>VZTZ01022936.1:0-191063 GCA_013400955.1 Drymodes brunneopygia
CGCTCCGCTCCGCTCCGCCGCGCTGACCGGGCCGAGGGGGTGCTGCTCCGCACCGCGGGGTCAGCGCCGCGTCCGCCCGCCCGCCCTGCGCGTCCCGTCCCGTCCCGGGAAACTCCCAGTGAAGCCCGGGGGCTGTGTTGTGTGTGAGGTGTCACTGTGTCACTGCCGCTCTTCAAACTTCCCAACCGCGGCGGCGAAACGAAACCGAGAGGCGTCCCGGGAGGCTGCCCGGCCCCCGCCCCGGCCCCTGCCCCCGGACGGGCAGCGGGCACCGCACCCCCGCCCGCCTCTCTCATCCCGGCCACCGAGGCGGGGTGGGGCGGGGCGGGGGCAGGATCGCCCGAGATCGCGGTTTAGGGTGGACTTTGTCCCGAGCGGGTCGGGCTTTCAAAGGGAAGCGGCCATTAAGGGCTGCCCGCCGGCCCGCCCGCGGCAGCGCCCCCGTACCGGCGGGGCCGCGTTCCCCTGGAACCGCACCGGCACCGGCTCTGCCCTGCCGTGTTTGTAAGCGATTCGAATTCGTGATACAAACCGAAACAAACTCATTCCGTAAGTAAATTAGACAAATCCCACCCAAAAGTGATTACCAGTAGCGCGCTTAGCGGTCCTCCCCGCGCTGCTCTGGAAACTAAATAAGCGTCTTAAAAGTATAAAGAGATTAAAGCGTAAACCCAGTGCAAAGATACTCGGCATTACAGGAATTTTCAGCGAGCCATTTGACGAGATAACTTTTTACCATCATTGTTTGTGGCAGGTTGGAGAAGGAAAAACAAAGTCATGTGCTCCTGAGCTGGGACACCCTCCCGCTCCAGCTCCTGCCGCTCCTTTTAGGGGGCTGCTTGCTGCACCCACACTCGTATCTTTGCCGTGGGAAAGAGAGAAGGCGTCCTGTCCTCACAGGATCTCACACAGCTTTTCCTCTGCGCTCTTTTAACACACAGTTAGAAAGCTGGGAGCCGGATCCAGACAACGTGAATGTCAAAAGCTTCTCTCCCTTCTTGGGTTGTTGGCTCCCTCAGTCCAGGTGCCCATGTTGATTCTGCAGCCATGAGGGCCACTACAGCTGCAAAAATATTTCAGGCTTCTCCAGAGGAAGTATGACACTTCCACCTTCTGTCGTTCATGTCTGGCCTACTCAGTCTCTCTTGTATTTAGGGGAAAGCACCTTTTGGGAGAAGGGAAGGTTAGCAGTTTGAGAGGCATCAGCATCTCCCATGCAGCTGGGCCCATGCAATCACCTAGAAAGGGGCCAGCAACTGGGGTGGTGTTGCTGTCCCAGGTTTTCAGCTGAAAAACACTGAAAAGCTGATAGCATGTGATGGTGCAGTAGAATACACTCCCTGTTCTTTGCCAAGGTCTTCCATGGAGTTAAAAATAGCAAGTGGAAATAGTATTTAAAAACAAAACACTTTGAAGCAGCACATGCCCCACGTATATCTTCACTAAATTTGCCCTGTTTACCATTCTATTTTTAATTTTCACTTCTTTACTTTTTGAAAAAAAAAAAAAACCACAAATCAACAAACTTACACAGAGGTTTGTTACTAAATGTAATCAGTTTCAGTTTTCTCTTGCAGTATGTTGACAGACCAGAGAGAAAACAGCCTAGAAACACTTAGTTTCTGTGTCCCAAGTCAGTTTTCTGCGTGTATCATTTAAGTGCACCCCTAATCTGACAGCCACGCATCCTGGTGTAGCGTACGCCTGCCTGGAACTCCCCTTGCTTTCAAAGATTTAAGTTCTCCAAGATTTAGCGGCGCGAGAAACTCATTCTGAGACCAACTGCCAGCAGCCTCAGCGCTCCCTCTAGAACTTGTTTCAGTTTCTTGTTGAGCAGAAATCAGATCGCAAAGCTGCCAAGCATGAAAAGTGTTCAAAGCATATTGTGGTGACAGGGTGAGACAACCAAAGAAATGCTGCACTTCTTTAAAAAAATAAGTATATTAGCATGACAGAAGCAGTGAGGGGGGGCATGGATAGGTACTTGGTTAAATGTTTGTTCCACAGGAAAAAAAATTGCCCCAGTCTCTACTGCATGTGTCTTGTAGAAGGCACAGAACCAGGGTCCCATAAATCTTGAGGCCATGGCCGATGGAATCAGCTGGCTTACTACTCAGGTCATGAAAATGTGCAGGGAGTCTCCCAACACTTTCCAGCATTAGAAGAAACAGAATCTGCAAATAGCACTTTCACAGAAGGGGGAGAATTACAGCCACTCTCTAACTCCTCAACAACAGGAAATGGAGAGTAAGGAAAAGTGCTGCAGTGGTTTCACCACTCCAGGGTGGGACACTGTCAAGGTGTGGCATGAGTTCACACACATACACTCTCAGTGGTAGTACCAAACATGGACAAAATACATCATTGTGCAGCTGCTACAGAGGAAAGATTTTTGAAACCTTAACTGGTGCTTCAGCCAGTCCCCAAAGAGAAAGCTGTAACTCCATGAGTTACCAACAAGGCAGCTTCACAGGACAGCGAGGAAACAGCAACATGGCATCTTCATGATTAACCTTATTGGTAACAGCTTATTAAAATACTCAAGAGATGACAGGGATGAAAATTCACTTGTAGCCAGCCACCCAACCCTTTGTGTGCTGTTGGGAAGAAGTAATCCATCTGATGTAGGCAGCCATTTGGCTCACAGATTAGAAAGAATTTGCATTAATGGCTGAGAATTTCAACAGCAGTTGCAGAGCAAGGGTATGTGTACCAACAAAACCCCAGCGAATTGCTACACTTTACCTAACCAGGTAAACTCTCAAGGTGGGGATAGTTTGTACCAAGCTGAGCAAGTCACTGTGTGTGACAGGCATAGCTGTGCAGAGATAAGTTAATGTACTCTGTAAGAAGTACAGCACTGAGATTACTGGGCGGCATTTAAACCTGTTTTTTAAAATATCAGAATTACAAAATGCAAATGATTTAGCATCACATGAAAATACAAAGGCAGGTTACTTATTCAGCAGACTTTGAAGAACCAGCATCTGTTTTAACAGCCAGGTACAGCGAAATGTGATCTTAAGATCTAGACATTGTCACTTCCACAGGCAGCAGATGACACCTCACAAGTTGTGAGTCCCCAAACAAGCTGTGCACAGGGAGGCCTTCAGGCTACAAGGGCCAAGCAGTCTGTGCCTCATTTCTGACAGCCCAGTCCAAGTACTGAGCTTGTTTGAGAGCTGCTGAGGGCTGAGCACAGAGAGCTCAGAGCAGCCCACCCCACTGGAGAGCAGCTCTGTTAAGCACATCTGGTTTCTCACCTGCTCAACACTGTGAAAGTCCAAACCATGCATCAGTTCCAACAGAAAGTACTTGTGCTGCTGCCATGCCCTCCAGGTGGCTTCTTCTAAAAAGCTTTTTTGCTTTGGTGAAGGAAGTTGCAGCTCCTGAGGAAATTCTGTACAGATGTACCCAAAACTCAACAACTTCTTCTCTCACAGGCTTGCTTTTGCTTTTATTCATGCAAGGAGAGATGTGAAACCGTACAGTGAGCCCAAGCTTTTGCTTGGAGTAACTGCCTTCTGAGCACTTCAGGCTCAGCATTCAGGATGCCATTTCAGAGCCTCAGACCAGCAAAGGCATCATGTTTTGTCCCATGGTTGCTGGGAAGTGGCTCCAAAATCACATGACCCTGACACACACTCACATTTTATTAATGTCTGAACACTGTTTCAGTCAAATGAAGTGAAAAAGTCAAAAGGTTTCTTTTTCTTTCACAAGTGAAAGTTTTACTCAAAGTTTCTCAAAATCTACACAGCAATGGAAACATATGAGACTGAGAGTGTGTAGTGGCCAACAGGGCACAGATGATACAGACATGCCATAAGCTGAAGGAAAACAATATTCTTTTTTCAGAAGAAATCGTTCACCAACCCACAGCATGCTGAAATACCAAGAGCACGTGGGTTTTGCTAAGTACCAGGAAGCAGCAGACTCGTATCAGAAAGAACAACTTTAATGACTTCAGCTGAAGAGCTAAAAGTGCTGGAAATATAAGTGCTACAAGGAGCCACCCTGTGGCACCAGCAAGCTAAGGGAACAGAGGGCAAGCCAGGGTAGACACTTGTGTGGGTTGGTCTTGTGTTGTTTTTTTTTTTTTTTTGAAACTCCAGCCAGTCAGAGTGACAAAAGCTGGAACTGGCCCAAACAGCCACTTCTGTGGTAGGGAACTCCTTAACTGAGGAACTGAACCAGAAAAGCAGAGGGGCAGTGAGCTCCAGCAGCTCTTGTCCACATGCCACTCACCTGCCAGGCCTCTCAGGGGCAATGCTCTCTGAGGGACATCAGCATTCCCTGATGCCTCATCCTCAGGAGTCCAGCAACAAGAGAAAAATACTACTCCCAAAATTTATTCCTTCATGTGGAAGTGTTCTGATCCAGCAGTATCTCTCACATAACAACATATAGCTCTCTCAAGGCTAACTTCAGGATGTAACCAAAGACTTCTAGGGGGAAATAGGTGAAAATAATGTCTGACACGGCACACTGTGACCCGTCACTGTGGGTGGCATGGGTGCACACACAGCTGTGGGCAGCTGTCCCCAGTCTGCCTGCACTGTCCCACTCAGTCTCTCCAAAATGTTGCCCAGGTACTGCCACTTACCTATGATGATCTGAACAGCTGGAAGGCAGCACCCACCCAAGTGCCAGCGGCACAGAGGTGACAAACAACTCGCTGTGCCTCCCAAATAGACTCACCACTTAGCTTGCTGGCATATGAGGCAGGATCACTTTGCTTTCCATCTGAATTCTGATTCAGCAGCCCAGTGCCTGACTGCTCACCTCAGGCTCCTGGGTCCCACTACTACTGGAGACAAGACCAGGTCACCTCTTTAATCAGAAGCAGTAGTGAGTTCTTATAAAAATGGAGCAATGCCACAGAGCTGACCTACTCCACATCATCCCTGCTTGTGAGGACGTTTGCTCTTGGACCGTGACATGAAGTGACAGCTTCACGGCTGGTTTTGTTTTCACTGTGCGGAGCAGCATTAAGGACTCCCATTTCCATCTTTGACGGCTCAGCAGAATGTGCCTCTTCTTATTATATGGAGAGACACAGCTATCACAGCACTGGCAATTTCTGACCTTTGTCCTTAATAAATGGAAGGCATCATATCTAAGAATGAAGTCACACCCCAGCCGAAAGTATCAGCTGGCATAAAAATACGGCCACTCACCTGCTTAGCAACCCGGGCTGCCAGCAACATCACTTCCTTCTCAAATACAAAGTTCAGTGCACGGGCTCCACCCTGACTCAGAGTTGCCCATAAAATTGGATCTCACTCGCTGAGAGGTCACGTCTCCTCGCTGTGAACAGGACTTTCCACAGCAGCAGTATTTCACTGGAACTTCCCAGTGCACAGGCAGGGAGAGAGGAAGGGTGGAAGAGAGGGAGGAAACACTGCTGCAGTCACAGAGTTCACCTGCCGAGGAGGAAAGGCACTGATTTTCACATTTCCATTCTGCTGTCCTTCCAGACAGATTTTTCAGAGCAGATCCTGAATAACTTGTTCCTTCTGTGGACTGGGGAGCAAGAGTGACTTCTCACAATTATTTCCTGGGTTTACATCTGCAAGGAGCAACTAGATGTGACATTCTCAGATACAGTCAGATATTACTACAGATGTTGTCATTGCTTATTTTGAAATGGGAAGCAATGTAAAACCTGTGGCCAAACACACATTTATAATATTCTTGAAAAATACTTACAAACTATCCTTGAAAAATACTTACAAACAATTTTTCCTACTTATGTTCACTGAGAAAAAGGTGCATTTAAAATTTATCAGTTTATAACTTTTTTTCTATGACCATGTACTTGTTTTTCTAAATACTTCATAGAATTGCAAGTCTACAACATTTATAAAAATCCATTTATTTATATAGTTAAGTTAAATGTGGTTTCTCTCTGATTCTTCTTTTCTGAAAGAGGATCAACTAATAGGATGATACCGTTTTCTCATTAAACTCAGGTCCACTCCCCTCCCCACTTGGTAAACTTGTAGGAAAGGGGCTGAGAGGGATCTGAAGAGACCATCTGGTCCCCCCAGGCCACACAAAGATAGGATAAAGTAGCCCCAGACAATCCCCAACAGATGTTTGTCTAACCTGTTCTTTGAAACCTTCCGCAAAGCAGAGACCCGAACTTCCTAAGTGGCTTGTTCTGGTATTTCACCAGCACTCAAAAACAATTGATCAGACCTCTTCTGACCTTTTACACATTGGAAAATTTATCTGATTCCCTCTAAAAATTATTTTTAAGCCTCAATATCCTTCCTTCCTTCACCATTTTGTTTTGTATTCTACATCTCTTATTTGCTTTCTCTCCCTGTTCTGTACTTTATTTTTCAGCACAGACCAAGGACAACGCAGCAGTTGGGGCCTTACTGGCACTCAGTGGAGGCATCTTTATGTTGTTCTTGATGACTTACATACTTACATATGATGACTTACCTATTGATAAATCCTAAGAGAGCATTTCACAGGAGCACTGCATTGTCCACTGCTATTTTGTTAGTGATGCTCTACAAACTCCCTATAACCATCTACTCTGACTTCTCCATGAAGCTGATGATTCATTTTTTCTTTTGCATGCATGAAGTTGATTTTGATTTCTGTACTGATCATCTACAGCGATCACTGTCCTCCCAGCTTGGTGCAATTGAAAGATTTCATAAATGTACTCTGCATTACACCAGTCCAGATTATTCTTTGTCTTTTTGTACACTGTCTGCTTTATCACGGTACTATCCTGGTGCCTTACAGCAGAGTCATTTGTGACATTTCTTCTGTCTCTTTCCTTCTCTGTCTTGTCCTTTCTCTCTTCAGAATGGCATGCATGGAATATTTGGTTTCAGAAGGATATAGGGACATAAATATACATTTTATATAGAGAAAAAAGTAGAGTAAATTGTTCCTTTCACTATTTCAGACCCAGCTCTGAGAGATCGGAGATACATGGTGAAGTTGAGAAAACAGTCTCATACATAGTTAAGTTTAAAGGTTATGGAAAAGTTTTGCTGTTATGGAGTAGCAAAGGTGCCAGCTGTGGTCTTAATTTCACTGACACAAAACACTTTATGGCATGAAAATTTAAATATGAATCAATACTCCGTTATGGAAACAGCACAGTTTGGAGGAAAAGGAGAATGCACTCACAACTTACTAGTTCTTGTGGGAACAGGGACATTTTAAAATGTGAGATATATTCAGCAAATGTGTAAAGACTTAAACTTACTTGTACGATCTTCAAAGTTCCTCCCAGTCCAGACAAACATATATCCTTTGTGGAGCACTTCACTGCAAGAAAAGAAACAACTGACTGGCTAGGTAGAGTTTGATCACAGAACCAATGAGTGATTTGTGTCGGAAGGGACCTGTAATCCAACCACCCTGCAATGTCCAGGGACATCTTCAACTCAATCAGGTTGCTCAGAGCCCAGTCCAACCTGACCTTGAATGTTTTCAGGGACAGGGTATCGACCTCCTCTCTGGGCAACCTGTTCCAGTACTTTGCCACCTTCACTGTAAAAAAGACTTAATCAGCTAAGCTTTTAATAGATTACACCATTAATTGAACCTTAAACAAAATGCACTCGGGCAATACCAACTCACAAATAAAGAATAGCTCACTTCATGCTTACACTTCATAGGAGACATGTAAGATCTGATTCCACGAGGTGCTGCATACTCATCACTTGTGCTGACATGATTTGAAAGTAGAGGTGTTCTCTGATGTGCCAAATATGAAGAAATAAATCTGGAGCCCAGGTCAGTGTTAAAAGCACCACCACTACCAGACAACACCCCAATTTGTATCCTGCCATTCTGCACATTTTCTGTTTCTGTTTTGCATAAATATCTAAAATTTGATTTATCCTATAGGAGGAACACCTTGGTTCTGCAACACTGAGGGAACTCCTCTGAAAGCTTGCCAGAAACTCACCTCTCCTGTGCAAAAGTTTGTTTATACTTTGGGTATGACAAGCAACTTACACAATCATTATATTTGCTGGCACACTCTGGGCAGAATCTGCTTGTTTCAGTTAAGGTGGGAAAATCTTGTGTCTTCATCCAGTGGTGGCTGAGAAGGGAGGGGATGTGAGGCACATCTGTAACACCACAGGTCACACTCCAAAGGCTGCCCACCTTGGCAGCACTGCACAGAACAGCACAGCTTAGCTGCAATGGACCAATTGTTTTCTCCCTTAAAAAACACAAGCCAGAACATGCCGAATTTTTTGCACTGAGCGCACAGATTGTATCACGGCTTCCAAGGCAGCAGGTTTTTACCTGGAGCTTGTCTATAACTTAACAGAAAAGCTGTAAAGTAGTTGCTAAAAGATAAAGATAACAGATGCAGTGCTGGCACTAACATTCATCTTTGGTGTAGCAGGTTACTAACATGACTTTTGAGTCAGAACACTGCACATGCTCTCAGGCTTTTTTTATTTAATAAGCAACATACCACACACCATGTCCACCTTGCAATCTGTTGGGAAACAGGAAACGTTGACATGGTAGCTAAAAAATCCCAAATGTGGTGGCAGTCATATTGATGCCAACTTCTTGGAAACCAAGTTGCATGATGCATAAAAGCTGCTCACTTTCTCCAGAGGTAGGCTTAGCTTTTTGAGTTATATTTGCTGTTGTACAACCACCAGAAGTTGACACAGTACATTATATACAACAAAACTCCCCAGAACATTAACAAATCACTGTAAGTGAGGGCAGACACTCTAATATCTCAGTCAAGGGAGTTCAACTCTCTTAGTTTTGTACCTTAGTCTGAATGGCAGGCAGTTCTCAGGGCCTGGATAAAAGAGAATTGCAGCAGGATGAAGGGAGGAGCAGGAAAAGGCCCACTTCCACCTGGAGTTGCTTTTTATAAGTCTCCCTGCTACTAAACAGGCAATCCCAGTGCTTACAAGGCTTGCCCTATGGGAACCTTGTTGACAAAGGCCCAGATACACAGTTTATTCTTGATCCTAAAAAAAACCAAAAGGAGAGCCCTCAGAGAAATAAGGAGAGGGATCATCAGTTCAATATGCTGGAAAGACCTTTTTTTGTCACTACTCTCCACAGAGATTTAAGGCTAGCAAGACACAGATTCCCAAATAGGAGGAGCAACAGCAGTTATTGTAATAAAAGGATCAGTGTACCCAGGCCTTGGATCTTTTCAAGCAGAAAATATTAGTAGAAGTCCTCCAGAGCCAAAGACAGCAGCACATAGAACACTCTGCTGTCCTGGGTCTTTCGTGCATGTTTATACGAAGGCACAATGGAATCGCAAGGGTTATCGTCAAAGCCAGTAAGTCCTTCAACCCTCCTACCAATCCCTAGAAACAATCTTCTGAAAAACAGAGATACCACCACGCACACGCACACACAACTGAAAAAAAAAATTACAGGCAATAAGTGTTTTTAAACCCTCCCCGTTCTTTCCCGTGGTCTAAATGCTGTGAAATCCCAGCATCTTAAACTGCTCTGAGAATTTTAAACCTATCATTCACCAGAAATCGTAAGTTTTACTACACATTTTTCACCTCCTTTAAAAATGAAAACCCAGATCCAGCTTTCAGTAGAAGTGAGACTATTGCTTCACCATGATTAGATATAAGCAAGGGAAAACAAACAAGGCAGTGCTGGGGCCCGACGCTGTCAGCATTCGTTCCGTACGCAGCACTTTGCTGGGCACTTCTCAGCTCCAGCACACATGGTAGTTTTTGCAAGATCATGGCCTTGTTTTAGTATAACACAATCAAGATAATTTTTACAAGGTCAGAAAGTTGGAATAAGAGGAAACAAAATCCAGGCCAGTGGTGTCTGGAATCAATTAGGCTTATGTGATTTTCAGATGCTGCTTGTATTTCTGTTAAATAGTATTTCAAAGTATACTCTCTATTAGTATGTACCTAAAAGCATGCATTGCACGCAATATGTTTCTCCATTTTTTTAAAGCCACCTAAACTAGGGATGTCAGGAGGTCAAAAACGAAGAGCACTGTGAGCACGGAAATGGTTCTCTTGGCATTTACAGTTTAGTTATCTGACTCCTCAATGACAAACTGATCAGAAGGACCAAATGTCCAGGCATGTCTGTGGTGTACTCTACCTGTCCAAAAAGCAAAAAACCTGAACCATTCAGTCAGGTAAATACCAGCTATGCCCACTGTCAACTTTTAAGCATTTTGTTGAGTTATAAGATTTAGAGAAAAAAACCACAACATTGTTTTGCCTTTGTACGATAAAACTTTGCTGTCTAAGCATCACGTTTAGTACTGAATCATCCACAGAAGACTTTAGTTAAGAAAAAGTTGATTTTATAAGGAATTTCCATTTTCTCTACATGAAGCCAGCCTAACTGATACTACAATGAAAGCCAGTGTCTGTACAGAAGGAATGCAAAGGGGCACACAATCCAGAGAGATTGTGCTGCATTCGTAAGTAAAACAGGTGACGGTAAAATACTGATTTGTTGCTCATGTTGTGAAAAAAATTTAAAGACATAGAAATTCTATTGTCTAATTTTAGAGATCAAAATATTTACCTTCATTGCTTCTTTTCTCACCTTCATTTTGCCAAGTATGAAAATAAAGTGAAAGAATTTGTTCTTCCTTCATTTCAGTAACTTCTTGACATAAAAATTGAAATTGTTTTGGATAGCACTATAAATAATAATATGCAGCGAAAGAAGTTAAACCCATCAGTTTTCCTATTATTTTTCTAAGCAGAACAGCTATGTGCTGTGTTTACAGTTGTTAACCAGGCTCAGAGCCGGCTCGGTACTACAACACGCGGGTCAGCAACGCTCCAGCTGGAGCTGGGGCAGAGGAGGAACGCGGGGACGGGCTCCAGGCAGATTCCGCAGGGTCAGGGAGGGGCGACAGGCTGGACTGCCCTTGGCGTGACACAAAAACCCATTCCCTGGTCGCAGGGAATGATTTTCCTCATGCGGTCACCCCTCCCACGCTTCCGTGCAGTCCCACAATGGTGCGGCTCCACACGCGGGCAGCGAGGGGGGGACGCGGCCGCCTGCAAGGGCGTAGGTCGAGCAGGCAAACGCATCCCGGAGGGAAGACTCGGGTGGGCTGGAGAAGCGGTCTGGCTTCCCCACGGCCATTGTTCTTTCCGGGAACGGGACCCCGCGTATCCCGCGTCCCTGTCTGCGGGGCGGGTCGCGCTCCCCGGGCCTGTGCGCGCTCCCGCTCCGGGAGGGCTTCGCTCCTGTCGAAGGTCCCGCTACCTCGCGGCCCTGATCGCCGGGCACAGCAGGGCAGAAGCACCGTGCCCCCTTCCCTCCCGAGGGGCTCCGCTCACAGCCTTGCACCCCGCCCCTCCCGCCGCCGTTCCGTGTCCCCAGGGTCTCGCCGGGAGCCCCGGGACAGCGCCTCAGGATCCTGGCCGAGATGGGGAGGGGGCCCGAGGCGCGCCCCCCTCGCAGGGCCGCCGGAAAGAGCGAGGAGCTGCTGCCGGGCGGCGGGGGGAGCCCCGCAGGGACGGCGGGACTGACTCCGCCACCGCCGCCCGCTACCTACGCCCCCTCCCCCAGAGGGTCGGGGGTTGCCGTGGCGACGGATCGACACCGTCCCCCGGGACCGGGCTCTGGGGAGCCACCGGCACGGCGCGGTCCTTACCCGCCTCCCATGGNGGCACCCGCACCGGGGCCGTGCACCGACCCGGTCGGGACCGCGCTCCGTGGGGGCCGCCGTGTGCGGTGCCCGCCGCCACCTCCGCGCCCCCCGTGCAGGCAAAGCTGCACCCGTTTAAGCTAAGCCCCCTGTAGACGTATTTATTTCGGTTTAATAGGTGTTTATGGTATGTTAGCCCGGACCTGTTCCTAATCAATCCGAGCTTCATCAAAATAACGCAGATTTATACCGGCCCCGGTGCCAACCGAGCAGGTGTTAGCTCGCACCTGTGGCTAAGCCGGCGGTGGGGTGCCCGGGGCAGCTGGTCGGGCCGCTTGGCCGGCGGGAGGGCGGTGGCTCTGCCCGGCCAGCGCTGCTTTGCCCTCCCTCCCCGCCCGGCCGGACCGAGCGCTGTCGGGATGGCCAGAGCCAAAGCACGCGAAGCTCAACAGCCGTCTCCGGCAGGATGGAGAAAGAGGAACTCACGGCACAGGGATGTCAGGGTAGGCTTTTTTCATTTTCTGTCCTGGCTCACGCTAGGAGCACATGGTCGTGGTAACAAGCCACAGCGCTGGGAGGAAGAATTACCTCATGGAATTGCAAGCACTTTCCAAGTAAAGGTGGAGTCTGGAGCGAACAGGAGATACAGCTGATAGTGGTTGATAAGCCCAGGGAGTATCGCATTGCTGCTTTGCTTACCTCAGAGATGCCTCAGTCCTTGCGGAGCAGGAAGAGGAGACTCTCCAAAACACTGGCTCCCAGCACCCAGATAATGAGCCGTTTCCTCCTTCCTGCAGCGAGTGAGCCGATGTCTTGGCTCACAAAGCAGCAGTTTCAGTAGAGGCTTCTCCTCTCATGGATCCTCTTTTCGATTGGTTGAGCAACTAACCCCACAACTGAGTTCATTGAAGGAAAGCTGCTCTTCGTTTTACAAAGCAACTGAATTAAACTGGAAAGCCAGGACGGAATGAAGTTACACACACCTTCAAAATAAAGCCCAAACAAAATAAATCCCCACCAAAAACATGACTAATAGGCAACTACATTTGTCTTCTGTGATCGTACTGAAGCCTTCTAGTGGTTGATCCAGGGGCAGGGATTTAGCAGTTAAATAGGTGGGTCTGTGAACAACCGTCTCTCTAAATTTACATAGTGGTATTGTTGTAAGCAATCATCACTTCATCCAAAGTAGATGAAAGTAGATGTTTTGTTTTACCAGCGGTAGTTAATACAGGTCTTCAGAGGAATAGGGAACTGTAAATATGCTGCCCTTTTTCTTGAATCATTTCCCTTAAACAGACACCCAAACTCCAAGGAAGAAAGAAAAA
The DNA here is from genome assembly GCA_013400955.1 of Drymodes brunneopygia. Taxonomy (NCBI): domain Eukaryota; kingdom Metazoa; phylum Chordata; class Aves; order Passeriformes; family Petroicidae; genus Drymodes; species Drymodes brunneopygia. Next base: position 12,961 of record VZTZ01022936.1, read on the forward strand.
GGTGGGAGGAGTAACAAAAAGGAAGAGAAGTAAACTGGAAAGAAAATAGAATTGAACTGGGATAAGAATCCAGAGAAAAGTCAAAGCACTTAATTTATGATGCACAGTGGTCAGTCTTGCACGTAAGGATGCCTTTTTCTCTGGAGTCATGTGGTTTTTTAGAAAAACTTCCCAGACAGAATTACAATATTGCACGAGTTCACAAATGTAATTTCTGCTTCATAGCAGTAACTACAGGAGATGCCACAAGCGCTTTTGTTTCTGTTCAGGAATGTTTTACTTCTGAGATGAAAGTTGGACAATGCTGCGCAAGGAGGAGCAGCAGAGCCCATCCACTGGATTTCTGTGCACCACTGATGACTGATAGACCTTCACCAGTGACCAGTTAGCTTAGGTCAATCAGCCACGTTTTGCTTAGAAGGGACTGGATTGACTCTCAAGGGCACTAGACACAGGAATTCTTTTGTGTTCCGATATTCTCCGTCTTAAATACTTTAGACATGACACTAACCAGCAACCCAAGGTCCAGTCATCCTCATAAACAAAAATGGGATTAAAAAACCCCATAAGGACAATCTCTTTCTAACTACATTCAAAACAAAGCTTTGCTGCATTTGTATACAACGATCACAGACAGGTGTTGTACACTGATTCACCGGTTTCTTTGAGCCAACAGCTGGTAAGTAAATTTGACCCCTCTCCTCTACAGCTGCCTCTGTACTTGTCCCTCCTAAAAAACATTCATGTGTCCTACAAATTCTGGACACCGCCTCTGCTCTGGTCTTAGTGCTGTCAAATGTGCCCATGTCAACAATGTCCAAATTTAAAAGTTCCTGCCTCACAGCTGGTCCAGTGCTACAGTCCTCGAGTAGCAATACTGGCCCAGGTGTGCATGTCAGTGCTCAGGTGCTGGGCAATGCCTCAAACTGAGCCTCACCCTGCCTGATCTTGGGAGACAGCAAGCAACCCCATGGATTTCTGTCTTTCCAAGTATCCTTGCTATTCTACTGTTTTTAAAGTCACATTCTTTCAGACATTTCCTGCGTCTGAAAATGTTTTCCCATGCCATAATCAGGACATGCAGTGTTTACTCGACTGCTTTAACTCGGACAATGTTAAATTGATAATTGTTAGCATAGTACCTTGCTCTCTTTTGAACTGTCATCACACTTCAGGATTTTCCTGCCTCCCAGTATTTTATGTCTAAATCTAGGAAAAGTAATGGAACTGGGCTTCATTTAAGAAAGGCTAATTAGATCATGCTGTAATTTACAGCAAATGTACCAGAGACCCAATCATCAACAAGAGTCTGCCCAATGTAAACATTTATATCTCTGACTCTTTAACAAAGGAATTTTAAAAATCATAACTATGCTTGGGAGCGGGGGGGAACTCCAACAAACATACTGATGCATCAGTTCATCTGGACAATTTTACAAGAACTGTAATTTGGGATCGGAATACAAATGGATGTGCAGACTTCTAAATAAACTCTGAAGTAGGTTTTTCCTACACCTTATTCACTTCTGTCACAGAGCCATGGGATGTTCCAAGTAAACTCCATGTCTAAATACCAGATACATGTTCTAGTTTACGTATCAAGTCAAATGCCTATTCTCACAACACAGAGATTTGCAGCCAAACACAAGTTTTTAAAATTTATTTGTAAGTGCACCATATACCTGATGGTACAGAATAGCCATTTCTTTACTCAGCATTTTCATAACTGCATGCTTTTTTAGGCCAGGGTATAACTGACTGCGGAGCATGCTGGGTTTGCCTTCTCCAGCTTGGATTGCCTGTGGTAAGATTGCTACAGCAACAATCTCTTTCCTCAAGCCAATGCTAAAGCAGCAACACTTCCCCCCCCTCCAGCTGCTAAGCAAAGAATAAACTTTTAGCTTCTCCCCTCCTTTATTGGAAGGGGAATAGGGTAATATGCTGTAATTGGTTTTCCATGTTTGCCAAGAGTCTGTTTCCTCTTATCATCCACAATATTTAACATAAGTCTTGTAATAGTTCCAAAAATAATAAAATCTGTCCCAAGAATAAAAATGATAGATCCACAACATGCTGCTTTTTTTGTCATGGTCTTGGTTTTGTAACATTCTGTTAGTAGTTTTTATTGCCTAATGTTGTGGTTTCTTTCATACGCAGCAGACCCAGTAAAGACATTTCATCAGCTACTTACACAGCAGCAGCCTGGATTATTTACAAATGGAGATTTCAGTAGTGTATTACAATAAATCACCACTGCATACTTGTTAGTTACATTGCAGTAATGCGGCAGAAGAAAACCCAGAGATTCTAGGGGGAGGAACATTAGCTATATACAAATCATATATATGATCTCAGCAACCAAATTTATTAAGATATCCAAATAAAACCTGTTAGTCTTCCTCCGTCTCCCCTATCTCCTCCCATGCAACACTGGAAGAGGACTAGGCAAATTACGTCCCCCCACACATGCAAACCAGTACACACAGAAGCTGTAACAAGTAACAGAGTCTGAACAATACTTCCTTCATGATTTTATATAATGCAGCTAGATAGCACACATATCCCTCTTTCCCTCTGCCCCACCCTTCCACCCCTAAAACAAATGCCCCACACCGGGCAAATTCCTGTAAGTGTGGGAGTTATGAATGCGTAAAGACAGAGTGCAGCATTTTGCTCACAGGATTTAGTTTGAATGAAACAATATAAAAACAGAAAAGACAAAAAGGAGATAATACACAGGAGAAACTAGATTTAGAAGGAAAAAACACCACCCCAAAACAAACAAATCAACTAAAAACCTCAGAAGGAAGTTGTAGTGCTCTCAGTAGTGTCAAAAGAGCAGTCTGTTAAGAGGAATCACTACCTCAAGCCTCAGCATTTACAAAAGCAACACCCTGCTGGCAACAATGTCAAGAAAAATACAGGCACATTGGGGTAGCCTCTTTAAGAAAGGCCGCTTAAAAAAGTCATGCAGTGCTCAAAATTGTTTTCTGATATTTTTAAGTTCATTTAATACTTTTTTTTCCATTCAGATTCAGTTTAATTGTATTTTTGAGCCTGATAAGAGGTCTCAATTTCTTCCCAAGAACAGATTTAGTGCTCTGACAGCCACAGGTAAATTCTTAAGGCAGAAATAACTTTCCCAATTTAAATGTCTGCCCTTAAGCGTGTTCCCTTCTAACCTAAACAACACATAAATGTTGCACTGAAGGCTCTTCAACTGCCACGACAACAAACTAAGTGTCTGTCACAAAAAGTGTAACACAGCAGAAAGGATACAACTCTGGAGCAGGGGATGGAGCTCTCACTGCTTACTAGGGGCTCCAGACACTTGTTACTTTTGCTTATCAGCAAGCGTTTTGGCAGTCGCTTTACCTTAACTCACTGCTGAGTCTGATCTGCACTAGAATAAATCACAATGACTGAAGCCAAAGGAGACGCACAGGTCTGAGATTGAGGGGGAGTTGTTAATCTTTCTTCAATGACTGCCAAAATTCCTGGAGCACTTCATTTTTAGCAGAAATGGGAGAGTCAAGTCTTTAGTCATGCTTAGAGGGCTTATCACCCCGATCTTCCTTTTTTTAAAGTTAACTACACTTTATACCATAATCTAAACTAGAACTACGGGGAAAACTGCAGCTTGGTATGATTTTTTGGTATCAACGGTTTCACATTATATGTAACAGCTGTACAAGTTGCTGGGAAACAATTACATGTTTGGGTCTTTGGTTGTGAAAATGTTACCAACAAAAGCAACTGGAATTCAACAGGAAATCTCGGCAAGTTATCAGTCACTCACATACAAGTAAAACTGAAACCTCTGAAAGAATCATCTTGTTAAAGAATATGTTTTAGAAGTACATCCTCCTGGTAAGTTCTGTGCTATAAAATTTTCAAATTTTAATTGGATAAAATAGCATCAGGGCTTCTCAAAAAGAACCTGCACAAAAATACTGAGACTGCTGTAGCAACAAAAGGTTTACATGTCCATGAAGTTTGTGACAAAAAGCCAGTCAGAATGCGTGGAAATTTCAGTTTTGTTCTAGCTACTTTTTGAAAGTGCCAGAGTCTTAATACAATGTACAGTCTAAGACTGGCAAACCAGCAGGATCAGCAATTGATTACACACATGACTTCAGTAAGTCACAGCATAGGGCCCCTGCCCCTCGCACCCCATAAAAAAGCAGCACTGGTGGCTCTTTACTATATAGTAGCCCTGGATTCCCTACAACTCTTCCATGTTTTCAGAAAATGAGACTGTCAGAAGCTTTCAGTTTTTCAAATCATCACCACTTAAAAGAGCATGCATTTTTGTTCTTCTCAGGGCAGGGCACAAATTTCCCCCTCTGCTCCCTTAATGGACAATCTTTATGACCAAATTTATTCCCCTTTGCAATGAAGCTCACGCTGCTATATAAGAGCACATTTTTCTCTCATCTCAAGCAACTGAGTTCTACAACATTGCCAACTGAAAAAAACTTCAAGTAGTTAATTCAAGCTAATAGTCTTGTTCATTCACTCCTCCTTGTAAAGAGCTAGTTAGGACATGCCAGTTTTCCCTTGTCATCCATACAGTTCAGTCCTATGGTTTTAGTGTCATGCAACACAGTTTTCAAACTTCAACTGAAACAATAAGTGTGCTTTATAAATGCAAACTTCATATAATAAACAGTTAACAATAGCAAGTATGTAAATTGAATAACCTCTTAAAAATTTAAAAGTTGAAAACGATTATATTACATTGCTGAAAATGTTCCTAAGTGTGTAAAAAAGGATTTAAGTCAGCAACTAGCATAAATCCATACTGGTTCCCCCTTCCCCGAGATACCAATGAAAGGTTCCACACCATTTTTTCAAATTTTATTTAATCTCAGAACTGCTATGTTACATCCATCAGGCTGAAGTTTATTCACTCTGGATGTTCAAGTTCTGAAAATCAGAATGGGTGACATGAAGATCCCTTTCCCCCAGTGCTGTGTTGCAGTCCGTATTGGTCCAGTAAGACAGAAGTTTTGCAGTCATTGCCTGCCCCCCACCCCTTTATTTCCCCCAATACATGAAGCATGGCCTAGCATTAGGGTCACCCCTTTGTCTGCAATTATTTAAATAGGATGAGATGGAAACTCAGTTGTTTGCACATTTGTATGAAAGGTGACATGAACATTCTGTATTTTCACAAATAAACACTTAAACGCAGGATTTTGTTTTGTAGTGTTGCAACCCTTTCATTTGAGGAAAAATATGCCCCCCCCGCCATCACCATAATAAGTAACAAAACATTTGTAGTTTTGATTTTCATCAAGATTTCCAAACTGGCAGATTTTATTTTCACACCCTCTTCACAATAGACAAGATGCTTACCATATATTTAGGATTACAAGTTGTCACTAAAAGAAAACTTTACACAACCACTATACATTTAGGTTGAAAAACTGTCCTTGCATGAAAAATATACCCAGAAATCAAGTGGTAAACAAGAAAAAAAAACATTGAGAAGATTAACATTTTTAAAATGTGCCATTTTAAATTTATCAACTCCTCCTCTACTTTTCATTCATACTCTGTTTTTACCTATAGTATTTGTTAAGGCAAACAGCTAATCCATTTCTGAAGAGGTGTTGTGGAAATTGTGGATAAACAGCAAACATTTGGCATTAAAATAGCACGTATGTAGCCTCTAGTAATATACATTAAGCATCTCTCTTGGACTTCAGGATAATGACAGGGGAGCATGAACATGCTAACAATGTCAAAAAGGCTTAAAATTTAGCATCCAAGCAATTTCTATTAATGCTTCTGTAGTTTTCAAGCTCTAAGTAGTATAGATTTTATGCAAATGCATTAAAGAATTCTAGCTTGGCAAGTACACCCAAGCAGGTTATTAAACTATATATACAGAAAGTGATAAATACAGAATTAAAAGAGTCCTTCTGCTTCTCTTCATAGCCTTGAAAATTGACAAAAAACTTGAGGACAGCTCTACAATATTAAACATTAGGTAACCTCAGGAGCTGGGAAACCTAACTACACAAACTGATTAAAATACTCAGATGACTTTGTAGTGTTTAATACAATTCAGTTCGTAGTCAAGGGCACAAGACAACATTTAACAAAAATAATCACATCAATTGACCTAGAAATCAAATGTAAATAGATATGAATACAATCTCCAAAATCTGTCTTTAAGTGAACATTAACTATTTATTCAAAGTTATACAAGAATTTGAAGGATAAAGTCTTCTGCAACAGGAAACCAACTTACAAGTTTCATGTCTCAGTTGAATTGAAGTGGAGGCGAGCGGGGCAGGGGGAGGAAGGGTGAACAAACAAGTTAGTAGGCCCCATCCAGGCAGCTAGAAAGTAAAAACAGGCTCAACAGCAGCCTCCTCCAGCTTGTTGTCCTCCCTGATTGCCTGCAAGTGTTGCGTTGGTGGCAGCATGTTGAGGGCCAATTTTTATGCCATTTGCCTGAAATGAAGTTTAACACAGCACAAATAGTTTAGAATATACCTGAAAAGCTACTTTTTCTATTTAGAAGATCATATAACAAGTTCTCCTAATGTATGCAATAAATACAGCAAAGTTTGCAATTTTTTCCCCAGCATGTTTTTAGTGATTAAATATTATTTAAAGGAAGATACCTTCCTTCTCATTTAAATTTTATCTCCATGTTACACTCTGTAGCTAAAACTCCAAAAAGACCCAAAAACCACAGAGCAAGAATTGTATTTGAATACTACTTGGCATATGGCTTAAAAATACATAGCATTGGCTACGAATGCATAACCTCTCCCCTCTTGCCAAAATCTCCACTAGTTTAATAGTTTAATATAAAACTTTTCCTCTCTAGGCAGCATTTCTTTCTGTGTTGAATCAGCTGTAGAGGCTAAGGGCATACGAGTGTTCTGTGTCATCAATAATTTCTGTGATCCCAAAAGACATGGCTACTTGCCAAGAACCCACACACAGCGCAGCTCTTTCATTCATCAAAATCACACTTATATCTTAACCCTCACTCCCTCAAGTGGATTTTACCTAAAAATACAGCACTTTGAGGAAAGTAATACAGTAGCTTCAGAAATTAAGCTCTTAAGGAAACTTTGCGTCACAGCAAATCTCAGATTTATAGTGCTTGGCAGTTGTTCTGCAGCAGTGGTAGCCTTCGGGTTTCTGGCACTCGCTCAGTATTGACAGCAGCTGATGTGGTTTCTTTTTGCTCTTTGACTCCTCTTTAATAAAAAGCATGCCCTATGGCTCATTGGTTTTGCCCCCTCTGGGCTGATAGCAACTTCTTGAGGAATCAAGGAGCCAGACTTGGCATACAGCCAAATAAGTAGCACGGACTGTTGGCTCTTGACAGCATATTGCAATCAAGGCTCCGTACGGCACAGTAAAGCAGTCAGCTACTATATGAAACTCGACAGATACAACGAGCATGCTTTTTCAGACTCTCTGATTGCTCTCCAATTTATACTGCACTACTAACTGCATTTTCTTCAAGAAAGATGTGAAAGAAGATTTAAAATTTTTCACCTGCGAACTAAACTTAAGAAGTGTTTCACCAACATGCACATACACTTTCCAGTCAGAATTAGTTTAGAGGATTACTCTTCAGGTCTTATTTAGGTACAAGCTTCCTGATGCATTACTTTGCATACTACTGAAGTTTCTCATTTTTTCCTCTCTGAGGTAATGAGTAGTATTTTCAATAGTCTAAATTTTCTCATGTTGAAATCTGTTGAGTGGAAAGAGGTGAAGCTATTCGATTTGAGTCCTGCCAATTTCCTCCCTACTCTGAACAATCCTACAAGGTCTGTAATGTTTAAGAGAAGCACCACCACACTGATAGTCCGGACACATCTCTCCACAGAGTAGAAACAGAACAGAATGGTGGTGCAGATTTTCACATGTGGTTTCACTAAGCACCTCAGCAATGAAATTCTGTGGTATGCAGGATAAAAAACCCAAACTGATTTTCAGGAAAGACTGACCACCTCACATTGTCAATTTTTTTATGAGACTGTTAAAAGAGAGCTTATACAATCTTAACATCTCTGTACAATACTAGTGCTATAAAGAAAGATTTTCAACAACACAGTAATTTCAAAATTCAAGAGACATTACAGATCTTTCTAGCTCTTGTTCCCCTTTCTTCAGCTCTTCACCCCCACTACAAACAAGTAAAGGCACAGGCCCCAATAATCTGTAATTACAGTAATGTGCATAAGCAAAATGGCTAATCTTTTATTTGCTACAGTATCCAGCCACCTAAACCAGTAACATTTCAAAAGTCTTTTATGTAACTCTCAAAGCAATCCCTCCCCTACACTGGACAGCTCATGGAGTGCATCTGGCATATCAACATGGTCCCCCATTTACATAGTGGAAAATTATCTTTGAAAACAGATGACACCATATGGAGAAGTGGATGAAAGTGGATTTTCTTCTCTTTTGGGGATTTATATTATTTTGCGATGCTTCATGGATGGATAGGGTCACTTATTTTAATCCATTTTTATCACAATGGCAGACAATTCTACATTCAAATGGAACAGATCAATCTTTTACTGTCCAGCCTTCTAGGGAAGGTGAATTTTGTACTTTTAAAAAGCAAAGAATGTTCAGAGTACTAAAAGTTACCTCATTATTAATGTCAAAAACTCCTTCCTGGATTTTCTCGTAGATCTCCTTTGCAGTGTTAATAAATGCCTAAAACAGGGAAAAAGACCACAGACACAATAAATGCGATACCCTTTGGTGTAAGATGCACTAATTGGAATTCAGTCTCATGTGCAGTTGCTTCAGTGAGACTTTCCTTCCTGGTCTCTGCAAAAACAGGTATGACAACAGCATCCTATAACCCACCCTGAAGCAGCAATGGATCACACGCTGTTTACAATAACCGTGGCATTTTCATAACATCTGTATTCTACAATCTGTTGTCCAGTAATTACAGGGAAAAAGTGGTTTTTAAGATATATAAATTACTTTTAAATTATTTATTTCTGACCCTTATGGATAGATTGTATGGCAGATGGTTTCCCCTACCCTTAATATCTTTGTAATAGGCCACTCTAGATTAGAGTGCTTAGCAACATAAAACCACAGGGTACTTACAATGATGATGTAAGGATGCTGTCTGCTGGATGAAACCTTATGCTATCATTTAATATTCACCTAATTTTAAGAACGTATTCTCTTTAATTAATCTTGCACACAATGGGCAACAGACATCTTAATAGTAGAAAGGAGAGCCCCAAGTTTTACAAGGGCTTCTAAAAATCTATTGTTTTAATTCAGAGAAAATACTTTGACACTCAGGTCTGAAAAAGTGACTGATATAAATGTTTTTGGTTAAAGTTTACAATCAATTATTCCATTCTTCATCTCTCGTTTAGCTTTATAGGTCAAGTAATGCCCAAAATAATGTATAATTTAGGAGGTGATTAACAGCAGCTAGTAATTACAATAAACATGCAATTCTTTTTGTTTTAAAATACCAACATCATGCAATCATACAAGCTTGTGCTACCTTTTGCACAAGCCTATTACAGCAAACACAGATCTAATTCAAATATAAAAAAGTAAACAGGGTTCATGGAGAGGAACAAATCATACCTTTCCTCATTTCTACACTGGAAGCATTTGACTGCTGAACTTGCCACCAGAGCTTTGTTTCCTAATTAACAGGACTGATATGTTTTCACCTTTAAAGGCCTTACAGCTCCCCAGAGTAATCAATCTACTGCAGCTCAATTACTGCACCAAGCACACACCACAGCCAGTGAAGGAGACTTGAACGACTGCAGCAGGAGCAGAGAGATATGAATATGCATAAACTCTAAGTGGGTGATCGAATCATCACAGAGGGTCATGAGAATTTGCAGCAAAATAATGAGAAGAATTAATCATTGCAGATTCACAAGGCACTTAGGAAGCGAGTTCGTTTTTCAAACACGTGTTAGAGTTGAGAAGAAAAATTGGCTTTCAGCCAACTACGAATTGATTCAAATTCCTCAGAAACTGAAGTTTTCTGTGTAAGGAAAAAATTCAAACTTATCTTTGTTCCTGATAACATACTAATCATTGTAATGGTCTCATACATGTGCCTACTGAAAGGTATAAGAAAACTTCGAAAATTCACACAGCTGGATTCTGTGAGGATCCTTACTTCTACTTCAGCAGGACATTAAACAGAACTTGAAGTCTTAAAAAAGCATTATGATAACTGCATGTAAACAAGCACTTAACAACTGGCACTTCTAACTGTTGTAGAAGATGCTGGCTAAGTACACCAAGACTCTTTGAATTAATTTCATGAGAATTACATTAAATCTATAAAAATTACTTTAGAGCAACAAACTAGAATTTTAACAGACTCCGAACTAATACAACTGAGAATAAACTAATTCTAGAGCAGTCACTGGAGTAGTGCATCTATCCTCACAAAAACCAGTAAAATGCACTAGAAAATAGCACTGCACAAACACAAAATTCTTTCTGTTACTACACATGTACTGTACAAAGTAAAAGAGCATACTGAGTTCAGTGTAGTATATTTTAATATTGAACATATTTGCCAAGAAATTGTTGAGCAGAAAAATCCAAATATTCCATTAATTTCAGTTCTACCATTTCAGTTCCTTTGAAGTCATAACCTGACTACCCCATTCCCATCAGTGATTATGGTACCCAACATATTTAGTGTTAGAACAGCACATACTCTTACTCTGCATAGCAAAATGCCAAGTTGCACTGGGCCACAGAAGTAATGCCTATTTGAAAACAAATGATAAGAATATTGCACAGAAGTCTATCTCACATTCTCTTCTTTGTATGTATTCTAAAAAATTGCTACTAATCAGCCATGAAGAGACTTGAATCCCTTGACACTTCCATTTGTTTCTCACATCCATGTATTTTAAGTTAACTTGTGATTCAAAATGTAAGCAGACTCAATCACCTGAGAACATCACCAAAACAGCAGTCTATCTGCTTTAAGAGTATCATTTTGGCATTGCATGCTAGTGTCCCAATTAGCAAGGCCAAGACGGTGAACTTGGTATAATTGACTTCTTCCAAAAAATCTCTCTTAATACTGCATGTTCTAACTCTTATCTGGAACATGCAGTATACTATAAACTCTTAATTATTTATGGGCAATTTATCATATTTTCAGATTAACTGAGACCTAGATGCAGAAAGACCGAGTGATTTCCCCTCAAATCCAGTTTAGATTTATGAGACCACGTGCAGGGGACTGCAAGAACACAGCTGTAGCACCTCACATGCCAACTTGGATCCAGGTGCAGCTTAGCCACTTCCACACAAGACCTCACCAGCAAAGCCCACAAGGGCTCAGCTGGCTGCCTACCAAGCCTGCTGCAGTTGCACTGTGCATTCCCATAACGCTGCTGCTACTAAAACACTAGAAAAAGATATTCATGCCTTTCCATCCCAAATCAGGTTCATTTTCACCACTCCAGGGGAGGCAGTAACAGACTCACCCCGAATTTATACATCATCACCTGAAAGATGGCAAGGCCCTAGAACACAGTACCTCTATTATTCATAAAAGGAAGTGAGAGACTTCTGCAAAATCAGTACATTAGACTTCCAAATATAAAAATCCTTGACTACATTTTGGGGAAATCCAAGAAAACAATATAACTTCAGGGAACTGTCTACATTTAATGTTTAACTCTTGGTCATCTTCTAGACCACAACTTACTGGTGCTTTTATGCATGGGACTGCTGAATATAACTGTACCACAGTTATATTAACAAAAGGTTGTATACAAGTTATTCAGTGATTTGTTTTAATGTAACATGTTTTTCAATTGTGTGCTCATTATAACGAGGTTCCCAAATAATAGCAACACCCCAGCGAGGAGAAGTGTATTACTGTACAAGTGTGAAAGTGAGTCCTGCAAGATGTGATCTACTTGTTGTGTTATGCCTGCACCTACTGCAAAGCCAACAAAAGAGGCTTTTAAATCACAATATAACAGAATAATATCACCTTAGATTATTTGTATAGGGAGTTTCCCAGATCATATTGCAATGTGAGAATCAAAAAGTCATGTCTTACAATGCTTGCTCCAAAAACTCCCCAGACAACCCAAAACTGCAACTAACAAACACTACAGATACTGCATTTAAGGTAAATTAGTACTGCAAACACTGACTGTAGAATTAAATCAACTTCACCATTCATATTGTCACACAAATAAACAAGTAATGCAGGTTTACTACCCTTGAGACAAATCCAGGAAGAATGAATTCTATAACTGGTAAAAACAATGCAAGAAACACGTAAGGGAATAAATTCCTGATACCTCTGTCTCATAGAAGCCATATGCAGAACTAACAATAAGCTAAGGGCACCAGAACGTGAGCAGTAGAGCAGCTACATTTTGTTTTCACTTGCAGATGTCAATAATGTCACTTGTCCTTCTCAGAAAGTTAACACCAGGACAAGAATCTGAGGACTTCGCTACAAGCTCAACATAACAGGAAAAACCTGTAAATGAATCACCCTTACTTTTCGAAAGTAAAGACTTTACAAGTTCATCTTTGCCTAAAATCAAGTTCAGCACAGCCAGCTCGTGGAACATGCCGCCCTCTGGTGGCAATATTAAAATTAAATTTAAGGCGTGGAAATAAAAATTGGGCAATCATTATTTCCTGGATTCTTTCTTACAATTACATGAGGAATGCTTAAAGGTTAAATCTATCACAAATTCTAAAGCATGACCCAACCAACACCCAGAATTTCCTCCTCCTCGTCAATTTCCTATCTTATCTTTTAGCAGTAAGATATGATATAGTTAGATTACTATTTAAGAATGCATTTGGAAACAGTAACAACATGGACAACGAATGGATTTATGCCTAAAGCATTCACCATCTCAGTGTGCAAGTGGCGCTGGATGGCCACTTAATGAAGTGACATTCCAAAGCTCTGAGCAGCTCTTTTATGCACACACAGTAGGGCAGTGCTTTTTACAGCTACATGATCTTTCAGGAAGAAGCCTAGCACACTAAAAGGGATGCAGAGGGGTTAATTATAAGCAGTAGTAAGGTGTTATATAATGAACCCACACCCCCAAAAAGCACCCCAACACATCTGTAACCTTATATTTGCAGTATAGGTGCAAAGACACAAACCAGAACTTGACAGCAATTTCTTTATGTCCCGCTGAGGCACAATCTTTGTGACAAACTTACAGAGTCGATGCACATTACTAGAGCTCAAACTGACTTAAGAAGTCCTGTAACTGTTGTTGAACAGTTACATAGGACAGAATACTTGAGGGAAAAAAAAAAGATAACCCCCCCTCCAGAACTAAGAACCCATCTCTCCAGGAATCTACAGGTCAGGCAGGCAGTATCATACTCTTCTATATGTGCTCTTCTATAAATCCTGAAACACTCAGTTAACTGACACCTTTTACTCTCGTCATACCATGAGATGCCCAGAAGCCCAAAGAATCACGGCAGAGCCAGTGTTCCTAACTGCGAAGTTGGGGCACAATCCAAGGATTTGACACAAGGAGCTAAAAGCTGTGTATCTTCACTACAGCCAGGTGTCCTGTCCCTTCTCCATTCCTCAGCTGAACTGACATGAGCTTCAACCCCATCTCTTCATGGGAGAAACTGGCTAAAAATGTCAGCTTCACACAGCTGAAAAGTCACAGAACTTCGATTTCCAGGAACTTGAAGGAATACTGGTTTTGATACAAGTTAAGATAAACCTAACTTTTGGGTAGGTGTTTTTTTGGTTTTTTTAAGAACTCATGACCTAGAAATCCTACTTTTTAGAAAGTGCTAGTCAGATTACCTCTTGTGTGTCACTTTACCTTGCTACGAAAATTATTAACATACTACGACTTTCAAGTTTTATTAACTAAATCCCTGTTTACTATATTACCATGTCAAACAACTGTTTCCCAGCTATTCGTTGTGCTCGGGGGGGGGGAATGGAAGGGAAATAAAGCACACTTTAAAAATCAGTTCAACTTTAGATACCTCTTAAGAATCTAATCTTTCCATGAGATTTTCATCCTTCAGAATTATTACAAAAGGCCATCTCCCGTCTCTTATCTGTGCCACTGTTGAAGCTACAGGAGCTGTGAATATTCCTTATCCATTTAAGCAAAAGTATGAAAAAAAAGTATGAAAGAAGCTGCCCGAAGAGAAAATTAAGTTACAACTGAAATAGACCATCAAGCTCCACACAGCAGAAGTGCTCCATTGCTCAGTTAAAACCATTAGTTTATTCAGATTTAATCCTAAATAATTAATTAATTAGTGCATTCTATTTCTGTGCAGACAACTTGGAATAACACAAACAATGCTCATAAGTTTGGCTTAGGCACCCCTCCCTATGTGAAACAACTTACTAAAACCAACTCCCACACCAGGAGTCAGTGATACAGTGGCACAACTCAAGTGAGATCAGCTTCTGAACAGTGATGTTGTCTAGCACTGCTTTGACCAGCATCCAGAAAGCTTTCTGGCTTAAGATTGGTCACATCATTAATCATTACTAAAAGTAACAGTCTAGAATGTAGTAATAATAATGCACAAAGTTACTGCAGCTTCCCAAATACAGCTAAGTATCCTTACTTCTTGAGAATAAGTGCACATAAATGGATTCAAACCATTGATATGCCAGGGACAAAAAGCTAAGCACTGTGTGCTATGGGAGACTACATGGTCACTCTGAGTTCATGCAGGTGATTCTACTCTGCCCCGTCCAAGCAGAAAGCTCTCAGCAAACTCTGAACTGCAGGTTGCAGGTAAGAGCATAATTAATAGTCATATACTGCTGCTGAACTACCAAAGAAAAAACTAATGTGATAAAATTGCTAATGTCTCTTGCAAATGAGACAAAAAAATTCTTCTGTATTATGTGTTCTTTTAATGAGAGCTCAGAAAGTAATGGATGTTATGAATCAAACAAGCGCAAACCTGCCTGGGGTTCAGACTCCAGACTTATGCATGTATAAGTGAAAAGCCTCAAGGGACACCACAGTGTTTTCGTAGAAAAAGTAAATAAGCAACACTAAAGTCTGCAAACAGTATTTCAGCGTGCACATCACCCATTTACAATTTAACAAAGCAGAGCAATTATGATAATCAAAATTCTACAAGTTAACAAGATTCTACCACAAGAAAGCCCACAGCCATGCATGTCAAAGTGCACACTGCTCTAACTCAAATCACCTTAGAAATCACTGAGGAGAAAAAAAAAACAGCACAAAGTCAGTAATATTTTGATAGCTAGTCACCTTTACAACTTTAGACAGAGGCTAAAAGGAAATCAACAACCACCTATTTAAATAAATAGGATACTGTTGAAGAGACCTGCATTAACTGTCCTTGCACAGGAGTCAAATTATAAGCCTGTGCCTAACCTCCCCCCAGTAATCATTCTATCTCTCAGTGATGCAGCAACTCTCCTTACACAATCCCATTCCACGTCAAATATGATGATTTAACTCTACGGTCACAGTGAATTCTTAGAAGTCTCCAAAGTAACTACGAAGGAAGAGCCTGCATCTACTTCCCACTCCCTACCATCTATTACCTATTATGCAAACATGGTGGAAACTTCTCCAACAGTCTTGCACAAAATAAACAGCCAAAAGGATATTTTCCACTCCTAATCATCCATTTCTATCCAAGATGTAGGTAACGAGACATAATCCTGAAGAACATAATGAAAAATTCTAAACAGTTTTAAGATCCAAGCATCAAAAAGGTCAGTGTACTGCTCCAGTTATAGATTTACGAAGGTATTCCACAGTGATGGAAATCAGGATTAAACAAGGGAAACAGCTTAAAAAAACATTACCAACAGAAGCTGATTTATTCATATAAAGAAACTGCTAGAGATTAGGATTTTGTTTCTGTAGCTGTTAACTAGTCTACATGATGCCACGTTTTTTAGTGTTTACTGAGAACACAATTTAAGGAAAGCACTTGGCTGTCACTGAAAAGGATTATATCCTAAAGCTTTTCCACTGGAATTAGAAAGTTAGTACACACACAAATCAATCACTTGTATAATCACAAGGAGAGGATTCTATGTGAACTTTTTCATAAAGAACTTAATGCTTATTTGCCTTCTGATAATCAGAGATGCACTAGACACTGGACATTCATTCACTAGGATGTATTTTCGGATGCAAAAAGAGGTGATAATGTTAGAATGAGGTAGTAATGAATTCTGTGAAAGTCATCTGTAGCTTACTGTAATTTTTCAAAAAACTTAAATATTTTATAATGAAAAGGCTTTACCAATAAAAGAATACCTCATTGGTCACACACCATTTTGAACTTAAGACAGTTTTGGAAAAGAATAGGGCAGATTATGTAGTATAAGAGGCTGAACTATGTCATCTTATTAAAAAAAGGTCAGTGTCAATGAACCAAATGTGGGCTTGAAAGACATGTGAAGCAATCTTTCTGCTTTACATAGCACAAGCATCTCAGCTGGAGCTCTTTGTCTACCACTGTACTTGTCTGGCTAGAATGCAGTTAGTTTTCTTTACAGCAACCTGCATGGTGCTGTGGTTTGGATTTATGACTAAAACGGTGTTGATAACACACTGATGTTTTAGCTACTGCTGAGTGTCAAGATTTTCTGTTTCTCACACTGCCCTCTCCTGACAGTGATTAGGCTTAGGGTAGGCAGAATCATGGGAGATACAAACCAGCCAGGACAGCTGATCAAAAGTGGCCTGAGGAGTATTTCATATTATATGATATTATGCTCAGGAATAAAAACCAAAGCCACTGTTGCTCATAGTCTGGCTGAGATTCAATTTGTTTGTAGGAAGTTGTGAGTGACTGCCTGTTGTTCTTCACCCATTTCTTTACTTCATTTTTAAAACTCTATCTCAGCCCCTGAGTTATATCTTTGGCTCTTCTGTTTCTCTCCTCCAGAGGCACTGAATGAGCAACTCGGTGGGCATTCAGTTGCAGCTGAGCTCAGCCCACCATGACCACCCTTCAAGAAAGGAATGCAGTTAAGTCAAGGTGAGAGATGCAAGAACTCACACATATCCAGAAATGTGAACTGTAAGCCAAACTTGAAAAGACTTAAGTTCTTTAAAGCAGCAAAAACTGAAAAACTTATCCAAATACATAGCAGACTACAGTAAACAAGACAATGACCTCTTCAGCAGCTCTGTAGAGTACAGAAAATATCTGTGCTCAAATTTAAGATTCCTACTAGGTAGTAGCGAGGAAAGATGATGACAGTACAAATACCAAAGCACCGCAAGAGATTGCTCTGAAGAGCTCATGATATACCAGGAGCCTTTAGAACAGGTTACAGTGACAACTGCCAAGAACACCAATAGCTTGCTTGCTTTGGACTAACAAATCTATTCTAGCCTTACTTCTTAGATTTCATGGCATAAGTTAGCTATTTCTCTGATAAAAGACTTCAACAAAACCCACAAGTACATTAATTAGGAAGTCTCAACAATATAATTAGTGCTGTGTAATCAATTACAACATAGACAATGTCGTTCTCATAAAGAGTAGTTAATTCAAGTTAAGGAATCCAAAATCTAGAGGAATAGTATCTATACAAACAAGTGTAATTTAAAGCAACTGTTTTAGTAAAATGCCAGTGTTGAGCAAAGTTACCTCCTCTACATTGGAAGCAGTTTTGGCAGATGTCTCCATAAAGATAAGTCCGTGCTCTCGTGCAAATGCTTCACCCTCCTCTTTCTTGACCTCTCGTCTAGATTCTAAATCACTAAGATGGAAGAAAAAAACAGAAGTTAAATTACATGGTCTAACTTGTCCATATAAAGATTATTCTTCACAGACATGCTTACAAGCCTGAGAAGCCAAGAGCTCCCATCAGAACCTGGGTATGTAACTAGCCAAGCCCTTAAATGAAGCAGAATTATTGTAAGCCTTGCACTTACAGGATATGGCATCACAGTTACTTGAGCTATACATCCTAGCTGACATAAATCTTAAAGACTTCATGAAATAGCTTTCGACAGGATGAGCATGTATTTATCTAGGTATTCCTTGAATACTAACTTTAGATATTGTATTTTCAGTACGTATCATTTTCAGTACGTATCACTCTCTTCTATTATAATACTATCTACCAATTCAATACTATAAAGCTGAGCTAATAAAGAAGTTTTATAAATGATTTCTTAATATTAAATGTAATTAAAAAAATAAAGTTAATTTCTTCTATTCAGTAGCAAAACTTCATATGGTCAATTTCCATTCTGATAAAAAAGTTAAAAGCAAAAAGAAGTTCTTTTAAAATACATTAGCTGTTCTCTCCCAGTAAGTTAGCATTTAGGTTTTGAAACTCCTAGGCCTCCGGTAGCAAGACAAGTTCTTGCTTCCTGCTTTCCAAGCAATTTAATTCAAAGTTAAATATTACCCAAAGAAGCAGAGAAATGGATTTGTCTCTAGTTGTCCAGAGGGTTTTTTTCTAAGTCATACTGACTTAGTATTTTACCCTTACTTTTTAAAGATTCTTTAAGAATAAAGAACTCACATTATATTACATCTTGAGCAATAACAATGATATATTTGTTATTGATGTATAAGCGTAAGATATATACATCAACGAATTTTTCATCTAAGTTGTACATGTATAAATATCTTCTTAGATATAAATTTCTAACTAAACAGCATACAAATAGATACATTTAATTTGTTGCCAATATACAAATAAAAAGTGTTATACTAGACCTCAGTGTCTGCCAACTTTGCAGTTTTAGATATATTAAGTAATACTCACTGTGGCATCTATTTTGGTAGCAAAGCAGGTTTTTGTGATTTTTATCTAAATACTAGCTCAAATGAGTTACAGTCAAAACAATTCAGCACATTATTTAAACATTAAAAAAAATTTGAAGGTAAGGATACAAAAAGTATCTTCTCAAAACAATTTTGAAGTTGATATTCATTATATTTAAGCACTCCTAGTATTAGCTGACATTGTCTTTTCCAACCTGAGCAATGTCTTTATTTGCTACTACAATGCTACTCTCAAAAATACTTTATTTAAAACCTTGATTCACTTCAGTGTTATCTCCATGACAGAACATAAACACATAACTTTTTACTTGAAATACTGCAGTTGTATAAAAAACTGCAATGACAGTCCAATCAAAACTCAATACTGATACCTAAACATATTCTTAAAGATCTTTAACTGCTTCTACTAACCACAGTTGTCTTCCTCTCTCCATTCCAATAATTCGAAGCATTTGGTCTTACTAGATCAATATAGCTATGCTTTGTTCTGGAAAGAAGATTAAGTACAGTATTTGTAATGTTTTAACACTAGTATTTGTAATGTTTTCAACAAACAGCCATTATATTTCAAATTAAATTCTCAACACTCTTCAAATCCAGCAATAAGTCAGTACTACAAACTCATGTCAAGTGCACTTTTGGGAGTCATAAGAGCAGTATTTATTCCTTCAAAACTACTATGCTAGCATACATGTTTTTCCTTCCACCCATCTCTAGTATTATGCCCTACCATAAGAACTCTCTCAGGATAAAGCAATAAAACTGAAGGAGTTTTCTTCCTGCCCTCCTTGAAAATAATAGCCTTTAAAAAGCTCAAAACTTTGAAGTTTAGCTCTTAACACTTTTAGTTCATGTAGCACCTTATTCTGTAACAATTTACAGTGCAAATTTTAAGTCTATTTATTGTTTGAATAAAACCTAGTTTAACTGGAAATTACTAGGCTAGCAGCAAATAATAAATCAGCAGAATGTAAGACAAAAAAATTTAGTTTAGCAGCTAAGAATAATCAGAAAGAGTTACAGATGTCAATTAAGTATGCAAACTTATCTCAAGTAAACAGTACACTTTGCTGTTTCTCTCAGTGCCATATTTTTACTCACACTAATATAAAAACAGTGGGCAGGGCCATCACGGATTTATAAAGCTTCATTTAACAAACAAGATTACATTTTTTATATTAATTTGTGAAGATTATGCTTGAGCCATTCCTTAATTAAAAAGAAAGTTGTTAGTAATTTGCCAGATAATGTAAAAAAAAGTTGACAAACTTCACAATTACTATGTACAATGGTTTTCAGGAAGAGGTAGAGGGTGGTCAGGCAGTGGGGGCAAATAGAAGGGAAAAGAAGAAGAAAAGAGGAGTTCAACAGGCCTGAGTAGCAAACCCAGACTCACTATCACAAAGCTGCCTCTCAGTAGCATCTAAGAAATGATCTGGCTGCTCATGAAATTTTCAGGGGCATGCATACACACCATTATTTCAACTGGCATCATTACATTCAAGAATTGCTGAGGCATGGAGACAAGTTCAAGTCAATTACACACAGGCCCATAATTAATGGGTTATTAAATACTGAGGTGATGCTTTTGATATTTTGAAAAAAATCTGCATCCAGCAAAAAAAAATCTAGGTATGATGCTGTAATTCACTGGATCAAGAACTAGAAGGATTACAGATAATATATTCACTGATGTGTTTTTATTAAGACTTTCACTACACAGTCTCAGCATCAACAGTGTTTTAGACAGTGTAGCTGATGAGAAGATCAAGTAAGGAATTGATTACAGATTAAAGTAACACTTTGAAAACTTTTAGTTATATTTTCATCACCCAGTGAATTTACCAGGAAATGGTGAAAAAGCACTCTCTGACCCCAACCCCAGCTAAAAGAAACAGAATATGGAAGAGGCTTGTAAATCAGAAATGTCTCAATCATTGAGGTATGCACTTCTTACATTTGAGAGAAGTTTTTGATGTGAGTCCTATACTGTGGCCTTTTTTCCTTTTAAATGACATTTTCTCTGATGTGATTCTTAACCAAAACGTAGAACACTTTTAGAACACTTCAAATTAAGAATCGTGTTCTTTATAAGGGAGAGATCTAGGTGTTTCTAACTGGTGATTCCAAAAGCAAAAAAGCATAATGAGAAATAACTCATATAATGCACTGCTTCATTCATTTGGAATCAACCCACTGGAAATAAAATATCTTTTGAAACAGATATTCAGAACATAACATAGTTAATCCTTGTGCTGCACATTGTATTAGTCTAAGTAGAATAGGAAAGGTCTTAGGTTCACCACAGAACTATGCACAGTGACAGAAGAGAATTTAAAGTTAAGATATTGCCTACAAATAAGAAAACCCAAAGGCTGAAATACAGAGAAGGTCAATCTTTTCCTCTTACAAAGTAACAGCTAATAATATTTTACCTTTTGTTTCCAATAAGCATTATAACCATGTTGGAATTGGAATGCTGACGAGCATCTTCTAACCAAGTTGTCAAGTGGTTGAAAGTGTCCCTCCTAAGTATGGAAAAGAATGAACATTAAAAGCAGTATTTTAAGAAATCTTTCCCCTGTTAGTCAGCTTCTCTACTGCAATAACCAACTCATTTATTAGTGCACATGCTCCAGGGATAAAAGCCAGTAATCCCTTTGTGAGAAGGAGAATGGGTGAACAAAAATTTAGTAAACAAGGAGTGTTAATGAACTCTACCCAGAAAGTAATTGAAAACATGTTTGGTACAAAGAGTAAAGAGGATTCTTAGAGCTGTAAGAAACTGATTTTATATACATATAAAAAATGCTGAACAGAGTTTTAAAAGTATCCATCAGCTTCAACCAATCCAAACAACAGTACAAATAAACACATACTCATACGGTAATATTTGTTTTACTGAAAGCAGAAAATGGTTGATAATTTTTGAGTCTATAAGCTGAATAATAAATTAAGTAGTAAATTCTTTAAAGTGAGGTACATGAATGTGACACATTACAGTTTTTACAGGTGTACACTAAGTAATAAATTTCATGCTTGTAGAGTGGTTTTAAGATATCATATTTTACTTATTAATCAAAGATTCATTTACTAGAAATTCAATAGAAAAAATACGTTACTTCCTGATATTTAAAACTAAAAGGGAATAAAAGGAAAAACACCTAGGAAATCTCTAGTACAAGTCGTTGCTCAACGCAACGAGAGCCAAGACCCACAAAAGCAGGCACACAACTTAATAGGATTTTGGAGCCTGAACATTTTCATAAACCAGCCAGAGTACCCACAGTTCTACAGATAAATTGTATACAGATACTTTATTTAATATAGCAGGGGAACTTTAGTAACTTCTGAACAGCTACTAAAAAAGCATCAGATTAAGATCTATATTTTCCAAACCTCATAAACACAGCAATGGTAGAAGTTTCCTGGTATTTTTTATGCAACCAAACTTCTATGTTTTACTATTTCACTCCTTTGCAGAATAGCACTTCAGTAAAAGTAATCTGCTATAATTAAAGAAAAAACATCCCTCATGATAATAAAACACTAGAAAGGAATTAATGAAATATTTTCAGATCTTTCTCAATAAAGGTAATCCAGAGGTTGATGGTCAATAGTTTATAAAAATATTTACTTCATTCTTCCTGAGACTTCATGCATACTTTCTCAACTACCATAGAGAAAACTGGAAGTATATAGGTTACATATGCTGTATCTTGATTTAGAGCACTTAAAGAAAGTTGACACAATGTTAGATTACCAGTATCTATAGAAAAAGGCAAAGGAAATTAGACACTAAGTGCTGCTATACACCACAGCACAATTCTACAAAGACACATAATTGTACTCCAGTTGGTATTCTCACCTTGTAATGTCATACACTAGCAAAGCCCCTGCAGCCCCTCTGTAGTATGATCGCGTGATGGAACGGAAGGACTCTTGCCCTGCCTGCAGAACACAAAGTTTCATTATTTCATATTTAATACTTTTTTTTTGGTACTGAAAACCATGAACTTAGAATTACAGGATCACAGAATTCCACTTTTGAGAGATGGGGATAAGGAACAGTATAGATGGGGAATCAGAAAGGGGACAACTGGGGACAAAATCTCCAACATTAGCAAGAGAAGGCACATAAGGAGAAGACATCAACTACAACACACTGCTGTTAAAAAAGGAAAAAAAAATCGGAACAAGACCTCTAAACCTTTTTTGGCAATCCCTGACAACCCAATTTACTGAATGGCTTCACAATACATGAATCATTATTAGAGCACAGAATGGACTCCTAGCAACTAAGCTCTGAAGACAAATTTGAAAGGAAGCAAATAACCCAGAGCTTCACATTTGAATTCAATAACCCGCTCCCTGGGGCAGCTGTTGACACTAGAATAAATAAAGTCCATTGTAAATAAATGATGAATGACATCTTTACGCCCACCATCTGCTGGTGTAAAGGTTGTTGGAAGGCCAAGGATGCAGATTTTATCCGTTATATCATAAACTGCAGCCAGCTTTCAACAGTATTCAGATGGAATTCTTTCAGTAATCATTTTATTAAGAAAAAAAAGAAAACGGTCGTGAATACAATTTTACACAATTCTGCTCCACAGTTAATCAATTTCCTCTGTACTTGATAAATAATGCTCGTCAAAGCAGCTACAGGATGCAAGAGTCATCTTCATATACACTGTGAAAAACTTCAGAAAGCCCACATAAATTAGATAGTTCTCACAGAGAAGTATTCTGTAAAAATCTCAGCGCTTAAAAGAACATACTCAAAAGAATACAGTCCTGAAAAATAAATATTCATAGTTGCAGATCTTGAGCTCCTCATGCTCATGTTTTTCAGAAGAGCTATCTAGCACTTGACACTTGCTAGAAGAAATATTTACTTCTAATATTTAGCAGTAACAGATGCTTTAGCATAATTCAAAGATAACACAGAACATGTTTAAGAAATACTAATGCTGAAAAAACCCCTATGCACAGTAAATCTGTAGAACTATAGGAACTTGCCCTGATTTAAACCCATGAAATACAAGAATGAAATATTTATCAAACACAAGCTACCCTTTAGTCATGCCTACAAAATTAGTATATGGAGAACTTTTTCTTCTCACAGTTATTGTACTTTTCTTAATACTAGATCTTCTTGAATTCAGAGAGATCTTGATCTAGGTACTGTCACCGAACAAGAACAGTGGCACAACAAGTTTAGACTTGTTCAGTCTTCAGAAAGCACCCCTGTCTTCTAGAATAAACAGTAACTTCTGTTTAAGGAAACACTTTATCTTAGCCATTCCAGTGGAAACAGTTATAAAATACAGTACAATACACTTAATAGTTTCAACACCATTAGAATACACTCACATAGGCTCTTGGCTGAGTTCAAGCACATATTTATAAAACTTTGCTAACATCTTTATGCAAACTTCAGTAATAGAATACAACCAACCAGTAGAATACAGCAAGAAATAGTAAAATAAAAAACCAACAGTTTTTTAGTGTAATACTTGGTTTCCTACAAAGAAGTTCTAGTAAGCTTTACCACTTTTTCTTTGTGTGGTGACTAGCTCAAGTGAATGGCAGATAAATGAAACACTTCCCAGCTACACAGACAACTTATCGTTACCAGGGTATTCCATAACATTGTCTAAATTCATACATGACCTGGACTTCACCGAACACATTAAGATTGCCTGTTACACCTTCATAAATTCCCTCCGGATATGAAATTGTTCATCTCCCTGAGTAAATTAATCATGATCAAGCAACAGTCAGAGGTTCCAGCAGATCTTACAAAAATGGAAGAAGAATTGTGAATTCTTAAAAGAATCACTTACTTACAGCAGTTCAGTATCTAAATCCTGAAAGCACAATTTATAATTGTGTATAGCTTGACAATGAAATTTAAATATCATTGCTTCCTTAAGGAAAGGGTGGAAAATGGTACCTTCTTTGGTGAAGGGATCACATTTTCCATATAGCAATAATTAAATTGTGCTTACATATACCAATGGACAAAACTAATTCAATTTCCTTTCATTCTAAGCAAAAGAAAACTGAGTCTCTGTAAAGAAGCTCCATGATATTAATGTTTATTTTACCTATAAAATAAAAATGTATTATATAATAAAAACACCTTATATGTATAATTTACTGGCTACTTTAATAGTATCATTCTGAACAAGATCTAGAAGGTCAGTATAGCAGAGTTAGCCACGTAGAATATACTCCACAGCTTTTTTTTAAAGCATCATTATTACTTTACTTCTTCATCTGACAATTTTCTCTGTCCCCTCCCCTTTTTTCCAAGAGGGACAGGTATTTCAAAGAAATCAAAACTGAAAGTAAGTGTAGGCTATTAGTCAAAACCGACTTACAAAACACAAGTGGGCTATAATTGTACTTCATCAGTCTTACAAAGGACCTACCCAAGTTTAACTACTTCTTGCAAGGAGCCACAGAT
Organism: Drymodes brunneopygia; assembly: GCA_013400955.1. Taxonomy (NCBI): domain Eukaryota; kingdom Metazoa; phylum Chordata; class Aves; order Passeriformes; family Petroicidae; genus Drymodes; species Drymodes brunneopygia. The sequence continues at coordinate 38,255 of VZTZ01022936.1, forward strand.
ACAAGCAGCAGTACAGAAGGTCAGTATTAATTAAGATCAGCTTCAATACCAGAGAAAATTCAGTTGCTCTATCTTAAGTATAATTTTGTAATTACCATCTCTTTTATGCTCCTGCAAAATCCAGCACTTACTTGTTTTTATGTTTCTTACATATTCAAAAGGGTTTTTTCAGAGAATGGTTGAGGTGGGAAAAGGACCTCTGGATGTCACCTATTCCAACCTCCCTGGCTCAAGTAGGGCCATTCAAAGCAGATTGCCCAGTTCCACATCCAGAGAGTGGGGGAGGCAGTGGGCTGTGGTGTCAGGAATAGGAGGGGCAATAGCCAGGAAACAAATGTTAAACAGGGTATTTCCCAAGGCCATGTAACATCCAGTACAGGTGACACAAGCTTTTGCTCCAAGACAATCCCAGGTTATATCCACTGTCAGTTACACTGCAGTGGAAATGGGAAGATGAAGGATGCTTCTGATAACAGCCAGACTGTGACAGCTACTGCACCCACAGAAACTCCAGCTCAGACATGGCTGCCTGCAGGAACCTGTAACTGCACACTGAGCAGGCCTGAACATGCCTCCTCTCTCTTCAGAAAAACAGTGCTAGGTCTGATGTGAGCAGTTCACTAATCATGAAAAAATGTAAGCCTCTGATAGACAAGTAATGTTTTAAGTGCTAAGTAACATTCTTTTTCGACTGTTTTCTGTTCTGTAAGCTTTTACGATTCATATCACAATGGTTCACAGAAACAAACAAACTTTCTGATAGGAGAGACTTGTCTATGTAGACATAGTTCTAGAAGTCATAGGTCTTCAAGGAAGTACAAAAATCTTCATCCTTGCTTTAACTGCACAGACATATATCCCATGTGCTTATCAAAACATACTTCAGTACAGAGACCAAAACACAATTTGAAAATAACATAAGCAGAACATGGAGCATTATCAATCACTTCAGGTCATTAAGATCCATGGAGATTTAGGACCTGCACTAGAGTTTTCAGGAACATTTAAACTATGCAAATGCATTATCATGGACACAGTATCTCTGACATATTTTAAAAAAGACTCCAAGTGTTACTATTCCCACAGGAAATCTTGGTGTCATTTCCAAATATGTGGTGTAGTTGCATCAGTTGCAAAATACGCAGGCAAGTCTTTGTTTTCAAAAAGAGTTACCTGCAAGTCCCTTAACTGCATATTTTTTAATCTAGAAAGTAAGGGAAAAGAATAATGAAAAGAACCATAACACAGGACAAGAAAGTAGTTAAAAAACCCCACACCCACAACAGCATATCTCCCTAGAAAACAGTTCATTAATTTTGCTGAATTCTCTAGTCTCAATACTGAAGAATTTCTGACGTTTCTTCAAGGACCAAGTTGTCTGAGAACGTCCCAGCAGGCCTTCAGCATCCAAGCTGACCAATAGTTTTTATTAGGAGGGAATGTTATAATACACATCTACATGCAACATGAGAACTACAGCACACCTAGCTAGCAGCTCTAGACTCTCACTCTGAAAACAGGCATACATGTGTGGTATGTTCAAAACCGGTGACAGAACATTTCATTCACATTGAGAAATATCATTTACTTGTTTACACTTTCCTAAGTTGCAAAGAAAACTAAAAAGACATCTAAGAAAAAAGCAACTCACAAGTGTCACACCACTTGTGACAGCTGCCAGCTGGGAACTACTCCACAAAGTTGATCCCTGGAATAAAATGTTCCAGAAAGAAAGAGGAGCAATACATACCTTTAAATATAGTTTTGAAAGTTATAAATACATAAACAGCCTCTTAGTCACACGGCAACTTGTTTATACAAACGCATTAACCTTTCTTGCAATCATGTCTCCAAACCAGAAAAAAAAAAATTTTAAGGTGGTTTACTAGCATGTAGTACAAATAGGCACAGAAGCAGCGTAAAAATAAAAAATCCCTGCTGTTTCCAGCAAAGACATTCCCAAACAAAAACAGAACTAAAAATGCTTATGAAGAGGAAGCTATCTCAGTCTCAGAATTTATTTGAAGGATTTAGCCAAGTTATATGCTGCTTCAGAATAACCCTGACAGCAATCAGTAAGAACTGAAATTTCAAGAGGACTAAAGATCCCCAAGGATGAAACCGTACATATGTCTAAACACAGATCATTTGTACATCTGCCTTTTCTTCTGCTGGTGTTGAATAAATGCCACTTAGACATCCAAAGCAATTCTCAATACATCACAAAGTTTTAGCATTTCATTATAAGAAGTACACCTATAAATGTAACCTGAAAGAAACTGTATTTGAAACCTTTAGGTTTTAAGCAGCAACCTTCACTATAACAGGAGTTCTACCGTGCAAAAAAAGTGATTCATACTCCTCCCATTTAAGGCCTTATCCTAAGCAAGAGCTTGCTCTTGTAGAAATCTTGTAATTATTGTAGAAAGCATGGATAAACTGCCAAGGAATCAAAAAACAATTCAGAAAATAGCATGCCAATACTATAGTATTTCAATAACCAAATACATTTAAGCATGACAAACAAAGTTTTATGAACACTAAGCTGGAAGGCATATCAAGTTGCCTTAGCTTCCTAAAGTGACATCATGGATGAGAACAATAACTTAAGCTATTGGCATTGAAGTTCAGATGATGGTTGTATTACACAAACAGCAACAGGAATAACTATTAAATAGACAAATTTCCCTGCCTCACCCCTCAATCCATGGATCCAGAAATAAGTTAATCCTCCCACGTGGCAAACACAGTCTGTGACTGATGATCAAACTAGTTTCAGAAACTAAAGGAGATCCTCTATAAGTTCTTGATGTAACTTCACAGCAGTGTAACAGAGGGCCATGAGATGCAGCAATATGCATGCAGGTACCATGCTTAAGGAGTCAAATCAGCAAAAATGTAGTAAAAGAATACATCAACTTCAACACAATTACATGAGCATGCTCTGACTACCAAAGCAAGTACAAAGCATCATGAAGTAAACAGTTAGTGAAGAGGTCTTGGGGGTGAACCCTACATTCCAGCATTTGTCAGACTCACTAGGAAGAATATTCATTAAATGAATGAGGAGAACTTTATTTGGTTCTAATAGATCCCAATCAATTGCAAACACAAGAAAAAAAATCTTGATTTCCAAGAAGAATTAGTATATTCAGAATATCTGGAAGTAAAATATGCCTTTAACAATTATGCCTCCAGTCTTCAACAACATGCTTTTTTATACAAGATTTCAACTACTAGAAAACACTATGAATTCAATTAGAAAGTACACTTGTATGGAAATCAAGAAATTACTCCAAATTAGTTTATAAAAACCAGTTATTTCAGATACTTAGTCTAAGCAAGACTAAGGTGCCATATATAAACATAACAATGAATTAATGTTTTTAAATCATGGATTTCCATGAAATAAAGCTGAAATAGATATTAAAAATATAGTATTCAAGAACACAGGAGAAGTTCACATTCATACCAATTTAGAGAATATTAGCACTACTTAGTGCCATCGCAGATTTCTCCTACCGCAGTGTCTGACAAAAATATCCTCTTTCAATTACTGCTTATTTTTCCTCATCAACAATGACTTGTTAGCAAGAGCCAATGCAATACAGAACATTCCCCTTAACAACAAAACCAAGGCCACTGACTCAGCCTGGTAACAAGCCCAGTTATCTCTCTATAACAACGCACTTTTTCTGAGGAGAAGCAATTTTTCTATTTCTTAGTGTTGCACTGCTGCCACAAGACAACCAACCTCATCTATACAGCTGATTTAAAATCAAAAAGCTTAACAGCTTTCAGAACAGCCATTTTAATCCTTACTAGCTGCTGTAAAACCACTTGTAGTTCCCTAAAAGTTACATGTGCAGCTGACACTAGCTCAAATACCACACTTCCACAAAAGAGTTGCTTAATTTATCATAGTAGGCAATTATCAACTAAGCAGTTTGGATGAAAGCATTTCTCAGTCCATCCAACTATTGGAAGCCATTACTAAGACCAAAGATGCAAGAAAAGAAATAATCTGGATATTAAAGACAGACAAACAAATAATTTGGTCCAATACCTCCTCTTTACAGACCTAAAAACACCAAAAAGGAATAGTGAAACCCAAAGACTCACAGAGCTAAACACCTGGGCGTGCTACAGCACACACAGCAGCAAGCTTGCAGAGCCCAGCAGTGGGGAGATCCAGAACAGCCTGCAGCTGGGAGACAACAACAGGACATTATTTTCTTGTGCAGACATGAGCAGCAGTAGAGCTGAGACTGCAATACAACATTAAGAATGCAAAGGCCACATTCAGTTTCTTTTGTGGAATGTAGATTTTCATTTGTGGGGTTTTTGGGGGGGAGGGGGCTGGGGCTAGCTGTGTTTTTGCATCAGACTAGTTTTACCAGACTACCAGCTCACAGGACCAAATATTGGACTATAATTTCTAATAGGCATACGTGCATTCCTTAAGCATATCTTCCAGTCTGGCCTCATGCAAAAGGAATTCAGTTCGTGTACTCCCACACGGAAAACAGACTGCAGTAAACAGAACTAACTTCCATAATATGCTCCTAAACCAAACTAAGATGATAAAGAAAAAGTAAAACATTCTTGAGTTATCATACAAGAAGGACACAAAAATGGATCTCATAGACAGGCAACAGCGTTAGCTTCAGCTGTCCCTGTGAAGTGCAACATACTCCTGCAGTGAGGTATGCTGCAGCTTCCATATGTTCCCATTACTATGACACACCTTTCCCTGGAGCTGCAGTGATCTGCTGAAGACAAGACAAAATGAGCACTATTGCATAGATCTGGCCAGAAAAACCTGAATTTTAGTGTTTTATTCTCTTAGGCAAGCAAGTTCATTATTAAGCAATCCAAACAAATTTTATCAAGTTCTCCACTTATGCCTCTGCTCAGGATGCATCCTCTTCAGTAATGGATTAAAAGCAGGTGTGTAAGACTAGCACCAAATCAGAGAAGGGCTAGTGCTGTGACTCAGTAAGCACAAACCCAAAACATAAATAGTTCATGTGTTTCCTTAGTAACAGGTGTAAAATGAACCTTCTCTCATCAAACAGAAGTTGTTACAGCTTAATAAATACAGAGATAGCACCGGTAACAGCCACCAGTTTTGGCTAACAGAAAATCAGAAAACGCTCAATGCAGATAGAACACAGTAACCTTGCTCATTATGGACATTTGTGTACCCTAATACTCATAAGTAAAATATCTCTTGAGAATTACATCATCATGTTCCTTATTTTTGCTATTTCTTCAACACCTTTGCACCGAAGATTTCAAATGATACAGTGGAATTCAGATATGCTGACAAACCAAAACTGGATTAGAATAGAAATATCCTGTGTTTTAAAAATCAGATCACAGTTAAACTTTCAACTATGGCCAATATACCGTCTTTTGTAGGATACAATTTATAAATTATTAAGTACAATACCAGCATACAATCTACTCAGTGTACTAAAGCTTTCAATTAATATTTTTAATTTATGTATCATATACTTAAGCTAGCCATAAAAAAAATCCCTGCTCAAACAGAGTTTATAAAGTATAATCAAAAGCACTTGGGTTGCCATTTTGGCTACTGGACAATCTGCATGCATTCAAGACAACAACCAGACTACAAAGAGCCACAGAGCAAAACCACCAGGAAAAGCATGATCTACTGAAACACAGTTGAAGTTCATCCATAACTAAGGAGATTAATAGAACCAGTTCAAAAGTCAGTGAAAGACAGTAGCAAAATTACTACTTTTGCCTACAAACAATCTGCCCCAATTTTAGGCAACAAGGACCAATATAGGTATGTAGTCACACAGCCACACTATGTACTAAGGGTTTGATTATGAAGCTACTTTTTATGCAGAGATTTGCTTGTTTATTGAACCTAAAAATGCTCAGCCACCTTCGCAGTCTGCAATCCACAATTATAATAGTAAAAATGCCCAGGGCAGAAAAAGCCTGAGGTAAAATGACTACATTGTTCTGTGCTTTTTTCTTAGAACTTCCAAGGAGGCACACATGTTAGGTGCCATTTCAAGTACAAAACTTGTAAAATAAGTGAGGTCTTACCTATGAAGTTCACAAAAATATTGCATTTATTTACATTTTTAAATACACATGCACTTATGTAGGCATGCATATACAAATGTACATCCCTTCATTGATTTGCTGTACTAAAAAGAACACATACTAAGGCCAGGGATCATGTACCTGTCAGTTTCTAAAGGTATCTTAAAATGCTTTTAGAAAAGGAAACAGGCAACTCTGTCTTGGGCAACAGTCAAATAAGATACAGCTACTAGTATGAACATCTTAAACCTGCTTTATCACAATTATAGACAGTGATGCTGACTGCTTTGCAGTAAAGTGATTGACAACACAAGGATAGCCAATATATGTTCTTAGCCTGAACCCCCTCAAAAGTCAAAGTCTGAATTTTGGAAAGTGTTTTGAAACTTAAAGCATTTACCAGTCCCTTTTTGACTGAGGTATTTACTGTTTGAACTTATGTTCTTAATTCTTCTTCTATGAAAAGTGAGCCGTGTGTTTTCTTCTACCTTGGAAATGCAAACATTTCCTCTAGAGAACACTTGATAAAAGGTAGCAGACACATCACAGTTTCACAACAGGATGTTGTATTTACCAAATCTTGCATGAATGCACAAAGAAAGATTGTTTAGAGAAATATAAGTTCTTGGTAACATAGAAGACTTTCACCAAATAGTGAGACAGTAAGAATGCCAATCTTATAATCTGACAAAGTGTTGAGGAAGTTACAGTGCAAATGCCAAAGAATACATCACACCAAAAAAAGGGAAATAATAGCCAATTTTTAATTTCATAGAAAGCAAAGAAAGCTGCAAGACAAAGTACATAGTCTAGGGATGCTGGTGATAGAGACCTTAGACAGAATAAAGGAAAAGCTAGTGGAGCAGTATGTTTAAACAATTTTTATGATTCATTACTTACCGTATCCCATATCTGAAGCTTTATCTGTTTTCCATCAATAGTTATCATTCGAGCCCCAAATTCTACACCTGAACAGAGTTTATAAAAGATGACATTATTAGCACATACCAGAAAGAACAATGTCAAGTATTATGAAAGCAAGAACATAAGTTTAAGTTCAGTCAATGTTGTAGGAAATAACCTCTTTCACAACCTGCTTTTAGCCAATTTTCCAGTTGCTTAAAAGAGTTGGAAAGTTTTCTAGAAGTAACATAACTAGTACTGTTTCAGTGACTGGGAAGTATTTCCAACAGTTTTCCAAGCCACTTAGTAGCTCTAGATTAGACAGAGAAACACACCTCTTTGAACGTAAACAGGAAATTGAAGTGCCACAGTTATTTTAGCACTCTACCAATGACAAATTCCTGGGGCCAGTTTAGAAGAAATTAAACCTACAGTTCTTCATCAATAAAATAATCTATTAGGTGAGCATACAAAAAGTCACCTTTGACAAGATAAATTTTATTAGTGTATTATTAAAACCCACCTGTCTATGAAAAAAACTACTTCCAAAATTATAGCTAGTTAAAGATCAAATTTTATAACTGAGGGGAAAAAAAGTGTGTTCCAAATAAACAAAAGTAACTTCCTCAGTGGAAAAATTTAGCCTTTTATACCATCTTTTAGTGCAATTTCGAGCTTATTAATAGTAAATCAAGTATAAATCGAGGCTATTATTGCAGTGGTTAAAATCTAACAAATGGCTAGAGATAGTGGACATATTTAAAAGCTATCAAGCATCCATTAATCTATAATCATTATTTAGGAAAAAATACAGATCTCCTACCTGAAGTTTTGCTAAAATTGGTCATTGTCTAGACTTGGACTCAAGACTTTTAATTATGCAGCCCTGATTTGAAATATTCTAAATGTCTCTTCAAAAGCTTGCTTAGAATATTTGAGGGTGCAGTGTTGCTTCCTGTGGAATGACTTTTGGGGAAAGGGTCAGAGCTCCCCAACAAGATATTGGAGCCAAATAAAAGAAATTGAAAGAATGGAGGTGGAGAGGCAGCAAGGAGGAAGGTAAATGACATTGCTCTTCCTGAAGTTGACTGCAAAGCCAGGGGAAAGTCCTTGGACTTGTACACGTGTAAACACTGAAGGTTTTACCTGATCTCAAAATGTGGCTATAGAGCTCCTGATTTAAATCCAACAATCATCTTAAATGTTTAGTTTCTGCACACTGCCCTATAAAAAATTAAAAGAGTATTTATCCTATTCCATCAAAATACATACCAGGAAAAACTTCTGAATTTGAAAAAACACAAACAGTCTGATGGCAAGCTTGTTCTCAAAGAAGGAACAGAAGTTGACCAGGTTTACAGTAAGGGCATGTCCTATGGGCAGTGGGCAAAACTACTAGAATGTTTACAACAGTTTAATTAATCTACATGTTCCCAGGACTTTTAATACAACCATTAGGTAATTTTTTAGTTAAATTCAACTCGCCCCACAGGGGCATTCATATGACTTTGAACCCATGTTCTTTATTCATCTGTCAATCTGTTTGGTTAATTGGTAGAACCCGACAAAAATACACACATGCCCTCACAGTTAAGGAGCCACTTCCAGCCTCTTCTGATGTCTTTAGGAACTAGCTAAAAACAGAGACCAGACAAAATTAAGCGAAAAAAAAAAACCCGGTTATATTTACTGAAGGGCCTTCAGGTACATTTCGGGCAGATGAAGCCCTCCCCAGGGGCTAAAATGGACCACAGGTCACAGGTTTTCATACTTTTACAAGTTTGGTCCATTTGCATATTGGGAGTTAATCTTCCAATTACAGTTTCAGGTAATGAAGTAATTTACCCTAAGTTTTCTGTCCCCCCCCCCCCAACTCACTTTTGTTTACATTTCTTGGGGCCTGAGACAATAAGGCGTCCTTCATTCTCAGGCCTAGAGAAGAATTGTTTTGTCTGACCAAAATGGGAAAGCAGTAGCTAACACTCTATATGGAGTTTAGAGTTATACACTAAAGAACCGCAGGTTTACAAATATATGAAAAACAGAAAAGCTAAAATCCTTCTTCCCTCCTTTTCTTCCAGCTTCCCAGGCTCCATTACTATATCCCTTATTATGGTGCTTCTAGGTTCACCTCCTCATCTCACTAGCTTCAATTTCTGTTCTGCTCCCAGATTTCAGCTAGCTGTATGCCAAGCAAAGAACTGGCACTACAACCACCCTGCTGAGGTGAAGCTATTTCCCAGAGCCTATCAGTCTGAGGTGACAGGGCTGCCAAATACATGAGTGATATATAAGGTGTCATATATTTGGCAGGCCTAAAGAAGAAAAGATGATAATAAGCCATGCCTCCCTGAAGTACTCAGGCTCTTTATTCAGCCAGCCTATCTGCTGCCAAGACCTCAGAAATACCTGAAAACTGATGACAGCCAAAGAATTTGAACTGTATGAGACAGGCACACACAAGGTGTGGAAGGACTGTCAAAAGAAAGGGAAGCCATAATCAAACCACCTGATACATTCTGTTACAGGAAGAAAATCTGTTTATATTTCAAGCAGCTATTTCAGTACTCCCAAACATAGGAAGCTTACCTATTACAGGGCACAAACTAAAAATAGAGACCAGGATACATTTTGTGCAAGGCTCATGATTAAAGCTGATAGGTTCCTTGAAAGAACATCAACAAGTTGAAAGGTTTTGCAATCTCATCTGAGACTAGTGTCTGCTATGCATAACAGCAAAACTGATCTGCAGACTAAACCTGCCCTCAGAAGAATTTAGTACCACACTATTGCTCTTATTTTGTGTAGAAAGGTAAGTAAAAGTTCGTATTATTTACTGCAGTTAGATCAGAGGCAATGGGACAATGTGCCAACATGTATTCATTCCCCCAGTATCAAATCATACCGGACACCAACAGTCCACATCCAGTTGGAGAGCTGGGAAGGAAAAACCCTATCCTTTCCAAGAGCAAGTACATTCACACTTCAGTCCTCTATTCAGAAATTAGTCTTCCGAAATAAATTTGTTTATTCATCTTTAAGGTTAAATTTGCTTTAGTTTATCTGTAACTTGTTTACAAAGTTTTGTAAACTTTGTAAATAGCTACACTAATATCACATTCTGTATTGAAAAAAAGCCACTTCCATCACCATTTGTGCATTTTGAGCTTGGACAATTCTTCTCTGACCAGTTTTCAGCATTTCTGAAGAAACAGTTTAAGTTCTCCAGCTATGAACTTTTTTAATTGCTTCAGATTGTACCCTTCCAGTAAAAGACCCCCTTGTGACTTTACAAGCTAACAAATATTCATTAGCTAGAGATTCACTGCTACCTCAATACAGCACAAATCCTGCATTTCTGCAGCACAACAAATTCATAAATGCATGCTGAGCTCCCCCAACCACTTAACTAACATTACTAACAGTGGGCAGCACAAAAAAGACCTACCAATAGTGAGATCATGGACTGGTTGAAACCGCTTGTCTGTGAACTGTAACAATAAACATGATTTCCCAACACCTAAAAAAAAGAAAATAGATAAGTGTTAAGCAAATTTTTTTAAAAGTCTGTAAAGAACCAATAGAAATTAATTTAAGGAAATGTTACATGTTGCTTAAAATTAATTACTAGAACTCAAGGTATTAGATCTCACATACTTTGAAGTGTACGGAACTTTTTAATTACAGCTTTTAAAGTTCTAGAAACACTACAGTCAAAGCAGTTATTTTCAAAAATTGAACAAAAAATGAATTATTCTTCTGAAAAAGTAGTTCTGCCTTTAAAATTAAGTGGAAAAAAAGTTTTCTAACAGACCTTAAAAGTACCATTTCACATCCTTTCTCCTCAGTAATTACAAAGTTTGCTACTCCTCACAACCCTTTATCTGCTTCCCCTTCAATACTTTCAGCTTTCTTGCAAGCTAACTAGAACCTCAATAGCATCAGACTTCCATCTCTATTTATCACCTGAGGTAACCACACCAGGTCCGTGGCTGTTTACAACCACTATATGCTGCTGCCCACTGGTCCCCCACAGGCCAAAAAGCAGCCCAAGAAGAACTGGCAGCTGCTGAGTTTACATTACAGTCAGACAGATAACACAAACAGTCTCCTTCAGATAACCACCTCGTGTCAGAAATCAGTGTAACTACTTCCCATTGCATGGACATTGGTCAGCAAATGGGCAATTTCTTCTATATGGGAAAGTACAGAAAAGTAGAAGTTAATGCAGTCAACAGAACTCAAACTACCTAGGTTTGTAAACATATTACTTTTTACAGTTAATTTTTCCTTTTTCTTTTACTTGGAGGGGTTATTCTTCCTGTTCTGCTCAAACTTCATATTTCCAGCATCCTAAAATCTGACAGTAATAGATTTGGTTTAAACTCCAAGCTATTATCACGTAACACTATACTGCAGCATCCAAGTTCCTGATGTATTTTGTTTTATCTGTCCAGAAAGATAAGGCTACTCTAGCCACATACTAGAGGTCAGCAACAGCTCATCATAAGAGACATATCAAGCAATAAAAGATAGCAAACAAAGAGATAAGGAAAAGAGCCACACTGCCAACACAAGATATGCATACCAGAGGTTTGCATATAGTGACACTGGTCTTTCCAGCACTAAATTCAGCAAAGTTTTTTAGTATGGTTTAATGAGGAAACAAAGCCTACAGAAATATAATCCCCAGCCATCTTACTTTGGACTTAAAATTCTAAGACCAGTAGCCAGTTTCAACCAAATCTAACAGAAATAGGAAAGCTGCATTTAGTTTTGTCACAAAATGAGTTGTGGCCAACTGATGACACTCAGATTAATATCCCAAACAATGCAGCAATTCCAACAGCCTAAGCCAGTTGCTAGTGCTGCTGTCTCTACTCTCTTCCCTACAGTATGTTCCTGTCCATTTCTCCACACAGTTTAGAGTTCTGAAGCAATTTCAGTCGTCTGCTGGGTTAGCACGCTAATCTGACAAGAAGAGTGACAAAGCAAACAGAAATGGCCTAATGCAGGGTCAGGCAAGCATAAGAGTATTTCAAATCAGGGAAAAGAAATGCAGCAGCCAGCAGATCAATAATGTAGAGTGGCATGGAACTGTAGTACAAGGCAAAATTCGCAGCACCTGCATTACTAGACCTCTTTTCTTTAGCCTTCTGGCTTATGATGGCAAACTGTCAGAACACAAGCAGCTTGAAGCAGGTATAGATTCTGTCCCTAAAAAATTAGTAAATGTAAGAGAAGTGGAGGAGGGGTGGGGAAAAGCACTGCAGATAAGAAAGAAAGAAACAGAGAAAGACAGGCAGAGTATGGGAGCTGTAGGGAGAGAACACAAAACTGTACAGAGTTTTAAAATATTAATAATTCTACTCAGAGAACAGCTCTTGTCACAGCTGGTGAGCAAGCCTCCCAGGGGAGGGACTACACCAGACCTGCTGTTTGCAAACAGAGATGGGCTGCTGGGAGATGTGGTGGTTGGAGGCTGTCCGGGGCACAGTGATCATGAAATTATAGAATTTTCAATATTTGGTAAAACAAGGAGGAGCATCAATAAAAGTGCCACACTCAACTTCCAGAGGGGAGACTTTGGCCTATTCAAGAGTCTTATTCAGAGAGTTCCTTGGGAAGCAGCCCTTAAAAACAAAGGACTCCAGGAAGGATTGGCACGCTTCAAAACAGGAATCTTGAAGGCACAGAAACAGACTGTCCTCATGTGCCGAAAGATGAGCCTACAAGGAAAACGACTGGCCTGGATGCACAGGGAGCTTTTGAAGGAACTAAGGAAAAAAAAAGAGGGTGTATCACCTTTGGAAGGAGGGTCAGGTATCTCCAGAAATGCTTAAGGGAATTGCTAAGTCAAGTAGGAAAAAAATAAGAGGAAAAAGCCCAGTTAGAACTCAATCTGGCTGCTTCTGCAAAGGACATAAAACAATATTTTTATAAACACATTAATGGCAAAAGGAAGGGCAAGGACAACCTTCATTACCTGTTAGATGCGAGAGGGAATTTAGTAACTAAAGATGAAGAAAAGGCAGAGGTACTTGGCACCTTCTTTACCTCAGTTTTCAACAGAAAGGCAGGTTGTCTTCTGGTTTCAGGGAGGAGAAGAGCCCCCTTACAATCCAGGAGGAAGCAGTCAGTGGACCCGCTGAGTCACTTAGATGCTCACAAATCTATGGGACCAGATGGGATCCATCCCAGGGGGATGAGGGAGCTGGCAGATGAGCTTGCAAAGCCGCTCTTTGTCATTTACCAGCATTCCTGGCTCACTGGGGAGGTCCCAGATGACTGGAAGCTGGCCAATGTGACGACCATCCACAAGAAGGGCCAGAAGGACGATCCAGTAAACTACAGGCCAGTCAGCCTGGCATTGGTGCCCAGCAAGATTATGGAACAGATCATCCTGAGTGCCATTCACACAGCACCTACAGGATGGCCAGGGAATGAGACCCAGCCAGCATGGGTTTAGGAGGAGCAGGTGGTGCTTGACCAACCTGATCTCCTTTTATGACCAGGTGACTCAACTGGTAGGTAAGGGAAAGGCTGTGCATGTTGTCCACCTGGACTTCAGCAAGGCCTTTGACACTGTCTCCCATAGCATATTCCTGGAAAAGCTGGCAGCCCACAGCGAGGACAGGTGCACTCTTTGCTGGGTTAAGAACTGACTGGATGGCTGGGCCCAGAGAGTGGTGGTGAACAGTGTTGCACCCAGTTGGTGGCCAGTCACTAGTGGGGTCCCCCAGGGATCAGTGCTGGGCCAATCCTGTTTAGTATCTTCACTGATGATCTGGATGAGGGGATTGAGTCAGTAAACCAGTTAATTTGCAGATGACACTAAGCTGGGACCATATATCAACCTGTTGGAGAGTAGGTCTCTGCAAAGGGACCTGGACAGGCTGGATAGATGAGCTGAGTCCAACATGAAGTTTAACAAGTCCAAGTGCCAACTCCAGCACTTTGGCCACAACAACTCCTTGCAGCACTACAGGCTGGGAACAGAGAGGCTAGACAGTGTCCAGGCAGAAAGGGACCTGGGGGTACTGGTCAATAGCTGACTGAACATGAGCCAGCCATGTGGCCAGAAAGGCCAATGGTATCCTGGCCTGTATCAGGAATGGTGTGGCCAGCAGGACCAGGGAAGTCATTCTTCCCCTGTACTTGGCACTGGCCAGGACACACTTTGAGTGCTGTGCCCAGTTCTGGGCCCCTCAGTTTAGGAAGGATGCTGAGATGCTTGAACACATCCAGAGAAGCACAAGGCTTGGAACACAAGCCCTACGAGGAACAACTGAGGGAGATGGGGTTGTTTAGCCTGGAAAAAAGGAGGCTCGGTGGAGACCTTATCACTCTCTACAACTCCCTAAAAGGAGGTTGTAGACAGGTGGGGGTCAGACTCTTCTCCCAGACAACCACTGACAGAACACAGTCTTAAGCTGTGCAAGGGGAAGTTTAGGTTAGATGGCTGAAAAAAAATTCTTCACTGAGTGATCAGGCAATGGAATTATCTGCTCAGGGAGGTGGTGAAGTCATCATCCTTGGATGTGTTAAAAAAAGACTGGATGTGGTACTCAGTGCCATGGTTTAGTAGGTGAAGTGGTGTTAGGTTAGGTCATAGGTTGGACATGATGATCTCAAAGGTCTTTTCCAACCTAGTTCATTCTGTGATTCTGTGAGCAGTGTTTATATACACAGACTATTTTTATATCACCAATGAAATAAAATTGCCCCATCAGAGAACATAATTACCACCTCACAAGAAACCTGCAAGTCACACCAGAAATAGCTTTTGCCATTAACCTTGCAAAGTGATTTCAGTATCAACAAATAAACCAAAACCTTAAACCAATCCAATATTCCTGCACAAATCTTACAAATGTTGGAACAGTATTTCAAAATCTAATCAACAAAGTGACATTTTATTAGGTATTCCAGCACTAGTTCTCAAGTGGCAATCTGATATTTCTTCTTCTCGTAAGGTTGGTGACCAAGCTGGCTGAAGTGAGCATACAAACACCACTGTCAGCAGAGCAGAGATGACAGACAAGCACAGCCCCTTTGATGCAAGCCCTGTCTCAGACTGGCAGAAGATGACGGCACCTCCAGTTACTCCTCCATAAGCAGACCTTTCAGGAGAAGACTGATAGGGTCACACAGAGAAACAGAAGAAATAACTAACTTC
This sequence comes from Drymodes brunneopygia, assembly GCA_013400955.1. Lineage (NCBI taxonomy): Eukaryota > Metazoa > Chordata > Aves > Passeriformes > Petroicidae > Drymodes > Drymodes brunneopygia. Next base: position 53,427 of record VZTZ01022936.1, read on the forward strand.
TCTTTAATGCTATTTCTGCTATTTCAGAACCTTCCAACAAAAAAACCCTACCTGAAAGACCCAAAGCGTTGTACTGCTGTTGACTGAAAGAGATTTCATTTTAATTTTACAGTTTTAAGATATTGCACATTAGTATCACAGAAGTCCTTATGAAAATAGTTTGTAGCACAAATCACTTCCACAGCTTGAGCAAACTCCCCTATCATAGACAGGAACACATATCACAGCCAGGAACATGTATCAGAGACAGGAGCTGTATATGAATGCCTGAGTAGTTTACCACCTTGTGACATCAGCAGATGCTGCAAAGATCAGTTGACAGCTGCAGGCAGCTAATTCTATGGCATGCAGGTGGCTTAAAGTAACTACACTGGTTAACTCTTAAGAACAGAGTGGCCGCTTACCAGGGATCTTGTTCACTTAGCACTGTAAATCTTACACCAGAAACAAGGCAGACACTGAAAAGTAGCTGAGCATGTCTTGATACTAGTCAATTGCAGAATGCAAAAGGGATAGATTCAGTTATTTATTAACTCATTCTCCATTTTACTGCCACAATTATTTTAATATAGCTTCAGATAAACCACCCCAGAGAAAAAAAAATCCAGTATTTTAATATGAGAGAGCTTGGATACACTTCAATAACCACAGTAAACAAAAGCTCTTGCTTAGGAACAAATGGAAACAATGGATTATGTGCTCAGAGGGAAGGCAGCTTGCTTCTTTGCAAGTGACTGTTGTGGGATCCCTTCATCGCTTCTTAGTACTCAAACAATGATGGGAAGTAGAACTTGTGCTACAGTAATTGTACCCTCCAGCTCTAAATTCCAAACCAGCAGACTAAATTGATTCTCCAAATTCCTCTGCCTCCTTTAACAACTTCCTCTTAATCTGGGTGCAACTCTGCAGTCAGTTTCCTTTGACAATTGCCAGAGCTTTGCTTCTGTCCACTTTGGCCCAGGTTCAACACCACCCTTCCTTATATACTCATGTTCACTTCAGGGCTCATCAGTACAGCCACCCTTCTACCTTCTCACTCATAAGCAATGAGCTAGGACTACAAAAAACATAGCAAAGGGAATGGTTATTTGCTTCAGTAATAGGCTGCACTTGTAGCACTTAAAAAGCAGTTCTGGAACCACAGCACAGCTGAGCCAGTCTTGCTCCTTCTCCCTTTCCCGACTCCCTACAAATAGGGCAAAGAAAGTTCAGTTACCAGCTGCAAAGTTGGGTGTGCACTACTGAACATGAGGAAAACTTTCAAGCTTCTCCTACCTCTACACAAAACTCATCAGTGTGCCTTCCACTGATGTTTGCCTTGAAAAGCTAATCTGGTTCAAAACTAAAAATGGGTCAAAAAAGAGGGTAGGGAGAAGTTAAGAATTCCCTTACTTGCTCACCTGAGCACCACTATAGCCCACGAAAGGTGACAGAGGAAAAGAACTGCAGTAGTAGTCCTCCCAACTGTGGTATAAAAACTGAATGCTAAAGAAAAATCTCTTATGTTAATCTGCCTGCTGTCTCTGATGAGTAGACTCACTCCTACCCACACAGCTCCACCTCCTTACCCAAAAAGGGCTGTTGCACTCTTTTGAGCATATGTACGATTTGTTTAGTTTTTCAAATCATCTTTGTGAGCTGAGCTGGCTCTCTGAAGAATCACACAAGCAGTGATGCTGACAGCTAAGAGGCAGCAGAGTTCATAGTTGAGACAAGAAGCAGTAACAAGGTCTACTCATTCTGGCAGCAGATAAACCCTGGATTAATTCAACAATCTCACAAAACTATTTTTCTTGTAGTAGCTGGTGATCAATCAGTCCACCACACACAGAGATGAAGACCTACTTGCCTTTGATACCTTGCTCTCACTAATCTTCCTAGATCCAGTTTCCTTCCTTGAAAGTACTCCACACTTGGAAAGCATGGCCACAAGGCCAAATCACCTGATTCAGCCACTAAGTAAAAAGTTAACCTAAAAAGAAGGTAAGTTTTCTACTGCATTAGTGGGTGGATCCAGATAATGGCAGACTATCAAAGTCACCACAAAACCAGTGCCACAATATATACTGAGCTGAAACAAGCTTCCTGCTGTCTTACCTTCCTTTAGAAAAACAAACAAAAAAAAAATCTTAAAGATAAGGTAACACCGTTTCAAATTATGGGCAACTCTCAATAATACAGATTATACTAATATATATAATACACTATATATATTAAAAATAATTATCTAGATGATACCTATAAGAACACAGATTTTAAAACTAACATTGATTTAAACTGGGTAATTACACATTACAAATGTCACAAGATATGTACCTCTAACTGGGTTTATGAGGTACTTTTCAGTCTTTCCAGTAGTCTACAGAGCTTCCAGATGTTTCACAAGCCCTTTTCTTTTCATAGGCTGCAGTTTATTCCCTCTCTTCTCCCCTTCCAACCACAGCAGCTTTACGCAACTCTGGAAAGTGCAGTACTACCCTTTCACAGGCCTAGGCATAACAAGACATGAACCTAAAGCAAAGATTTTTCTTAACCTCTTCTCGGCCAGTTATGTCTTAGTCAGAACTCTACCATCAAATGGGAAAGCTTTATTTACATTTATAGGAAGGATAAACTAGAAAGTTCCAAACTGTCATGTACAGAGCAAAGGGAGTTCACATACAAATGTAAGCATGGACAAGAACAGAAGAAAAAGAACCTCCAAAAATCCTTCATGATGCCCATGTATTTTTTGGGAAAAGTTATAAAAATTACTCTTTTAAAGCTGATTCAACTTCAAAAACATTTTCAACAGCGTATTTGAAGCCAATGATGGGAATTTTTCCTTTCTACATAACAATTAGCACAGGTCTACAAAGTCAAAGGAGATGTTCAGCTTTACCATATTTCAGTTTGTATGGCACTGCTCCACTACTAAGTACAGGTTTTAAAAGTTATTTCCAAACAAAATTAAGCTACATTTGAGTCTGTAAAAAAGCTTCTTCATGTTCTGCATGGTCACAATTCAGAAACTGCCAGCCATTCAAATGTTCAATGTTCAAAACACGGTTTTAGATGAAATTTGGGATGGGGTTGGGTTAGATTTTTTCAAGTGGCAAGGTGTTTGGGGTTACTTTTAAACAAAGTGTTAGAATTAGTACAAGTGTGCACACTAGCAGTCTCATGAAACCATCTGTACGGACATATACTTACGCTTTGTTAATTCTAGATAACAATTTCTAAGAGGATGTTCTTATACGACACCTAATATCTGCTCTTTTGGGATTAAAACATCCTTGAAAGGGTCCCAAAGCACAATATAAGCAGTACAGACCAGTATCCTGGTTTTCAGCACAAACAAGTTCTCAAGCTATCACAGGGTATTAACACCAGCTCTGGAGGGATGAAAACCAGTTTAGCCAAGAAGTACTGTTAGATACTTAGAGAAAATAAGAGCAAAAGACTCTAGTCATACACATTACTAGCTAATAACAGCTGCAGTTCTAGAACAAAGTGCAAAGACACTAGATATATTTCACAAAGAGGATTGAAAAATAAAGTAAATTCAATTGCTCAATCTCAATATTTCAGAGTCTCCTAGACAAGTGAAATGGTTGACTAGACAGCTTACTTTACTCTAGAGAGTGAGAAGAATTAGATCACCAAGCAATTATATTTTCTTTCATCATCACCTCCTAATAACTTTCAGATACTCTTGGTCTAGGAGCAGTAACTATCTGCTGAAATTGAAAGGCAAGTGAAAGTCTATTATGCAAAAAGCTCAGAGAGTTGTTGAAGTAACATATTCAAGAAAAGTAGGTGGACCTGCTCATGGGAAATGCAGCAACATTGATCTTAAAAAGACATTTAGATAGGCTACAACTGAAAAGCTCTGTTGGTGGCAAGAAATCTGACTGTTGCAAAACTGGTACTTGAGGTATCCTAAAGTTCAGGAGCATTCTCTGGTGGATTCTAGCAAACATACTCTAACATAAGAAAATTCTGGTTAATGAATGGTATCATTCTGAAAAAAATATTCCAGCTCTCATCTTCACAGAAATCTTGTATCATTCCCAGTTTATTCCCACATGGTACATTGCTGGTAACAAACATTTAAGTAAAAAGATTTTACCATCATACAGAAAAAGATCTAAAAGAAAAAAATTACAGACTTTCAGTCACCAACTGCAGAAACAGACAATTCGAATATACCAGGTATGAAGAGCATTCATCCTAGCTCAGATCAAAGTCCATCTCAATTTCAACTGGTGGCCAAAGGTGGACATTTAGGGAAGAGTGGATAGACACCAACTCCTACTGGCAACCAAAATGAAAGACACCATCAACCATAAAGGCAAAGGTCTCAGAGGTACAGCCCTAGGCAGCATGCACCTAAATGCATTTGCAAACTCCTACAATGCTTTGGAAATACTCAGATCAAAGGATTTTTCCTGGTAAGCTCTCACAGTAGTCAATATTCCATAATACTTTTATTTTTCTCTTAAACTCCATAGCTACTCTTCCACTGCTACAATATAAAAACCACGCAGATTTACAGTTGTTTGACTACCTGAAATACAGCCAAGACATTTCAGGTCTCTCCCATAACAGAAAACTAACTAGATCCTAAACCAGTTCAAATTATACAGAAAATCATTTTTATATATTAAAAAATACAGTTAACAACCAGATTAGAAGCAATCCCATGTTCATAAAGCTACCATGCCTGAAGTACCTGAAAAAGAAAAAAGTCAGTGAATGCCAATTACCAACGAAACAGGGAATGCAAAGGGACAAGAACAGTTGCGCACAAGGCAGCCTTGCACAGCCAGTCTCTGTGGCTGTCATTTTAAGAGACTGAGATCATCCTGAATTCCTGTGTTTAAGCAGATGAAAGCATGTGGAATCACAATTCAGAGAAGGCACATGCAGGTGTCTTGTATAACTGCAGGGGGTTTTCATTGGTTTGCTTATGGATCGCACAACCTACTTTGTTTTTTAGTGCTGAAAGAGTAGCTAAATGTTAACATCTGTCCTCAGCTGAGTCTCTTACTTTTCTCCTGCAGTTTGTTTACAACTAATTGCTGAGTCACCAGGCAGCTGAGGCATTTCCAAAGACTCTAAATCAAATACCAGAAACAAATTTCTTGATTGCTATGAAATCCACATGGTCTGTAAGGCCAATGGCAGATCTTCACTGGCTGGAATGCTGTGGGAAACCACCATGGGAAATGAAGAGGACAGTCACCATCCACTCTTAATTTCCACTGTCAGAACTTTGAGTTCAATTGCCTTCATCTGAGGAAGAGCAGCAGCACCTAGACTACCACCATCATTTTGGCAACAGCTGTGCACAACATAAACTGGCTCTTCAGTACTAGCTCTATTAGAATACTTAAAAGACTCACAGGAAATCTAAATAAAAGCAAAACCAACTTACCACTATTGACATATTCAATTCATTGCAAGAATGATCATTGCAGTAGTTTTAATTAGCTTCCTGTAGCAACTCAAGAATATAAGCCACAGGAATTAAAAAAAAACAACCTAACAGAAAAATTAACAGCAAATCTGTGAGCTGTTTTACTCTCTGTGTTTCCTTTCTCTTGCTCTTCCGATATTTGGCTCTTAAGCAGCTGCAACAACTTCAGGAGTGACACACATCCATTCTGTATTTCACATTTCAGGCAACTCAAACGCAAGAGTGCAGCACAGACCATTACACTGAGGGTATTTCTTTGTAAAAATTTAATCAGTATACAATCAATGTACCAAAGCAACTGTAAGCTGCTGTCTACCACTTTAATAACTACAGTTTTTAGAGATGCACCAGAACTGGCCACCTGTTCTGACGCACTGTTGTTCTGAACTGTGCACTACCATCTTGCATCACCCTAGGCTGACAAACCTCTACTTACTTCTCCTGAATTTGCACAGGTAATCTCCTGTCCTCTGGCTTGATGAGCTGTCACTCAAGTAAACACTCAACAAAAAATCAGAATTTTCAGTTACCATCTACAGCTTCCAACATGGCCATTATAGCTGTGATACATTTCTGAGGATTCACTTGTACTACAGCTGCTACTGCAGTAGCCTAAAAAAGTCTCAGAGTTTAAATGTACATTTAAAAAGCAGATAAAAGTCACATAGCAGTTGCATCTAGTGTATTTAACAACCTCATGTGTAATGTATAATTATACTCCACCAACAGATAATTTGCTTCATAGGTATGAGGTACAATTATGAAGGCATCCTCAGAATAGCATCTAAAATAACAGGTGAGTCATCAAACTTATGAAAGAAGGCATTTAGACAGGTATGAGGAAAACAACAAGGAAAATGCACAATACACAAGCACAATAGTTAACTAAGTTAGCTACCTTGTCCTGACAACAGTTTGATCAAAGTATGCTTCTCCCATCCATAAAATATATTGGCATAAAATATATTGGCAAAGGCGCAGCAACCAGCAATTCCTATCAGCATATGGCTATGACAGTAGCATTTGTAACCATTCTTATTTGTCGCACAGCAGCCAGTTCACAAACAGAATGGAGTAAGTTCTTAAGAAATGTTCAAGGCTACGTTGTTTGGGACCTTGAGCAATGTAGGAGGAGGTGTCCCTGCCTATAGTAAGGGGGGTTACGACTAGATCATTTTTATGCCCCATTCCAGCCCCTTGACATTCTGTGATCCAATACATTTTTTAAGAGTGACAAAAAACATCTGGAAAATCAGTGTTGTCTGTACATATACACACATAAAAAAAGAAGCCCCTTTAAATTAAACTGCAAGAGCCAGGACTTTTAATTTTCCTTTGACAGTATGTCTTCACGCAGTTTCCTAGAGCAGCTCCAACCAAGACTGGAAAGAGCATCTTTGAAGTCTGAGCTGAAGGTAACTCACAGCAGTGAGGAAGAAACTCATCAGAAAACTGCGGGGTGGAGTGTGGCCTCGCTGCCACAAGGCTTCAAGCCACGGGCACTACCCAAGTATAAGTTTCGCTGTGACAGCGCCTTCTCCCTCCCTGCTGCCCCGCTCTGCCGCCGTAGCCAGGGCCGTGACACAGTCCGAGCTGCCCCGCGGCCCGGCAGCCAGGCCCGGAGGCGGCTGCCGGGAGCCCAAGGCCGTCGGGAGACAAGGCCGAGGCCGCGGGCGGGGCCCGGCGCAGAGGCGGGGGGGAGACACCGCCTCTTCCTCGCGCGGAGCCACCACGTCGGCGGCACTGCCAACACTGCGGAAATGGGCGCTGGGAGCCGGGCCTTCCTCTCCGCCCCCCGCCCCGCTCCAGCCCGGGCCGGGCCGGGCTCACCCACCTGTGTCTCCGATGATGATGTACTTGAAGAGGTACGCGTAGGCCATGGCCGCTCCCGGGCTGCCGCTCCCGGGCTGTCCCGCTTTCGCTCCGGCGTGACGCGCGCGCTCGCCGCCCCGGCTCGCGCTGCGGAGAGGCGGAAACGGGTTAACGGCCCCCGGGCGGCGCCTCCGCCCGCTCGCTCCCTCCTACCTCCGCCCCCGCGCCGCCGCTGCCCGAGGGGCTCTGCTCGCTCGGTCCTGCTGTCCGCCTTCTCTCCGTGCCGCCGCGGCCCCGCAGGCGCCGGGAAAGGCAGAACGCGGCGGCGGTAGCGAGAACAATAAACAGGCGCCGAGCGGCCCCCGGACCCTCCGGCGACGTCAGCGCCCGCCCCCTCACGCCGCCCCGCCCCCGACCCGGAAATGCTGAGGCGCGGGGCCGCCTCCCGCCGCGCGGGGCGGGGTCTGTGGGGTTCGGGGTGCGGCGGTCCGCAAATCCGGAGTCGATCCGGCTGGGACGGATCTCTCGTGGTCATCGGATCTTACCTGTGACCAACCATCGCCGTGTCAACCAGACTGGGGCACTGAGTGCCACGTCCAGTCTTTCCTTACCAGGGGCGGTGATTCCACCACCTCCCTGGACAGTCCATCCCAATGTCTAAGCACCCTTTCCGTGAAAAAATTCTTCCTAATCTCCAACCGAAATCTCCTCTGGCACGGCTTGAGACTATGTCCTGTCATACTGTCGCTTGTTGCCTGGGAGAAGCAGCCGACCCTCACCTGGTTACACCCTCCTTTCAGGGTGTTGTACAGTGATAAGGTCACCCTGAGACTCCTTTTGTCCAGGCTAAACCCCAGCTCCCTTTAGCTGCTCCTCACGGGATTGGTACTCCAGACTCGTTGCCCTTCCTTGGACCAGCTCCAGCACCTAAGTGTCCTTCCTAAACTGAGGAGCCCAAACCATAAGCCCTCTGAGAATTGCCAGCAATGAGCTGTTTGGTGCAAGTTTATTTTCATGACAAGAGTTCGGGTGTCACCCTGGTTTTACAGAGCCCCATAAGTTGTAACACTGTAGCTGTAGTTTCCCATGCTTGTTCTGTGAACATGATCCTTGTTTTTCTTAACCGGCCGGGATTGTTTTGCACTTGTGGAATTGTTTTTCATTCCTTTCCCTGGGGTGAAAAAACATGATTGACCATGTCTTTGTCCTGTAAACCTTTAGGGATGTTGACCCCTTTCACCAATCTTTAACTGTCCTTAAAAACATATAAAAATAAACAAATAAAGAAGGGCAAGGCTTTTGGTCGGTCCGGCCTGGAGAATCCACTGCTACTCTGAGACCCGCGTGTTTCTTCTGTTGCCAGCTGAGCAACATTCGGGCCTGAAAGGTTTTTTTTTTTTCTTTCTGTTTCTGTCTTTCCTCACTGCACTGCAAGCAATGAGCCAGGAAAGTAACCTAAATTCACAACTGGTGTTTAGGACTTTTACTTAGAGTTCACATGGGAGTGGTGAGCTGGAAAAGGTTTCAAGGTCTTCTGCAGTCTAGGCTGCTTCATGAAGTATCCTGTGTACCCAGACCTTTGGACCTGGAGCAGTCAAAGGCAGCCTGGCTCACGGATCACATCCACGCTTGAGGCTGCATCAGATGCTTGGCAAGGGTAAATGTGGCAGGACACTCCAGTCAGATCATACTGATGATGCTTTGGGATTCCCTGCAGCTCAGCTGTCTGTTGACTGTAGATTGTGGGGACTGTTCAAGAGTCATTGGCACATTTTTCATGTAAACTCACATTTTACGCTATCTGGTAGAATGGGAGTAAATGGTGTCTCTCCTTTAACTTTAGAGAGGTTTTTATTTGTGGTCAACAGCTTGGACAACATTGACCTACAAAGCTTCTAACAGGTATGCATCCAACTTACTTGTAAAAACCTTCAATAAAGCTGATTGTGCCAACTCCTGTTGTCATTTTTCATGACCTGAAACTCAATATGAAGCTTTTAAAAAAAAATTCTTGTCTACTGTGGATGTGCAAAAAAAATAACCCCAAACAACACTATAAAGTGGAAGAAGCTCCTTTATGTATTAAAAACATATCTACCTTTTTGACATGAAAAATTCACGTTTTCAATGACCACTTGTCAGATGTTTGCCTCCTATTTTTTATTTTTTTCTCCTCTGTACTTCTGCCAATTTCTCAGCACTATTTATTAAGTATGGAGCCCAAAAGAACAGTTCTCATGTGTCTCTAACCAGCCTCATCACCTCAAAACTGGCAAATTCATATCTCTAGTCTTGCACCTCTCTGAATGTGTTTTTTTTAATCAACAAGATCTGAATTATAATTTTTGATACTAGATCCCTATTCCAGACAGTTACTACTCAAATGTATCCATACATTTGGTATCTTCCCTTGCTAAATTTCACTAATTTTGATTATGGCTACTCAGTTTGGCAAAAATACTTGATTTTTTCTCTTTTCATTTTGTCTCTGCCATTTTGCTACTCAGGCTGTTCATGACAATATTGAATAGGTCTTTCATGGACAGACAGAACATTGAAAAGTGGAATGTGATATTTTCTCCTAGTTTAAAAACCCTCTCCACACGAATATTATTTTATTTGCAAGTGGTTTCAATATACATTTTTGTTAATAAACAATTCCTCTCCAGAATGAGTTTTCTTAGAGAAATAGGTTTTTGCCTTGCTTCCTCTGAAAGTTAGAATGCTGTTTTCACATATCCCTGTGTGTCTCTGTTTCCTGCCCTAATAATGATCATGAAATCTGGCATCTGGATGGAGCAGGGTACCTCAGCTGAAGGAAAGGCTGTAGTTGGGGTCAGCTGTCAAACCCAATCAAGAATTCACACTAAAACGTCTTCTCAAGTGCTCCCCCAGCAGCTAAGCCCTTCAGCTGGCATTCATGCTGTTGGCATGGGTTTGTGTGACCTCAACCACTGGAGACAAAGCTGTAGGAGATCAGACTGTAAGCAGATAAGATCTCATCCAGTATAAGTAAAGGTTGCTGCTGCTGGGGATGGGGCAGCTCTGCTCCTCCTCCTAATCTGCTTGTGGACCCTCCCTCATTCTGGCACTGAGTAATCGGCTGAGTAGAAGTGGCTAAGCTTTCAATTTTTCATATTAGCTTTCAGGTAAAATCATCCTGGATCCCACAGCCACATCAACAATCTAAATATCCTCCTCAGATGGATCCCACCTCTGTCCTGCCATCCTCACTGCTCTCAAAGGGTCCTGTGGTTGTGAAGGTTATACCCCATTCTGTGAGATCAGTCATGCAGACAGGTATCAACTCTCAGGATGACCTCCTTCCTTTAGCTGCCTCTTCTGTGACTGGCAGAAGAGAACTGTGTGGGATTTCGTGTCCTTCACCTTTCCTCCAGAGCCCTGTTGTTGTTCATGACGTACTCCAAGTCTCCATTAGTGCTCCTACAGGCTCCTGATAGAGCCACGAAGGGTATTACTCTGAGGGTTGGTCAAGTGTTGACAATCTGTCTTCAACATCCCAGGGTGATAAGTTCCAAGTGTGTGTGATGGTGACAGACTTTTTAATAGGGACTGTAGTGATAGGATAAAGGGTAATGGTTTTGAACTAAGAGAAGGGAGATTTAGACTGGATATATGGAAGAATTTTTTTTAGTGTGAGATTGGTGAAGCATTGGAAAAGGTTGCCCAGAGAGGTGGTACATGTCCCATCTGTGGAGACATTCAAGATCAGATTGGACAGGACTCTGAGCAACCTGATCGAGTTGAAGGTGTCCCTGTTTGTTGCAGGGGGATTTGGACTTAATGGCCTTTAAAGGTCCTTTCCAACCCAAACTATTTTATGATTGTATAAGTGTATGATTCAGTGATTCTGTTTACCTCACTGATGGGATTTGGTCTCTTAGTTCCCAAACTATGCAATTTTCTAGACTTCCAGACAAGCCAAATTGGCCTGATGCGATTGAATGAGATCTGGTAAGAAAAGGGAATTCCATTTTGTAGAGCTGAGATTTGCTGAGGGGGAGAAAATACAGATAGGGCAGCATCCCCAGTGAAATGGAAGGTGCCTTTAACATCACCGGTGAGCTGACAGCCAGCAGGGGGGTCTGACAGTTCAGAGGGAAGGCAGCTGTTGCGGTGCTTTTAGCCCCTAAAAGCCCTTGTTCCCCCCCTAACCCCCTGAAGCATTGGAGACCACCCCTGGGGTGGAGTTTGTAGTGGTATGCCCCAGAAGGGGGTTGGGTCTCCCAAAGGCTGGCTGCCCTTTTCCCTTCGCCCTGCCACCTGCCCATCTCCTGCCTATCATTCTTGGTTTCTAGATTGTTCTATGTTACTTGGTTGCTCTTTGGTTTGTACCCCTGTCTGAATTCCCTCCTCCTCCCCTTCCCCTTCCAGATTGGTCCTTGTCCCTTGTCTCTCCCTTGTTCCGCCCCTGCCTAGTACTGTGATTGGTTCTTGTCCCCCAATAAAAGTCTGGTGCTGCTGGAGCTCCGGGTCCTTAGTATCCGGATGCTGGGGGTGCTGCTACCTCGTGTCCGTGTCTCTATTATTCCGGGACTAAAGATCCCTCCCAGCCAACTCCGGCTCATCTAGGGAAGGCGCTGCCGACCAGGTTCCGGGGTCACTGCGGAGGCTACTGCGCTCCCCCCCTCGTCCGACCACTGGCTTGGCTTCGGGGCCACCGGGACTCCTGGAACCCACCATCCTAGCAGGTCGGCTGCTGCTCCAAACCCTGGAAGCGGCCGCCAGGAGAGACTGGTGAACGCTACAGGCAGCCCTACCTGTTAGTGCTTTGGCAGCCTGGTGAGCTTGCAGGTGACTCACATGGCAGGGCAATGCCCCACTGACTTCAGTGGCTGCCCAGCCTGGGCCAACAGCTGCGCAGTGGACAGATAGCCAGGCCTCTGCTGGTTAGCCAGGCAGCCAGGCTGCTCTGTGGAGTATTTCAGTCATTTGTGATGGTTAGGGATAGTTATTGAATCAGTGTTAGGGACAGTTGCATCAGTGTTTGGTAGAGGCTTGCATGGATAACATGCAAGAATTTGTTGCTTAAGCTATCCCATGGTAAGCTAATTTGCTGCTGGGGAAGAGACTCTATCCCTAACTTACTGAATGTTACCAGCTGTTCTACAAATTTGAGATGCCTCCAACCAAAGATTAAAGCAAACTTTATTTCCCTCCAAGTTATGTGTACCATATATCATGTTAAGTACTAATGAGAGGCATGCAAATAGCTATTGTAATCCTTTTCATTTTTTTACTACTCACCTGCTAAATTTACCTTTCCAGAGAAATTAATATCTTCTTTTGTTAAACAATAATACTTTGATAGAAGACTACCACGTAGCCAGACCGAATTATTAAAAAATTATTAGCCAGATGATATAAAAGAAGCATTGGTTATTGAAGAATTGCAGAGGATTTTTTTTCTTTTTTTTTTTTTTGTTTTGTTTTTGTTAATGTTATCATGGATACTTGTCTGTTAATGATTTTACATCACATGATAAAATCATTCACTATGATGATTGTATTGGGATTATATTCTGGCAAATTTGGGAAAGTTTCTGGATACACTTCAGAAAACTATAACTTGCTGGTTTTTTCTGTGTCACTCAGATTTTCCTGAATTTTCCACTTTGCAAACTCACTTGGAGTTTGTAGAAAAGCCTTAGGCTTTGCAGGATGCATACCACTAACAATACTATTTAGGAAAGAGGCTTAGAGTCATCGAAAGCTTGACATACTCTCCAGAGCAAAGCACTAGACTGGATTTTTTCAATGGAAATTAAAACACAAAAGCAGAACTCTGGCATAAAATTTGAATACAACCACTTTAATTATGTTTTGTACAGTGGTATCATTTAGCTGTTAGAAGTAAATCTCTACCCACACTGCAGTCTAGCTTAAATTTTTTAAATCATTCAGTTGTACAGTTACTTTTCTATACAGATGCTGAGCAGGAAATGTTATTTTCTGGTGCTTGTAATTTAATTTGTCTGCACATGCTTCTTCCTAACATTGAGTGTATGTTACAATTTTTCTTATTTGTGAATTTTATTAAGATTAGACTTGTATTATACTTAAGTAACAAGGCAACATACAGCATATTTTCTTTATTATAAATGTTGAGAATAGGACCCCACTTCATATGGAAATAAATATAGAGAGCAGATCCTGCAAGAAGACAGTCAAATATATCTAAATCTCAATGAAGATCTGCCTTTGTAAAGAGAACTTCTAAATACGCGTTAAGCCTATGAGGGTGAACTGGAGACAACTTTTGAGTCAAGTAGGAAGAAAGCCATGCCTATGAGTGATGTGTGGCTTGGGCTTTGCAGCTTTGGCTGAGATTTCAACTAACAGCTGGGTATGTGTGCACAGGTTACATTGTTACTTTTGATCTAGTGAGAAAAGAAATTTTGGAAATTATTTTCTTCTTAAAACATTACTTTAGAATAGTATAGTGTTTAACAGCTTAAGTTAAATGCTCTTGGCTAAACATTAAAAGTAAACCACCACATTTCTCCAGTCACTGTAATTATAGAATGTTTTATTACAGTTCAGTTACATTGATAAATAATTTTTGGAAATGAAAAATTCAGTTCTAATAGCATTTTTTGTTTTCAAAATATAATCCCGAGACTAGATTTTTAAGGCAGTGCAACAAAAACTAAAGTATGGTTTTACAGTTTCCAACTGTATTCTTATTTTAGGTTTTTACTCCCCTGGAAATATTTGCATGACCTCTGTTTTATCCCTATTTATTTACTAATGGCCTTTGCCACTGTTATCATTTCACCTTGTTTTTCCTTGCAAATAACCTTGTTTTCCACTGCCTTGACATAATAATAAACAGTTTGATAAGACAGCATGTGATAAATTTTAATACACTTTTTCCCATAAAAACAGGGAAAACAACAGAATCCTTGAAATAACCTTGAAATGCCTAACAAACTAACTCAAAAGATACGTGGTTTTTTTTAATTATTCTCAGGAGGATCAGAAAATATGTGCTTGTGTAATAAGATTTACAAAAGCATGGAGTAGTAGTGCTAAACAATGTCAGAGATCCATGCAGAAGTCTACTTAAACTGTCATCAAGGTAAATTTTCAGGTTTTGTTTTTTCTACTATAGAGACAGAATTTTTCTTAATTTTTTAAAGATACCTTTTAAAAGTTGTTTTGCAATGCTTTGACAAAGTGGAAGATAAAGTTACCACACAGACTCACAGGAAGTGAAAATAGTCATGAAAGCTTCCTGTTTACTCACAGCAGGAAGTAAGACAACTTTAAGGAAACTGGTTTGCTTGAAAAGGAATTGGAATAGGCAAGCTTGGTCACATTTTTTTTCTAGTCAGAAGTATTTACTGGTTAAAAAAACATTTTAAATTTCTTTTCTTCTCTTCTAGTAGTAATGACTTTTTCTTTTCTTTTTCATACACCCTTATTGATGTTTTTTGATGGCTGTAGAAAGTATGGATCTGTCTAAGACTCTGGAAATCAGCAGAGTTGCTAAAGGATTTGGGTTGAGGAAATCGTAGGGACACTGTCACAGAAATTATTTTTTCCATGGAGATACTAGTAGATAACCTACCGTACATTTTTGTCTAAAAGGTTTAATAGCAATTTCTGGTAATTGTAACAAAACTGTTTGTATCTAAACCATATCTAAAATGATGTTAAAGGCTTTAAGTTTCTATTGAAATTACTTAAAATTTAACAAAACAAAATAGCATGAAACTAGAGGTTTATTTCTCTTTTAAGTACTTCTTCATTATGCATTCCCCTGAATACGCTTCATCATAAATATTTTTAATCAGAAGATGTTTTACATTAGAAATACCTGTGTGGGCTCCTTTGATATTCAGCCACTGCTGATGCAGAAGGCAGCATGTGCTCCTGCATGTATTTTCCTTCATTTATTTGAGTGCTTTTCAAAACTCCAGCCATCTTAACGTCATCTCAGCACAATTTCCCTCACTTGTCTTCAGTCTGTGAAGGTCACACCAAAGCTGTTACTGCCCACATGAGCTGTGCCATTGTAACCTTCCATTGTAGGCTAGGGAGTCTTTAATTCCACAGATCAGAAGGTGGGCAAGTATTAATTTTTTTCTCTTAATTCAGATGCCTATATCCATTCATACGCTGTTTGAGAAAGAGAAATAGTACCTCCTAGAATGGATAGAACCCCAAGAGAACGAATTTCAATTGAGCATACCCCCCCACCCCCCCAGCCATCAGGTTCCATTCATTTTAGGTGTCAAATGGCTATAGGTGTTCATTCCTACACGTTTATTGAGAACACCTTGTTGCTATGGTCATGAGATGTAAAGGAGTATGACATTTTGGATGTGAAGTATTCTGTCCTATGTTTCATGGCAAAAACTGCAGCAGGAAAGCAATTTTCATGGCTTCAAGGCCCAGTTGATTTTCATCAGATTTCTCTTTGGCAGTCTCTTCTATAGTTCTGTACTTTACCATGTTGAAAGGGGGTTTTTCAATTCTTTATTTCCAGTTCACAATGGAAAGAAGGGTTGTAGCACATCTTTACTTAAGGAAGCTCTTGTCTGCTAAAACTTAAACTCAGATTATATCAATAATGACTGTAATTCCATCTCTTTTAATAGTGAAGCTTGTTTAGTTCAAATGTCATCGTAATTACTTATCACAGAAATGGTTGCGGTTTGTGGCAGTGTCAAGCCCTAATCACCATAAAGCTTGTCCTGTGGTATGTTGACAGTCCTCTAAGGCCGACCCCTACTTACCTTTTCATCCCCTGCTATGTGTCTCGATCCTATTTTCTTGAATTTCTTCAGAATGACTTTAATTTATGTTCTCTAGTCAAAAATTATATGAAAATTGTCAAAATGGCTTTCTGGGTAACAATTTCAGTCATAGTATTTTATTCCCATGTTTTCAAAAGGTAACAGGACCAGTCTTTTTACAGAACTTCTTGGCGCTGTAGGAAAGAAATGCACAGTATCTAGTACTTTAGGAATTCTCAGCAGAGAGTAGTCTACAGACTATGAAAAATAATCTAGTGTTTCAGAAATAAACCGCAAGCTTCCTTCTTTTAGGAAATCAGCCATTTCACAACTGGCTAAGGCCATAAAATAATGGAGTCAGCATGCTACCTTATGTCCTGTAGGGATTGGGAACCTGCTCCTAGTACTCCTTGTAATGGTTTTCTTTGACGGAGACAGCAGAGGAGTATACAGGGGAGAGCCTAAATGAATTTTTCCATGAGCAGCAGTTATGTGGAAATTTTCCATGGTTCTTCTTGCCATGCACATGAACCCAGCCGCATGATGGGGAAAAGCAGAGCTGTCCCTGACAAAAAGATTGACCATGACCATACTTGATAAATTCTTTCTGCAGTAGCAGTAAGGCCATAGCCATCCTCTCTCATGTGTATACTCTGTGTAACACAGAGTTGATTGGTCTTTATCTACTCAGTAATTGGGGTGCTGCCATGGTGCATCAGACTTACCATGCTGAAGGGATGCAATAAAATTCTGCCGTGTCTTGGGAAAGCAACTTGTCTTGGCACGGAAAGAAGTGAAATAGCCAACCTCCCCAAAAAGGTATGGCAGCACTAATCTAATTCACGTGACTTAGGCTAAGCAGAGATGAAAATATTTGTGTCCTGATGACTCAAATCAAGGTATTAAAGCTGTTGCCTCAAATGAAAGCAATGAAAATGTATAGTTCCTCTAGTATAATGTCAGGTGAAGCAGAGAAAATGCATAGAAAGACTCAGGACAATTATAATATTTATGGGAAATGTATATGGAGAAAGTGATGCAATGCTCAATTTAAGTAGTATAATGTCACGTATAAAATAAAAACAACTGTTTTGGAAAAAATATGTTGATTACAGTAGACATTGAAAGGAAGAAGAGAAGAAAAAGAAAACTGCAGATCAATTAGACAAATGGGCCAGTTTCCAAAACAAAGGGGCCACACAGAGATTTACAGTCTTACTACCATTTCCCAGTAAATTAATCCCTAATTTGTCTGAATTAAGCCTACTTCTTGTTCCACGTTTACTGGAAAAAAAGGTGTAATTGGGATCTTTTTGAACATTAACTGGATGGCCTACTGAACATTCCATTCATTCTGTGGCTCCTTCTTTAAGGTTTCATCTTAATAAGTTGATTTTTCTGTCAGTAATTTGCATTTAAATTATGGAAAAATAATGAAGATTTTATCTGTATGTACTTTCTTAGATGAAAATATTGTAATAACAATGGGAAATATTTATTTTATGTAAGTTGGTTTGGATTGTGGATTTGTCTCATTGTTTGGAATAGTTCAGTAGTTCAGCTTTGCAAGCACTAATTTTATGATTGTCTCTTAAAACAGGCAAACATTTTATTCTGTACCTCAGATAAAGATCAAAAAGGTTTAAATACCAGACTTTCAGTAAGCAGATATTTGACCTTATGTTCTGAGGTGAGTAAATTCCATACATTTTTGTATAAGTAAGTTGGGCTCTGCATTTTCTGCAAAAGAGAATCACTGATGTCTAGCTGATGCTTAGTAATGTGTGTGATCTTGCTGAGTTTTAGAGAAAAATAGACTTGAAGTGACAAACTGACTAATAAGAAAGAATATCTTGCTGAGCCTTATTTTAAAATAATTACCCACAACTTCTCTGGGCAACCTGTTATATATATATATGTATATATATAAATGCAACTGTTTGAAGTAAAGGATCCATGACATAATTTTTTTTCATGTCTATTATCTTTATTTATGTGAAAATGTTTTCTTCTATCAGTAAAAAATATATATTCCTTATCCCACTCTTTTGAAAATATCCAGTTTTCTGTATTTCCATTTATCCTGAATCTAATTTTCAAATGATTTAATAACAGGCACTTTCAGTACTTTTTGGCATATGTAATATTCGTACAGTACTTTTTACAAACTACTGCCTCTTGTTGGAGGAAATAGTAGGTACTGCAATAAAGATAAACTTAGCATCACAGAGAGTACATTGTAGAGACCAAGGTGCATGTTGTGAATTAAATACCTTAAAAACTGAGGACCATCTGCCCAAGGACTTCAGTTTTCAGTTACAGGTGATGAACGTGGCTCAGAGTGTATTTAGCATGTCTTGAACTTAGACTACTGACTAAGTATCTAAATCTGTCAAAGTAAATCAGTTAAGCCCCTGGCAAATTTCCCCAGATGCTGAAGCAAGACCAGATATTAGACTTGAGTAGAGTTGTTTAAATTCTTCACTAAACAATAATGGTCTTTACATCTGACTTTGACAAGGGAACCATTGCTGAAAGGAAGAAGGTACAAGGCAAACATAATCCCTCATCAGAGAAGGCTAACTTGTGGAAGCACTGGATGAAAGGGGGAGTGAGTTATCCAGAGCCCTCCTCCAGTGGTGGAACAAGGTCAGTGAGAGTTTCTCAGTCTGTTTTCCTCAAGACAGAGCTGTAGAAGGGGAATGGCAACTTGGTACAATACTTTTTGTTATGACTGAGAAATGTGAAATAGTGAAGTAAGGAGACGCTAAGAATCACTTAAATTCATAAGAAATTGTAAATCTGAGAAAGCCTTTTTCTAGAGAGTTGCTAGTAACCACAAGAAAGAGGAGCTGCTGGAACCAGAGTGCAAAGGTCTGTTTTAGAGAATCTGCTTCTTAAGTAGCAGGCTTTGACAAGATTTGAATATGGAAAAGATACTTCACTGAATAATTTAGCTCCTTTAACTGCATGGATTGTGGCAGCATGCAAACATTTCCTAGAGCTGCAGTTACTCCAGGAAGGTTAAGAATAGGCTGTGGTGTAGTTTACATATAGCAACCTCCATTGAGAAACAGAGGATAAAAGCTACTTAAAATTTATGAATAGCTCCTTTTTTAAAAATGAACTGAATATACCCTCAAGACTTCACTGATCCTGAAGGTTTGCATGTCTTCTGCAATAACATAACCATAGATTCTAAATGTTGGAACAGTCAACTGTTCAGGGCAGCATAACACCTCCCTGAAGACACATTTTGGCTCACGTACTTTTCCTGGCGTGTTAAGTGATCCTGGAGCTGGGAAGGAGGAATTGCTGAGAGTTTAAATGGCAATAAAGCTATCTGTGAACATCAAGGGAAAAAACAGGCTTGTATTTTCATGTACTGAAGAGTGATGTCTGTCTCCCAACTAACAGCTTCCTGTAGGTATTGTTTTTTCAATTCACAGCGTCTTCTTTTTCAGTCAAATCATTTAAAAATATGTGAATAGAAGCACACATTTATTGCCATAGTTATACTGCCAGGGATTTGAATGAAAAGAGGCAAGAAATAGATAGTTTAGATTTATATAACTAACTCAGGGATAAGCATTGCAACTCCAACATGATTCAGGAAGCCTGAATGTTTGAGAAGATTGTATATGTGAATAATAGCTACATAAAATCTTTTCAGACTTCGTCTCTGTCTATAGTAACCCCCATCATTTAGTCTTCTGTGGAGCTTATTCCTGCTTTACTGTAATTATTTTATTGCCAGTGAAAGTGATCTGAATAACATGATTGGCTTTTAAAACATCATTTCAGTCTTTGGATGCTCTTACTAATGGCAAAAAGAAATTCTGAGATAACCATTAACAACCTCCACAACACCACTACAGTTAAATAACTATAGTGATTTGGCACTTCAGAGCACAGAGCTGCTTTCCCCAAACCATGATTTACAATTAATATTGACAATACCTCAGGTATGAAATCTTAAAACCAAAACGATTGATGTTTCATTTAGCACAGAATTGGCTTTTCATTGTTTCTGTGGACCAACACTGACTGCCGACCACTGATTTTAAGGAGCTGTATGTTTGTGTCCTCCTTCCCAAATCCATAGAAATGATCAAGGTTATTTTGGTGCAGATCACTCTGTAAATACAAGGGCTGTTATGCATTTCAGAACAACAATTTTTAATCTTTGGTTCAGGTTAATTTAATTTAGTCATACATTTTGATAATTATTCTGAAGCACACTGTTTTGATACTGCATTTCTTCTAGATATTTGGAGGGTTTGCTTTGACTTATTTCAAAGAAACCTTGAGGAAGGTCAGCAGTCGTGGCTGAACCATCACTTTCTTCAGCGACAGTCAAAATAAACAATTTAGGCTAGCATAGGTTATTGAAGTCAGTGTTTCTTTTGCAATATTCTATGCTAATTGAGAGGCCTACATTACAAAATCTACTTTTATTATACAGAAAGAAGTGTCAAGATCATTCTTACCATGCCCCCAGTCATATCTTCCATCTTCTGGTTAAATAATGTAAAAACAGTAAAGAAACTTATAATTGCCAGCTTCTCTCTCTCCAAAACGTCACTTAAAATTTGAATTATATTTTTAGGATGGAGAGTTTAAATTCACTTAGGCCATATAATGGAAAGTTGTTTGAAGACCTGGGACATTAGCTTGTGACTTGAATTTACTGCTCTAGCAGATGTGTTGTTTCCTTGGTAAAAATTATGGTTAGCACTTTCTTGCAAACTTTCTCAAATATTGTCAAGATTATGGGAAGTTCAGATATCATCATAACAGGGGCAATGCAAGCATGTTAGCAACTTTAATCTCTTGCATCAATGCTATGTCAATGAACCTCAAATTGCTTACATAAGGGTGGATTTCAGGCCCATTTCTCTTAAGCAGAGATTTCTTTGAAGAGTCACCAATTTCCAGATGTTCTAACGATGGCTGTAACGTTTTTCTGACATGCACCACATAGTCACCAGTAGGGGCAGGACAAGAATAAAGCTCACTAAAATACATATCTCAACCTGAAGTTTTACAGAATATTTTTACCCACTGTTAGAATCTTCATGTATATTTACTCAACCAAGCAGGACTTTTGTGCCTAAAGAAGATGGTGCTTTGTTCAACTACTAACCCTTAATGACAGGCTTTCTCTGGGTCCCAGGATGAGAAGCAAGATTTACCTGCTGAAAGGCCTGGATTTGAGGCCTATATTGCATACCATTATGTTTTTCTGCAGCTTCTCAGAGTCTGATTTTGGTATACTTTATCATTCTTTCTTGATTTCCTTGATAATTTCATATATTTCATATATTTCATATATTAGGTATGACATTAAGTCTCCTCTACAGGTTACTGATCACATTTCTCACATGCAGACTAGGGATCCATGTTAAACCTTTGAAGATGTTCAAATACTCCCCTTTGACTACTTTGTAAGCTATTTTCCTGTACATCTCCAATAAGTGACTTGCTGCTGATTCTGTATCGGTAATCAAAGACACAAATTCTTTCTTCTTTCTTTTTCCAGATAGATTCAACATATATATGCTGAGTGCCCAGTACAATTTCATATCTGAAAACTTACCACCAGTATTGCCTTTTTAAAATAACAACCATATAATATTTCATATCTTTAGGTTATTATGTTTAATTTTCTCTTCTTGAGTCACGGAGCAGTAGCATTCCTCCAAAATACTGCTGTTAAATTTTCAATAACCATGTCCAGAGTTCAACCTGCCACACTTTTTCTGGGGAGACACTTCTCTTTCCTTTCCAGTCTGTCTAAATTATCAGAATGTAATGATGTGCACAAGTTCTGGACTGATGAAGAACATACTCCACACTCTTAGCAAACTCAGTTTTGATACCACGCTAGCGAACTACAGTCATAGTACTTGCTGTTCTTTACAGTACTGTGTTTGTAATTTCAGCAACATTGTAGCTACTGATCTAGTGCCAAGCCCAGTTGGGAACAATTAATTACTAACTTAGTAGCCATGGTGCTTAATTAAAATAAGATCTCCCTTTATACTTTTCTGATATAATTATGTCCACTGGCAATCTGACACGCTGTTTCTTTACTCTCCAAACTTTCTAGGTGTATCCATATAAAATCATCTTCCCATGGGCCCCAGTATCCCACAAACCCTCATCTTTCCCTCTCATATTTCCAACTAAATTAGTAGTCCTTATTTATTCACAGTATTTTATGTGTCAGTGTTTTCTGCTTTGTGTCTGTTCACATGTAATTCTTCTACATGGCATTTGGGATTATGCTACTCTGTAACCCTGTATCTCAGTCACTGGTCCCAAATCTACCTTTCACAGAATTAACACTCACATTTTTCAGTTATTCAGGATACCCTGGTCAAATCCAACCTTTATTATGATAAACCAAACTGATTTAAACTGACTTATCTCTCTGTTTACAAGGTGCTGTAATTTTATACTGGTTTATTTTATCTGGTTTTGATTGCTGACAGGCTTTCTTGGAACAGTATGTCAGCTTTAGTTTTTCATTATACTGTTTCTGAATCCTACCTTCTCTTTTTTACTTATATTCTAGTTAATTCCATTTTCTAGCTCTTTAGGTAATTTAATATTTGATCCTGTGAAAATGGATTTTTGCTGTAATTCTGTGCCATTTCCTCTCAAATAATACTCAGACTTCTTTAAATATTCTTTCTTCAGCTAATATAAGAGTTCTATCCCTATGCAAAAATCTTTCAAGTATTCATTTGATTATATTTGTGAGTAACTAAGTCTTCTGTAGTAACTTCTCCTGGAGCAATCTGCATCAGGTAAATGAGACTCTTAATAGTTCAGCTTCTCTTGTCAGGCCTGTTAAATGTTACAAGTGTCAACTTTAAAAATAGAGGTATATTAACTTGAGGTGTTAATACCCTCATACCATTGCTTGCATGGGTACCTATCTTGCCTGTCATATTTCCAAAAACCAATAAACCATGACTGTTTGCTCCCCTTTATCTCTTTCTTTCAGTTCAAATCCTGAATAAAATAGAATATTTGTAAATATAATTTGGTTTCCCCTTAGAACAGACAAGAGTAGACTGGATTATTTCAGTTTGAGGAGATCTACAATGATCATCTATTCCAAATGCCTGAACAATTCAGGGCTGACCAAAACTTAAAGCATGCTATTAAGGGCATTGTCCAAATGCCTCTTACACACTGGCAGGCTGGGGGCATCGACCACCTCTCTAGGAAGCCTCTTCTGGGGCTTGACCAAACGAAATGTTTCCTGATGCTCAGTCTAAACCCCACCCCCCCACTGCATCTTTGAACCATTCTCACATGTCCTATCACTTGATGCCAAAACTGGATCAGCACCTCCCTCTCCACTTCCCATCCTCAGGAAGCTGGAGAGAATAAAGAGGCCACCCCTCAGCCTGCTTGTCTCCAAACTAGACAAGCTCGAAGTCCTCAGCCACTCTTCACAAGAAGTGCCCTCCAGCTCTCTCACCAGCTTTGCTGCCCTCCTCTGGATGCATCTGAAGGCCTTCCACATCCTTCTTAAGCTGTGGGCCTCAGAACTGCACACAGCACTCAAGTTGAAGCCACATCAACACTGAACACAGCAGGATAATTGCCTCTTTTGACCAGCTGGTGATGCTGTTTGATGCATCCCAGAATGGCTTGGCTGCCAGAGCACACACACTGCTGGCTCCTGGTGAGCACCCTGTAAGCCTGCACCCTCAGACCCCTTTCTGTGGGGCTGTTTCCAGCCACTCCTCTCCCAATTTATACTTGTGCCCAGTGTTACTTTGTTGTGGGCACGGAATCCAGCATTTCAACTTGTTAAATTTCATCCCATTGATCAGTGCCTAATGCTCTAATCTATCTGGATCTGTCTGCAAGGCCTCTTGTTCCTCAGGAGAGTCAGCAGCACTTCCCAGATTGGTATTACCAGCAAACTTGCTAATGCTGCATTCAACTCCTGCCTCCAGGCCATTGGTAAATGTATTAAACAGACCTGGCCCTAAAATTGAGCCCTGAGGAGCACCACTGGTGAGCGATCACCAGCCAGATGCAGCCCCATTCACTGCAACACTTTGAGCTCTGCCTTTCAGCCAATTCTTCACCCTGAGAACTGCTCACTCCACAGCTGGACAACTTGTCCAGAGGGGTGTAGTGAAGACCTGTAGCAATCCCACTAGCCTCTTGCAACATGGAAGTTTTAGAGTAGAATTGCTTACTGGCCTTTCAGAAATGCTTGTTCTACATCAGCACTTCACACTGAGCCTACTGGAAGGGGACTTGACCCCAAAAGGCCAAATTAAGACGAGTAGTTTGCTGCAACTGTAGTTCAGACATTGAAAATATAAATTAATTAGGAATTTCTCTCCAAATGGCATCCTCCTTTTCCTGCTTGCTATAATTCCATGTTCTATAAAGGCCATGTTTAAAAGGGAAGGATTGAATCAGGCTTTGTGCTAGTCTCTGGAAAGATACCCAAGACTGACCGAGTTATGTGGGGCAAAGTGACAGCAACAGTGACATCTGCAGAGCTAGTGCTGTCACTATCAGCAGCACAAATGTGTTCTTGCATCTTTTATGAGTTTAATTCATCAGAGGATAGAATGGATCTTTTGACAAATTCTGTGCTACAATTACAAGTCTGTTGCTCAAAGAAAAGACTGTTTCTCAACTGAGAACTATCAGAGACTTTGGTCATCTGTAGGCTGAATTGCTGCAGTAATTTAACACAGAAGCAAGAAACATATAATCCAATTATGGGGAGTAATATCTAAATCACTCCTATTCCCTTTTTTAATGGTTTGCTTTGGAATCCATTAGGACAAAAGGGTCTTTATGTGTTTTAAATATTAATAAAGTGAAAAACTGAAGTAATCATACTTAGTTGTAAGTGAACAAAGTGCATTCATTTGTGTTCCCTCTAAGTCCTGTCATTCTTCTGCAGAATATGTTATCATGGTATCCAATATGGCCATGTCAAAAAGTAGTAATAACAAATGATGATGGTTAGTGACATGTGGCAGATTACTTTTCCTGTTTGGTACCTAGTGTGGGGTTGAATGGCAAAGATAAAGGTCTGTTTCAGATTCAGAGGTAACCACATTCTGAGGCTAAATTCTGAAAAAAGTGGGACGTAGGAATGATGAACATACATGACGTAGAACAAATGTTAGAGGGAATTTGGAGTACTTTTTTTAGAAATTTAGAGGCTTTAACTTATAATTTACACCACCCCCCCACCCCCCATATCTCAGCTCTTATAAACCAGGTTGACATCTTTGAATTAATAACAGTTATTTAGTCAGATTATACAAATCAAAATTCTGAGTCCCTCTCAATTAAGAAGACCTTCAGATAAGACTTCTGTTGTGTTTGAGGTCAAAAGAAAGCCCTTTGCAGCCTCTGACCAGAAAAAGGCTGCTGTTCCAAGTTTGCCAACATGCAAAAGTACACTGTTTTACTTTCAAATGTTACATTAAACTGGGTTAGTTAAGACTGTGATAAAGAAAATGTTTATCAGAGCCTCCCAGTCTTTTCCTGGCCTGAGACTCAAGACCAAATATTCTAGCCAATATTAAGGGTGTAGAATTGCTTTCATATGAATGACATGAATGGAGAGATTAGTTGTCTCGAAAGAATTATTTTTCTGTCCCAGACCTTTAGAAATGTTTTCTAGGGTGCTGGGAAATCAGTGGGTAGTCCAAAAGCAAGACAAAGGAACAGTTATAAATATCCCTCTCCTTCCAAATCTGGCAGAAAAGATGGCAAGATTAACATATATGTGGCTGCATAATTTTTTTCTGCTGTCAGTCAGCCTTAATCCCTTCCTATCTTAGGGAGGCAGGAAAACATAAGGATTTGAAGGGCCAATTCAAAGGGCAGGATGGCAATCCATTTTGCTTAACTGTAAGACTGCAACTGTGAATGGAAAGAACATTCCAAAAATCTGCATATTGCAATCTTAACATCATGACACAGCAACCACCCCCTTGCCCAACTAAATCTTCCATTGCTGTTTTCATAAGAAAGATAATCTCTGTCTTGCATATAAAAATGTTTAGCTGTTCTTGCCCCAATAACAAACTCAGATTTTAGCACAGTTACTTCCTTGAGGCTATCCTAATTTACATCAGAATCTTCCCCAAAACATGGAACTTTTTCTTATGTAGGTTTAGCCATCAGCCCTTCTAACTTGCCTCTCCAGTCAAAAAGACACCTTCAGAAAGCAAATCAGAGAGCTCCTTCAGATAACAGTTTGACCTGTTGGGCTCTGTAAACTACATACAGAGCCACGATTTTTTATTTGGGCAGTGTGAAATCAACGTCTTTGTGTCTTGGGCTTTATTTTAGCAGGTAATAAGTAAATAATGGATCAGTGGTACTATCCAAGAAAAGATGAAAGTTTAATTTTTCTGAAACTTCTCCCATAAATCTTCAGTTTTGGATTATGTTACAGATGAGAGGAAAGGACCAAGTCATATACACATAAATAGGCTGCATGTCTCCAACGATATCTACAATCATAACTCTGAATATAATCCTTGCCAACAAGCAACGTCTGTCTGTGAAAGGCATTTTAGAATTTCTGAAGTAAATGGTCAATTCATAAAAGAACAATGTGATGAATTTTGTCCATGTACCCTAGATAAAAAGGGAAAATCAGCTACTTAAAATGTTTTGCATTTATCATTTTTAGGAAAAAAAAAAAAGAATTTGAAATCACTGTCCAATCCCAAGGGATACTTATTTTGTGTCTAGTATGACCCTAATTATAATGATAATATAATGAAGAAATGTTCCCTCTCTTCCTGTAGCTGCACAGTGGCAATCTGCAGAAAACTGCCTTCAGCTGTAGATGTATGAATACACATTTTCTAACAGTGAGCTGTATTCTGTGTTCCTGTAATAGCACTTTATTTTTTAAGGGATCACCTCATGAGCTGCGATTAAGAAAGGTGACTCTGTTATTAAATAAGTACCAAGTAGCCCAAAGTCAAAACCAGATGGCAGCCTAATTTAATATAGCTGAATAAAAAATCCCAAACCAAAAAAACCCCACCAAATATAAGAGGGCACCAACATGGATAATAATCTGAATAATGGGTAATTGTGACCTTATTTCAAAGTAAAATATATAGCAAGCTTGCATACTCCAGTGCAGCAGTTGCAAGTCTGACTAACAATGCTGAAATATTTCCCTTGCTAGAAATATCTCCATGTATTAATCATCTCTAGAAACTTCCATTTGCCCCAGTTGCATTTTCTGATTCATATGGGGTTTTTTGCACAAATTTCACCGAGGCCTTCAGTTTTTTTGGTGTTTTTTTTTAGTCATGACTAGTAGGAACAGTTTCTTCCTATAATAATATACTTTAAGATGTATTACAATTCTACCACCAAAGCACTAGGTAGTGAACAAGATGAAATTTGGCAAGGTAGGAGCTCTGTGCCCCCAAACATCATTTTGATTCCTTTGGTTTGCCTTTCTGTATGTTGAAAACATCACACAATTCCATAAGGAAATTTGAAAAAAAAACCCCCAAACAACCCAGAGCCATGCAATTATATTAGGTCTCACTCTTGATGCAGTGTTTTGTAGTTATAACCTTATAAATGGCTAGCTGCTCAGTATGATGAGATTTCTTAGCAACCCTTGTGTGAACAAGTATAAAAATCAAGGCATGCTCCTCAATTAAAGCTATTTTTTCAAATGTCTGCGAATATATTTTTCTCTTTCTGTTTATTTGCGTTCTAGCAAAGAACATGAGGTCAGTTTTCATTCAGGCAACAAGCTCATTTTGTTTGGACTACAAAAGTTTAGGATCCAATTGAATATAAGCATATAGCACATGAAGTCCCTCCTTTGTGAACAGCAGGATGGAAGAGTATTGCAGATGTTTTCTCACTCATTACCAGAAGCCTTCTTGTCACAATCTCAGTGAAAGAAACCTGGCAAGCAGGGAAAATCATTACCCAGTCCATCTTCCTGTCTCTGAAGGACAGTAATATTTATTGATTCACAGGAAGAAATAAAGGCAGTGTATAAGCAGGAGTAGCAGATGAAATCAGTAGACTATTGCCACTGAAGAATAAAAACTGGAAAGCAGTATGTTGGCACAAGGTCAGCATAGCTACAACTGAAGAGTAGAAGACATGTTTCCAGGCAGAAGAACAGGGAAGAAGGATTATAAATTTTGCCTTTCTGTTTCAGCCCCATTTATATGTCTAAGTCTAATGTTCCCTTGTCATTGTGCTTGGGGTATTTGCACACCAGTATTTGTTTTGCAATATTCTTTGGCTTCACCCATGCAAATGACAACTGGAATGCACCAAGGGCCAGCAGATTGGCTTAGGGTACACACACTGGCTGAGCATGCCGTCAGGCAGCCCCAAAATTTACCCCTTGTACACTGAAAAACGTGAAAGGTGTACAGTGAAGACTGCTGAGGAGGTGAGGACCTTTCATAGCACAGTCATTGGGGGCCTGTTAGCTCCACACCTAGCCTTTGCTGCATACTTTTATTCCTTATGGCCAGGTTGGAAGGGTACACATCTGGTCCAACCTTCCTGTTGTCCTAGGGTTGTCCTAGAGCACATGGCAGAGAATTGTGTTCGGACAGTTCTTGAATTTCTTCAGGGAGGGAGACTCCATATCCTCTCTGGACAATCTGTCCCAGTGCTTGGTCACCAGCACAGGTTTTTCCTCATATTCCCATAGGACTTCCTCTGCACCAGTTTCTGCCCATTGCCTCTTGTCCTATTGCTTGGCACCACCAAGGAGAGCCTGGATCCACCCTCTTGACACCCTCCCTTCAGATACTTTTAGATATTCGGGAGGTTCCCTTTCAGGCATCTTTTCTTGAGGCTGAAGAGGCCCAACTCCCTCAGCCTTTCCTCAGGAGCAGAGATGCTCCTGGCCTTAAATAATCTTTGTAGCCCTCTATTGAACCCACTCCAGGAGTTCCATGTCCCTCTTGTGCTGAGGAGCCCAGAGCTGACGCAGCACTCCAGATGTGCCTCACCAGGGCTGAGGAGAGGGGCAGGATCACCTCCCTCGACCTGCTGGCAATGCCCTTCCTAATCCAGCCCAGGACACCATCGACCTTCTTGGCCACCAGGGCACTGCTGGCTCATGGACAGATGTCTGCCAGGATCCCCAGATCCTTCTCTGCAGAGCTGTCTTCCAGTGGGTCAGTCCTAGCCTGTGCTGGTGCGTGGGGTTGTTCTTTCCCAGGTGCAGGATGCTGCATTTGCCTTTTCTGAACTTCAGACAGTTCTCTGCCCATCTACCCAAATGGCAACAAACAGTCAAGGTTCTTCTGAAGGGCTGGACAGCACTCTGGGGTAATTTAACCCTTTTCTTTCCAGTCAAGAGCTGCTGGACTATTAAAGCCTGCACTCTGTTCTCCAGAAATGAGAAAAAGTGATTTGCTCTTGGTGATGGATCATAACCTAGAATCACAGTAGTAGGTGTGCTAAAGTTGCTGTGAATTTTCCATGCTTCTGGCTGTCCAAAATTTGGTGAGAGCTCAGGGAAAAAGAAAATCATAATAGCTCTACAATTTCATAAATTATGTAACTCTGTATTTTAGTTTTTCCATAAGGAAGAGTAAATACAAAAAAAAAATCATGTGCTAAGGTTTGTTCCACAGTTGAAACTACTGTAGAAGACAGTATTGCATATATATATAGATATATATATCCCATGATCACAAGGAAACTGTCTGGTCTTTTCTTGCCTTGTGTCTTACTCTGCAGGATACTGTGTTTAGGTTGCCTAATCTAGCATTAAGAAATCTTTTGTGCTGGATTAAGTACTGTCTTGCTGCTTGAAAGCATAATGCACTGCTTTTGAAGGCTGTATGTTATCTTCATACAGGAAAAGATCTCGGTTAAGTCTCTTTCCTCCACTGCTGCTTGCTTGTGATCTGTTTAAGATAAGTCTTAGCCTCCTGCTGCTATCTCCATTTCCCCTCTGTGCTGCAGGGACATCTTCCTGCTGCTGCTGTGCAGGCAGCGTAGTGTGCACGTGAGGTGCTGTGCTGACTCAGAGACAGGGTACCCAAGTAAGTCTGCCTGCGTCTGCAAGGCTGGGTGCTGTGGGGGAGTCAGCCGGTACAGTGAGAAAATTAAACTGGAACTTCATCAGAGAAAGGGAATGTGATCTCCAATACTGGCAAATTGAGTTCTGGTAAGTGCACTGAACAAGTCAAGGCACCGTTTAGATGGGAATGTTATATGAGACCAAGTTTATAATGGTGATCTGTATCGAGTCAGGACGTGTGACCTCATTTGTTTGATGTGGGCTCTCAACTATAATCTATACCTTCATTATCTCAAGTGCAGGGTAACTGTAACCCCCTCTGGCTGTCAAGTCACTACTAAAAACTACTGTGAACTGAAGGTGACTTGAAATGCAGCCGTGCAATTATTAAGTAATGTGTCATGCAAGGAGCAGAGTGCATTATAGCAATTGCTTTGGAAGTGCACATGTCGCCAGCAAGAACAGAGGTGAAATTCATACCCTCTTTGTCTCCTGAACTGCCTCAGGACCAGCCTACCTGAAGGGACTTTAGATTCTCTGTGCTGTGTGCTACAATTGTGATCACAGGTACTGGAGCTGTGGGACAGAGCTGGTCTCAATAGGTCTGAGATGTGAACCGTGTCTTTTGTATAAGCACTTATTTTGGTTTCTTTTAATTTTATTTTTTCTAAGAGGCTGTTCTTTGTAAGCACAGGGAATATTATCATGATCCATGTGTTTAAGCAGGATGGATGATTATTTTAATCTGATTTGATTTTCTGCATGGCAGTGTTCCTTCTCCTTTCCCACAGAATTCTTGCATAATGGACATACATGCACATGTATGTATGTGGTAACACCAGAACATGTCTTTTACAGTTCCATCCAACCTCAAAACAAGAACTTCAAGTGATTTGGAATCTCCTGTGCCCCATAATAAGCTGTTCAAATTGCTACTGTTTACTCTGGCACCTGGATGAGGTTGTTTTGTCAGTGCTGTATGAGCAGTTATGTCGCCTGCTCTAAAATTTTCTTTCGAATGTGATTGTTGTTAATATTTGTGAAGGGTATGGGATTTTCTAAAAATAAAACTTCATTTAAATACCAAACCCTAGATGAATAAAGTATCTGAGATTGTTTTGTTCAAATGATTTTGTGGATACAGGTTGATTGTTGTAACTGGTTTTACTTTCATAGTTCTCTTGGTGTTTATGTTTTCCGAAGCTATTATAAATACTTCAGTCACAGTGTGAAATGAAGTTTTATTTTGAAAAGAAACCTCCTATTATATAGCTAAAGTATTTATGAAATCTCACGTAAGGAAATATTTCTATTACTCCTTAAATGAATCAGAAGTAAAAATGATGACATGAAAGGAATTATGATCCTTTGGAGCATTAAAAATGACTCCACTAGGTGGAGAACTTGCATCGAGTATGCGACTAAAAGTGTTGGCACTACCTGAAATCATAGCAGTGCTGCAAAAATTAAGCTCCTCATAAAGGAATACTTTTTGCATCATACTTCTTGTCTATCATTTCTGGTGATGAGCACTTCTAAATTTGTGGCATAGGAATTCTGTGAGGTTGTTGAACACTATATAAATTTATGTTTAAAAATTATATTTCTTGATTTCTTGAACGTGTATTTCTTGATACATTAACTGAAGAAGTTGCTGTCCACAGTTATCAACTTCACTGTGAAATGTACTTATTTAGAACATTTTTCTTCACCATCTGTCTCATTATTATGACTTGCTGATGATGCAAACTCTCCAGAGAGAGAAAGAATGAAAATATTTGGCCAAAACCAGATATTTAATTTTTAAAAGTCCTATTTAACTGGATCCCAGCTAAAATTAAACTAAAGAAATATTATATTTTATTAGTTTCCCTGGTTCTGTCGACATGACCAGGATTAAGATCCTCAGAACTAGGAAGAGGACAAATGCTGACTAAAGGGAATACTTTAATGTGTATTTTTGTGTTGGCTCTAGGCCCCAACCAGAATTAGGACTGGGGCTGACTTTGAAATTTTTGCAGATTCAGAATTCTGTAGCATTGCAGTAGGTCCCATATGGCTGGGAGGAGAATAAAGACTGAAGGGCATGGTTTTTCTCAGTCTGCTGGGACTAATTGTCGGAGACAAATCTGCTGGGAATTTGCTGCTGAAAATAATTAAGAAGTGATATATGGTTTGTGTAAGAGTCAGAATATAAAGAATATAAAGAACATAAAGCTTCTAGGACCCACATGTTCAGAAGGGGACAATTTTGAAAGGGCCATTGCTTGTTTGGGTGTGCAAACCAACACCAGGCTTCAAGGTAGATTTGGAGTTGGGTTTTGGGAGTGTAAGAGAGAATTGCAGGGATTTTTGGTTTTCTCAGGGGTGTGAAGAATCAAGAAGACTGCAGAAAGAGGTAAATGCTCTATATCCTTCTTTACTATTTACATATGTTTAATTAATACAAGTATTATAATGGGGATTTGGGAATTCAAGTCTTCAGGATATTTCTTTGTGTCTTTATGCTGGTGGTCTGACAGAGTTACGAAGAGATACGGTGATGACAGGGTGGGAAATTGGATGTACTTTCTTTGTGCTCCAAGGCTTGCAAATAATTAACATCAGACATAGGGTTTGGAATTGGATTTTCAAAACTCCAGTTGATTCTCTGTGGCTTGCAAAGTTCAAAAGACAAGATAACAGCTGCTGGTAAAGGCAGATACTGTATAATTTGCAGTCTGAATGTGTACCAGGTTATAACTAAGATTAGGGCTAGTGGTGGTATTAGGTTAAGGCTCCAACTTGCTTTAAATGTAGGGCTGAGATTAGATTTCAGGATAAGAGGTGTTCTCTCCTATTGACACGCTCCTTCTCAAGAACCCAGATCTTTGCTGCATCCTATTATTACTGAAGAGTTGGAAATAGGCAGGTTTTGGAAATGATGAATGTTCTGTGTCGTCTTGTAGAGGTGAGATTTGCACCCATGCCATGGCTAGGGTGATGTTAGGAATAAGGAATCCAAACTCTATTGTTCTCAATTTATGGGTGGATATTCCAGGGACTAGGGAAATAGAAAGATGATGCGTTTCTCTATGCTTTTCTTTCACTTTCATTGATGTGATCACTGTTGGGATTGATACTAATGTTAGGATTGGAGTTAGGTTTAAAGTTTTGGGTTTGGTACTAAAAGAGAACTTTTTTTATTCCAAAGGGTCTAGATAAATAAAAACAGAGAAAACAGTTGCTTAGGCCAGTGCTTTATGTTCTCATTTATTTCCGGTCTTCCTTCAATTCATTCATATAATTAAATTTTGCATTAGGATTTGCACTTTGTATGATTTATGAAGACAGAATTCATAATTATTTATAGTAATAATTAGTATAAAATAATAGCTTTCAAAAATTATTGTGCAATATAGGGGACAGCAGTAGAAGGGACTCCAGCCAATAATTAGGTTTAGGTTCAGAGTTGAAAGTAAATTTAGAGCCTAGAAATCTAAGGCTTCAAAACTACAGTATATTTTCCTCTTATGTTTATCTATCTCTACCTGAATTTAGAAAGGGCAATTTCTTAAAGGTATTACTGGCATTAGAGGCCATGTCTAATTAAACATAATTAAGATTGAATCAGGCTGGAATAACTTGGAAACTCAGTAGTTGAAGATCTGCGTTATGTTTGTTATGGCCTTTTGTAGGGCTCTTTGGGGTGGAAAGAGAGAATAGGTCATTAGGGGGAACACATTAATTTCTTCCCACTCATGATAGGGAATTCCTGCCAAGAATCAGCCCACATCTGCTCCTGGCTGGGGTGGTGGGATGGGATGGGACAGCCTGCTAGTCTCTGCCCTTCTTCCCCAGCAGTGCCCTGGGATTTTGCCAGCCTGTATGAGGGCTGCAATAATTGATCTGAGAGAGAAGATGTTTGACAGCAGTAGTGAAGACTATTTAGGTTTTCTCGTAGAGTTTGAATTTGCATCGTGGGTATGATGAAGGCTCTCAGTAGTGCTGGGAAACATGAAGGTATTCTCACACTCTCCATCTTGCCTGTTCCTTGTTTCCATTCCTGACCCTCATTTTCCTTGATGATCCATCATGCCTGCCTCCATTCAGAAGATGGCAATTATTTCACCCAGATTTAAACCCAAGCTCAGTTGATAATTTGCTTTAGGGTATCTCCCAGAAAGTTTGCCAGAGGGTTGCACTGAATCTGACTTTTTCTGCCAGGACATATGGCCAGTACCTGCTTGTGTCAAAAAATCCCATTGTGTTGTTCTGTAGGACACACTGCATAGCACTGGAATTATACTGGTGGCCAGTGAGAAGGTCACTTTGAACTGAAAAAAAAACCCCAAATATAGTAATTAGGTTCTTGTGTTGAGTGGCAGTACTCATTGGAAGATGCAGGCCAAACAGTGATAAGGGTAATAGACATAAAGAAAGGTAGACAAAAAGTTGGTCTGCTCTGATTGTGCTGGTTGTCAGAGACCTCCTGCTGGTGGATCCACAGTGTTGGTGCAGAGAGAGCAAAGGCTGAGGACCAAAGGCTTCACTTTTGTTAGAGGGAACAATCAAAACTGTGTAGATCAACAGGACTGATGCAAACCTAGACCTTGATGCATGTGCTGGACAGTGGTGTGACAGCCTTTTCCTCACTTGCTCTGCAATTCTCACAATATAAAAGATACTGCAAAAATTAGGGAGGGTGGTATCTGTCCTTTGTCATGTATATGAATGGATATCTCCAGCCAAGTAATACTGTTTTTAGTTTGTAGCAACCTTTAGTGGTTTGTATTATTTCCAGTAATTATTTTCTCTGTTTTCCTTGTACAAGTTGAAAAATGTTAACAGTTTTTTAGAGACAGAATCTGTCTGGGTTGTTGTTACCTTGGGAAAAGGTAAAAGGGTGACCTACAAACAACCATTGCAAGGTATGTGCTTGTCTTTTCTCCCAAGTAAGAAGTGATCAGACAAGAAGAAATGGCCTCAAATTGTGCCAGAGGAGGTGTAGATTGGCTACTAGGAAAAATTGCTTCACTGAAATAGTTGTCAAACAACTGGAACAGGCTGCCCAGGGAAGAGACTGAGTCACCATCCCTGGAGGTATTAATGAGATGTGTAGGTGTGGCACTTAGGGACATGATCTAGTGGTGGACTTGGAAGTACTGGGTTAGCAGTTGGATTAAGTTATCGTAAAAGTCTTTTCCAAACTAAATGATGATATGATTTCATGGAATTCATGGGAGACTGTGCAGTTCTCTTCAGTTCTGAAGGCCACTGAGCTGGCTGTCACAAAGGCAGGACCCAAAAAGACCACTCTTCAAGGTAACAGAAGACAAATGGAACATCATATACTTTTTTAAATTTCCATTTTGCCTAGTTCAATCACTTTGAGTTTCCTGGTAATAAACTAAAAGAATTCAGTTTTCTAAGGAAAGCTGACTTCTTTGAATATACGAGTATTTTTTTTCTTTTGGGGAGGGGGATGTGTGTCATCACTACAGGAAAAAGATCTAGTTCAACCCATCGCTGTATCTGGTAAGTGCAGATTGCTTCTTAGAAACCTAGATCTCTGCAACACTTCTGACTTCTGCATTGTGCCAGTTTTGCACCTTCTGGTTTGCTGATAATGAAATACAGTCTTGCAGCCTTTCCCTTTTGCTTTCTGAAAAAAACATATCCTGTTTGTTTTCATTAGTGCTTGAAAGTGTTCAGAAGTGTTTAAATGAGGCACATGTCAGCATACCAAATTAACATGATAGTCATAAGGAGTGCTATTGTATTTATATCTTACAAATCATCTCCACCCCCTTACTTGCTTTTTGAAAGAATAGTCTGTCCAAAGTTATAATTTAGTGAAATAGGGCTGACAATTGGTTTTTTTTTTTTTGAAGATACAGAATTGAAAAGGATTGTTTGATCAGGAGAGAAAAATATTGTCTAATTTCAACACAGGTAAGGAGGGCTTGATGATGTTTTTGCTATGTTGAGAGTTTTTTGGTCCATGTTTGTGGTGTCTTGTTTGTGACACTTGTTCCATATCATAGAATCATGGATTCTTAGAACGGTTTGGATTGGAAGGGAACCTTAAAAATCACTACGTGCCCCTGTAAAACCTCTCTCTCTTGACTATTCTTCACTGTAAATTTTGCTCTGCCAGCTCTTACAACCTGTGTGTGCCAGTACAGCATGGCTTCAGGAGACTGACATATTCTCAAATATTATGTGATGGACAGAAAATAATTTATCTAGGTTGTACTTCAAAGCAAGAGAAGTGAGAGCCAGGCTGAGAAAAGCCCTCCTGTTTCCAGATCTCTGCATGGAAACATTCCAGATTGCTGGCTACTCTGAGTGATTGTTTTCTGTGTAATTAAGGTAGAAACAAGAGATCAAGAACCAAGATGTCCACAGTCAGAGATAAAGTCATGGGACATGAAGGTCAGGTGTGATAATGGAGATTTTTTTTCAAAGGTGACATCCTTAGAAAAATTGAAAACTCACAAGGGTGAAGGTTGGGAACTCCATCCTTTCAGCAACATCAATGCACAACATAATGAAATGTGTAAGAAAAATCAGTATCTTTTGGAAAGTGAAAACTTTATTTTGTGTTCAGAAGATAGCAGATATAAGCAACTTTTACTGTAACCTGTCAATTCAAGTGTTTTCAAGCTGACATTTTTTTGCTTATTTTGCAATTGGTTAGGAGACTCTGCATTAATTATCTTTTGTAAGGAAAATACTGATTTTCAGTCCAGAAGTGCTTCATCAACTCCATGTTTTAATGAATGAAAGAACATTTATTCAAGTTCCAGGAGTATTACTTCCTCAGAAAAATATTTTTACAGTCCAGTTTCACATTGACATTATTATATCCTATTTAATCAGTAAGATTAGTAATCTAGAGCTGCAGAGTGACAGGAAGGAATTCTGATTCCTTTTATTCTCTGCACCTGTATTTTCCATCAGTTAAAAAATTTTCAGGGATCAGCTTTTCAGGGTGGAGAAATCAACCATTAAGCAATCATACTATATGTATGGAGAGTGAGGTGTGCAGGACTGGGGTCTATGGGAGCACACAATCACAATTAGAAATCTCAAGTGAGCATGAGCCTTACTCCCTAAAAAAATTAAGGCTCTCTATCTCCCTCCTGACAAAATTAGATGCCCTTTATCAGAAATCCCTAAAGCAGGAGATCAACAGGTCCAATACAATCTATTCAGTTTTGTGAAACATTCACTGTCATATTCAGACTCATTCTTCTGTCTTTGTAGGTGGCAATGCACGGAGAGTTGAGTGTGGGTTTTATATATTCTTCTGATGAAGCTTTTGCATGCTTTGAGAAGTGATTGATGGACTTAGACATCTTAAATCTCCACAGTCTCTCTACCCCTCTAGAATTGCTGTATATAGTGTGAGACAGTTTAATTGGACTAATTGAGATAATTCACTCTAGCTTATTTGAGACACAGTGAGGATATACCCCCTTGGGAAGTGGGTGAGGTAGTTAAAGTCCTCCTGAGAGTTAACCTTGAGTGTCATAGATATATGAGGACAATAAAAGCTAAGGACAAAAGATACAGTACTTTTTTTCTTCTTAAATTTTTAGAAGAAAAAATTCAGCAGGGCTTTTTCCTTTTTTTTTTTTTTTTTGGTCCAGCAACACAGATCATGTATGGCCTCACAGAGGAGAAAGAAATGGTACTTCTGTCATTTGGGAATTCCCTCTGAGGATATACATATTCTGGGTGTGCTCTGGACAGAAATTTTATTTTATTTTTTTAGATAGATGTCAACTTTAGACTCCTCTGGTGCAGGGACCTGCTGAAAAGCTCCAGGTAAGTGACTTTTAGATTCAGCATGTAGATCCTGGGGTGTAATCCTTTGGTGAATCTGGCCTTACATTCCCATCCTTGCACTCGAGCTTCTGATGGCTGAATGAGAAAAGCCCAAAAGAGTGAGAACACTCCCTTTCTATAATTGCAGGGTGAAATCCAAACAAATGTCACAGCACCCGTTGACTTCAGGTCATGCCAGAAATTCACATGTGGTTTTGGTTTTATTATACGTCTTTCTCCTTTGTTCATGAGCATTGGCAGTGAACCTAACATAATGAGACTTACAGAGCTTCCCTGGACAATATTATTAAAAAGGAAAAAGGAAGCTGTCTAATGTATCTAATAATAACTGAATGATAGCAAACTATTCACACGGTTGTCTTTGCCAGCAGGGAATGTATTTAGTGACTAAATGGGAAGGAGGACTTCCAATCTTATATTGCTATGAAATATGCAAAGCACTGAGCAACAAAGGATGACAGAAAATATGCATGTCCAAGGCAAAAAACAAAAGTGACCTTTCCTTAAAAACATTTTGAAATAGTTGATTACAATTCCAAGTCAACACTCGGTAAGCAATTAATGAGTTAGCATACTGACTTCTATTCCAGCCATTACAAATCTGTCTGCATTTACACACAAAAACCATGTTACAATAAAAAACATAAATCAGATGTTTTAATAGCCTAAGAATATTGTATTTAACCCAGATCAGTCTAAACATTTTTCTACCCTTATGTCTGCAAAAAGATTTGTGTTGCGTGATCAGAAAAAAAATGTTTGTGCCATTACTCAGTTTTGTTCTCAGTCCTCTAAATATTCCAAAAATAAGTGTTGTGGCTACTATTATTAATACTTTATGTTCTCTACTTGTTCTTTTTCAGACTGTGCTGCCAGGACTTTTGTTCTTACTTGTCATTATGTCTTGTTTTGCTGTTAAATGTCTATTACTAAACATCACTTACTAAACAATGTAATTGTTATGACCAAATTGTTCCTGCCAGTTAGGACACAACCATACAGCAAAAATTCTAGCACCTACATGTCCCAGGGGGTATTTTAAACTATAGTTTTATTTCAAATTAAATGACAATTAATTGATTGTAGATTAACTCAATATAGTTATTCATTTTGTTCAATTGTTGTACATATGGCCTGCATTTTTGTTTGCCTACAGGCAGTTCTCTACTTTTAAACCCAAATTAGTTGTTTTGAGCAAATGTTTGTGTACTGTCCAAAATGTTCTTCATAACAATGTTAACAAGAAAGTAATTGATTTACGAATTACCCTAAAATCTGTCTACTTTGGATAGTTCTCTGAGTTTATAATGCAGAATAGTACAAATGAGGTCCTTTATTAGAGACTGCCTTGACAGAGTTGGACTCTGTTTTGTATTTTTTTCTCTTGCTTATTCCCTCACTTAATAATACACATGCAGGAAATACTTCCAGAAAAGGCATTTTAGTCTGTGCTGTCACAATGACCAAGATTTTGTTGCTGGATTTGGTTATGTGCACCGGTTTATTCCGTTTCCTATCCTTACGGAATAGATACACTTGCTTATAAAATTTGCTTAAAAATACTTTTGCTTTTTGTTTGCTTCTTTGTTTTCAGTGAACACAGCATCTGCTTATAGCTTCAACAACACTACTATATTCTGGTTACATCCCTCGCACTTAACTTCCATGCTAATTACATTTAACTTTTCCTTTTTCTCTGCAATTGCATTTATTTCAGTTTGATGGGATTGTAACACAATCTATTGCAAAGCACTCCATTTTATCCATGTGCTGGTATGTCTGGCAGGCACTACTTTTGGAATCCCATGTATTGTCTTTCACCAATATCATTTCAGCCATGAGCAGGGCTTTCCTGAGGTCAGGAGAGGAAAAGGGTGTGCCTCTACAGACTTTTTTGCCTTCCTGTGGAGGTCACCTCCTGTAAGGTGATAAGAGCTCTTGCTATTGTTACACAGGACAGTTCTGATTCTGAGAAAAAGTGTCTAGGCAAGACATAGGATGTGGTGGCCTTTGTGCTGTTCCCCCCCACTTCGAGCCACTGCGTGCCAAAGCCTCTTCTGAGCACATGCTGGCATCTTTTGCACTGACACAATTATATGTAAATGTGTGGGACTCAGTTTCATAAATTGGATTCCAAACTGCTGCTAAAACTTTGCATGCTGAAATGTTAGTATGTCATAATTAAGAACATTACACAGAAATTATGTTTTTA
Source organism: Drymodes brunneopygia (assembly GCA_013400955.1). Lineage (NCBI taxonomy): Eukaryota > Metazoa > Chordata > Aves > Passeriformes > Petroicidae > Drymodes > Drymodes brunneopygia. The sequence goes on from VZTZ01022936.1 coordinate 93,569, forward strand.
TGTTAATGTGTCATTTTTCCCATTCATCAAATTTTAGATTGTATTTTACATTATTGTTTGGATGCATTTAAGCTTTTTGCATCCAAGTTTGTTGAATAATAACTTATCTGTCATCTGTTAATGTCTGCTTGATAGCTAAACAGCCAAATCCTGGCATCACAGCTTGAAATATTTGCTAGCTTAGTGCTGTTGCTTTCATATTCATTGTTTGTTCTGTAATGGCCCTTAAACATTTCCCATGCATATTTGAGCTAGAATGATTCTTTACATAATGCCTCAGAGAAAAACAAGGTTCTTCTAATAGCAATTAAAATTAGCAATGTTATTAGGCTAAGAATTTAAAATTACATATCACTTCTGTGCCAATTCCCTTTTATCATAAAAAAAAAATCAATTTTCAACAATGTTGTATACCTCATGTATTATACACAACTTCAGTGATTTACTTCTTGTTTTGGCACAGGCTCAGTTGAGTGATATAAGAGCTAATTTTGTTTTCCTGCTATAATAGCTTATATTGTCTGCATAATGAATCCTTGCTGAGTTTCATCAGAAGAGTTATGAAGTTTGTATACTTCTGTTAGTGAAAAATTTTGTGCTTGTTCTTCAAGAAGTATATCTTACCTGTAATCTGAAAGAACCATTCATGCAGGAATCAGCTATCATGTACCATTCACAGCCATTCACTCAGGTGTCAGGAAGAGGCAAATCTAGAGATGGGTTTTCTTGTTAGGATGGTGAGTATTTCCAAGTGAATGCAGGAAGCAGAAGTGTGGAAGAAAGCATTGAAAGAAGTTCCCAGCTATGCTACACATTTTGATAAATGACACTGAGATGTTTCCATTGAATCATAGAAGAGATTATGCCATACTTGGAGAGATGGGCAACGAAGAGGCTTTTATAGCCAGAGAATGGCAAAGAAATAACAGCGAGGGCTAGCAGATCAAGAATTTGAGATATCTGGACTTTTGCAATGTTAGTCCATTTGGAAATATTCCAGAAACTGAGCCCCTTTCCTTTTCCTCTGTAAAGAAGCAGGTCAAATCAAGAAATGAGGGGAATCTGGGAAGAAGCTTTTAACCTACACTCTCAACATTCACTATAAATTAAATCAGGCAAATCAGAGTAAAGCAAGACTTACTAATAAAGGTAAAGGAGTACTAAAGATCCTAGAAGAAAGAACAAATGCTAAAAGGGTAGGTGACAGCTGAAAGGCAGTAGAGCCACTGGAAGGCAGCAGAGGTAGGGAAAAAGATCCTGTTGAGGATGAGGCACTAGGCAGTGAGGAATGATGGAAGTGCTTGTGTGTTAACTCAGTCCAACATATGGTGATGATTTATTTTTATGTTTCTGAGAGGGTGACTAATATGTTTTTGTTTGCAAGTTATCTTAAGCTGTGTAAGATTTATTATAAATGTTTATGATAAGTCATTATATGTTAAGTGGATAAAATCTAGCTTAGAAATAAATATCTTATAATTTAGGATGTCTTTGTAAGAATATTAAGATCAATATTAAGATCAAGATGTAAGAAATTTTTTTTCTTTGTAGTAATAACTGTGTCTCTGTCTGCCTGGATTTAAACTGAGTGTTTGAATCATATGTTTACAGTGAAAGACAGTCACAGAAGATAAACAATGTCAACACAAGTTCTTTACTTCCCTTATTTGAAGTTTGTCATCTGGGCTATATAGGTAGAAAAACAAGTTATAACTCTCATTGTAGTCATTTCACTCTTACAGATGGGATTCCTAGAAGCTAGATTGCAGTGAATATCAACTGGAAATCTGTGGATAAAAAAAAGAAAAAGTATTCTCTGGGTCCTGAGTTATGACACAGACACTCAAACAGGGCTTGCAAAAGCTGAAGCCCATCTTTAGCGCTGAGATAAAGCAAAGCTTCTACTCTTTTTGAAATATTTCAAGAGAATTGATATAGATTGTGATGCCATACAACTGTATCTATCTAAGCAGATTCCAGCTATGAGACTTAGGAGAAAAAAACAGCGTGAGGTGCAAGGAAAATTGGCTGACGTTATTATTCATTTCCATGCTATTCTGGTTAGAGTAATTCAGGTCTTCATCTCAGACATTCTGTGAGAATAAACATTGACCAGATATACTTTGGAGAATTTTTGTAGGCACTGACAGTGTTGATGCTGGTTTCTGCAGAGATCTTGATGAGAGGGTAGATGAAATACAGCAGGCCTAAGTTCCAGCATGACAAATCCAATAATCTAAGCTTGGTCCTGCTTGCTATCAGCAGGTAATATTTTCTATCTATAAAAGCAGTTTGTCATTAATGTTCTGAGGGTATGTAGCAAAGATGGAGCAGTTCAAGTTAAGAGGACAAAGACAAACCTGGATGAGCCAGAGGGATTTTGCTTGCATGAATACTATTTGAAAAGTACTTTTTGCATTAAACTGAAGATATAAAAAATTATAAAAGCATTAGGGTACAAAAAATAATGCAAGTAAGTAAGGGTAAGGTTATGATAGTTCTTCCTTTAGAGTTTGCATATTTCTTAGCCTGGTAAGGAATAGAAATATCACAGAAACTCAATTATTCAGACGACCTGGTCAATCTAAACAAACGTGCTTCCTAAAGGAACATTTGGCATGAAGAAATGGGTGGGTTGTACTTTACTCAGCGCTCAGAACCCTGTATCTCAGTGCCCATTGTGGAAGATTTGAAATAGCAGATATACATCTGTGAAATCTGGGGCTGTAGGAAAATGGATTTTTATGTGCCCTCAACCTTAGAAATTGCTCCTGGGCTCAATCTGGGATAATTTTCTCCTTTGGGGTGTGCTGGAAAATATCTCTCTCCTTTACTCTTTTTGAGGAGTTGAAGCAAGGGATGGAAGGCAGGAATGAAGTTGGTCCTTGTGTGGTGATTACTGGGCATGGGGTGAAGGAAATGTTAAGAATTATGTTGCTTTGGATATCTGAAATGATTGACTGCATTCATATTAATTTCTACGAATAAGAACAAAATCTATACACTGAAATAAACATTTTAAAGGAAATTACACCACTTTGAGTATATTTACTTGACTAAAATGTCAGTGAGGTTGTGGCAAATGCTGCTGCATCACCCTGAACCTCAGTGTGGAAATGTCTCCAGTGTACAAACTCAACTACGAAGAGAATCTCTTTTCCCAGATCTTATCAATGCTGTACAGGGACAATAAAATTTTCTCTGCTTTAGCAAAACAGAGTCTGTTTGCTATATTGTGTGAGCCTTTTATGTACACTGGCTAAAGATAGTACAGCAACTAAAACATGAGTCATGTCAGCCTGTGCTACTAAAGTAATGGAATCATAGGACAGTTTGGGTTGGGACCTTAAAAGGTCTTCTTTTTCCAATGCCCCTCCCATAGGCAGGGACACCTTCCACTAGACTAGATTGCTCAAAGCCCCATCCAGCCTGGCCTTGAACAACTCCAGGAATGGGGCATCCACAACTTCTCCAGGCAGCCTCTTCTGATGCCTCACCATGCTCTAATCTAAATCTACCCTCCTTAAGCTTGAAATCATTACCCCTTGTCTTATCACAACATTCCCTTGTAAAAAAAATCCTTCTCCAGCTCTTTTGCAGTTCTCCTTTTGGTATTGGAAGGTTGCTATAAGAGACACTTCATGAGAGACTACATGAAACTTTATGTTGTGTTACTACTGGGTAACGTGGAAAAGCAGTGCTGTTATTGGCACTCAGGGGCTTCAGTTTACTCTTTATCATGCCTTGGTTGGTATGCAAAGGTGGTAGATCGTAAAGCAAATTGCCACTCTTCGGTAGAAATAAAATTATATTCTAATGTTATAGAGTTACTGTCTGTCCAGGTTTGCAAAAAACAAACATTCTGTATTATTAGTTGAATATATATTTGGGATATGTTATATTCCTTTTCATGATAGAATCACTGTCATGTGTCTTGGAATGACTTAAGAAGGAAGCATTCTCTTGATGTACAATTCCCCAGTATGCTGGTTTAATGAACAGGCTCCAAAAAAATCCTGTAAATATTCCTATTCATTTCATGAAAAAAAGGAACCATATAGACAGACAAGAAAAAGTAGTATGCCAAGTTTTGTGTTAGATATTACATGTACGTTTGAAACCTCATCTTAAGGGGTTGCAATAAATCTAAGGCAATCTAAACTCCAGTTAAATTTTTGAGAAGTAGTGCCCTCTTTAACAAGGCATCTGTGAAGGTCTAGAATTGGCCAATAGGAGCCAACAGGCCCACGGATTGAGGAAAAACCTTACATCTATAAAGCAAATTTCAGAAAATGTTCTAAGAAGCAAATCCAAGTGCAGTGCAAGCTACAACTCAACAGATTATATGCCCTGTGCTTCACTATGAGAAAGGTATCTGAAGAGCAAACATTTCTGGTGACAGCAGAAGTTAAATGAATGGGACATATATATACATACATATACATATACATATATATATGCTAAGGCTTTTGGGAAGCACATTTTGGATCCTTCTTTTCCTTTTCTTTAAAGATCAAATGCTGTTTTAAGATTTTGGACTAAGACTTTTTGATTATCTTATTAAAATAAAAAATAGTAATTAAAATGTTTTAAAAATAATGTCAAATGTTTTGTTTAGAAGGTATCATAAAAAAATACTCAGGGCCTTCAAATAAGGAATTTCATTAAACAAAGAAATACAAAACTAAAGTATTATGACATTTTTATTCTCTCTAGCCAGTCCCCATTTCTGGCTGAATTTATTAGTTGATTTGATTCAGAGTTCCCTAGTTCCAGTTTCCCCATAGTTCATTTACTCTACACAAAAGCTTATTTGCCCAGTTCTGAAGCCAGCCTTAAATCTCACCTCTTTTATAACTACTTCTTGGAAACAAACTAAATTTCTAAAAGTTGCAAGACTCAGAGAAGGTAGTTTGGTAAAAGACTGTGTTCTCAAGAACTGTGTTTTTCTTTTTTAAAGAAAAAATATTAATGCTGTGATGCCCAGTCAGTGTTGTATAGGCAGTGGTAGTCAGTGGGTACAGTTAATATGTTGTAATAATGTAACATTTCATATCCTGACCTTTCAAAATTGCTGTCATATATATCCTACACGTTGTAAATCTGCTTCACAAAGGTTGGAAGGGTTCCTGAAACATTTTGTTCAATATTAATGTGTGTTTGAGCAAAATTGAGAGAGAGATTTTATGGAAAAGAATGATATTTTCTAGGAACAGTTAATTATCTTTTGGCTTTGATATTAAAAATATAATATTTAAAGGGGCCTAAGTTTTTTCCATTTCAAGAAGTGAAAAGCATTAAGGGAAGGGAGCATCTCTCTTATGCGGAAAGGATGAGGGAGCCTTGGGCTTCTTCTTGGGCCTGTTCAGCCTCAAGAAGAGACAACTGAGAGAAGACATAGTCAACCTCTGTCAGAGTCTGAAGGGAGGGTGCTGAGAGGATAGATCTAGCCCCTTCTCAGTGGTGCCAAGCAATAGGACAAGAAGTAATATGGCAGAAACTGATGCACAGAAAGTTCTACCTGAATATGAGGAAGAATTTCTTTACTGTGCAGGTGACTGTGCACTGGAACAGATCACGCAGAGTCAGTGTGGAGTCTCGCTCACTGGAAGTATTCAAGAACCATCTGGACACGATCCTGTACCATGTGCTCTAGGAATGACCCTACTTGAGCAGGGAGCTTGGACCAGATGATCCATTGTGGTCCCTTCCTTGGGAATGGGGTGTTACCCATTTTGTATGTCTGTGAATCATGGAATTCACAAAATCTCTGAATCTACATCTCTTTGAAGTGTTTTCACACTTTGAAAAAACAAAGCTAGATTTTACAGGATATTACAGACCATAATTTTCCCACAGTGCTACAGCATCTGGGTTCAATTTAATCGAATGCACAACATTAGTGGCTATTACAACCATCATCCCTTTACTGCGTGGCACCAAGCACGGGCACTGTGCTTTACACACACAGCAGAGTCTCTGCCTGTGACCTTGTAGCCCATTCTAGAGTGGTTCAGTGCAGAAAGTCTCCTCTTGTGTTAGGTAGGTCTTGGCTCAGTTTCCCTGTACACACCTGGTCATTTCTATGCAGCTGATACATCCAAGGGAAACCAGGTAATCTTAATGCCATTCTTTCATTGTGATTCCTGAAAACAGAGAGGAGGCAAAGCAAAACAGTGCTGTAGAAATGAACTCTCAGGGATATATTCTGTCAGTTCATCCCTGAGGTGCCTTAGACTCTTACTCGGCTCTCTGCTTTCAACAAATGTAGCGGTATTATTGCTTCAATAATTAATAATACTATAAATATTTATTATTATTTTGGCTCTATGTGCAGAATGTATTACATTTGATGATTTAAAAAAGTCTTTTACCATCTTTTTCAGATTGATAAAAATAATGCTTGATTCCAAAATAACTAAAAGTGAGTTAGTGGCAGAAGTACTACATGGAAATGTCACTGCAACAATCCTCACAGAGGAGAAGTAATAATTAGATGCCTTTCAAACACTAGGATCCAAGTCTCAGGGCTGCTTAGTTTAAATGCTGTACCTCCTGAATCCCACTATGAAGTATTTATAGGATAGAGACTGAAAGGTAGTCAAACTAAGCACTGACAGTCTAAAGTAAATGAAAATAATTAAAGGAAGCAGTATAGTGTATAGTACAATTTATAGGAAGTCAGGATAAAAACAGGTGAGGATCAATATATACACTAAATTACATACATTGGTGACTATTTAACATCTTGTGTCTGTCATGTATTTGCTTTATTTACTATGAAAGCTAGAAAGAAAAATGATCATAAAATATTTAGGAGTCAATGTAAATGAAAAAAATGTTTTCCCAAGGTAATGGACTCCTCCAGCTATTAGGCAATGAAGCAAAGTAGAAACATTTATTTTCTAGGCAGAAGGCAGTTCTTCTGAGATAAATTTCTATGATAATGAACATTCAATATAATGAATCCAGAGGTATCTGGTTTAAAGCAGAAAGCTCTGAATGAGCAGGGATGGCTGTTCTCCACAGCCTGGCTGTGGTGCCCAAGCCCCATTTCCCACACCAGTCCTGCCAGGGCTCCGTGTGCTCAGTGTCCATCTCCAGCAGTGTGTTGGCTCCTGGAGACTGGTGCTGGCTGAGAACATGTGTTTCCTTTCTGACAGAAGTGATGTTTGTAGTGTGAGGGGCAGGCTCTGACAGACTGCTTTTTACTGCACAAATGTCCTTTATTTGCTTCCTATGAATGAAAACCCTTGCAACAGAAGAAACTCTAACCTTCTTTCCCAATGATTTTTGTAGGTGACATCGCTTTTCCCCACAGCTATTTTTTTATGCAGCTGCTGCCCATTTGCTTCAGAACAGTGTTTCTCCCCTACTTTCCAAACACCTCTTCAGACAGGCTTTTAATCCCCCCTCCTTGTGCATCTCCTGTGCTTTACTCTGGGCACAATCGGCACTTTATTTTCCTGCTGACTTCTCACCGTTTGATTCTGAATATCTTGCAGTCCCAAATTTAATGTATATTTGAGGGTACAGAGCATTTGAAAAATTCCCTGACCTCTCTACCTTTCTTAGCACTTCCTCTTTCTTTAATATTTGTTCAACATTGTAACATTGCTTTTATGAATTATCATATTTAAATATCATCTTTGGCTAGGTTTTATTTTTTTTTAACATCTGAACATGTATTTTTTCATCAAGTTAAAAAATATTTGCTTTTGACTTAGTAGTAATCCCTTTCTAATCCTTCAGGCAAACAGTCACTAGCCTGAAAATGTAAATTGATATATTTGTTTTGGATTTTTTAAATGAATATTTCATTGGGATATTGTCACTAGAAAGCATTAGAAGTCAAATAAATAAGTAAATGCATCCTGGTGATACTTCTAAAAATATGCAGGATAAACTTCAGAAAGTCAGAATTAAATAAAAGTTTTTGTCACTCTGAGCACTAGCTCAGATCAGGCTAGGCAGATCAGGTTAGACAGATCAGGCTCAACTTGTCAAAACTTCCCCTTGTGATTTGAAGTATATGTACCTGATGCTTGGACTGTTTGATCTTAAAATGTCACTGAGGCTATTTGTGCCGGGTCATATCACTTCAAACAAGGTTTTTATACATACTCTTCTTCAAGGTTTTTATTTATTCTCTTCTCCCTCCTTTCCTCTTATCTGATAGGTGGATAGCACTGCTAGTGTTTAATGTAAAAACCTTAAACACCCCTTTTTCTTTTATCTTAAGTCACTGCTTTCCTAAATTGATACTATTATCTCCTTTAAAAAATAGATATTGTAGATACATATATAATAATAGTAGTTATAAACACTGCTAGACTTCCTCAAACTGCCATTAACACGAAATATTTTCATTACCATTGCTCTGTTTTATGGGCATGGAGAAATACCTGGGGGCTCTCCCTAGGTCTGTGTTCCACTTCTGAGTTTGATAACTACCACTCAAGTTATGTTAAAGCACTTCATAACAATAATAGGACTCAGGCACCAGCTTAGGCAACTTTGGGAGTCAACTTCTCAGTATTTTGAAGTCATATTTGTTTATCTGAATCATTCTTATTGGCAATGTGAAGATTTATGAGTGTTCCCATGGCAGATGCAGGTACCTGACCTGGCTCTGCCTGCCCCAGGGTCAGATCTTGGAGCATCAGGCAGCAGGGGTGTAGAAAGAGCTGGGGTAGCTGCATGCAATCCAGGTTGTGACTTGAGGAAGCTGTAGTGAGGAGAGTCTATGCTATTTACAGGTACTGGATGAGAGATCTGTTCAGCATTGCTGGTCATAGCTTGAATTTACCACCTCAGGTCTCAGTGGAGTTGGCGACACAGTGCTGTTCGGTGAATTGCATTTGGTGCAGGTGCTGAAACATGCAGGAGGGTTAAACCAAGACAAAAATATCCCCATCCAGCTGAAGGCAATAAAAACTGTGCAGAAAAGTGAACGTTCTGGAAAACTACTGGAGTCTGATATAAGGCATGTTGCAATGGTAAAGTGCATGCTATGCTTTCCTTAAAAAGTGGGAATTTCCACGTGATTGTCTACTTTGGACTTTTGATTTAAATTTGAAGCTGTGTTTTGTGTACTCTCCTCTCCCATCATTTAAGACTCATCCCTTTTAAACACAGTAATGTGTCCTTCGCCCTAGATGAAATCAACTTTCTTGACTGGCTGAAAATCAGATGTATAACAAATCAAATAATTTCTTAGATTATGATTAATATCTGTACAACAGAGAACTCAGTGAGTTGAAGATCATCACACAAAAAAGTAGAAAGTCTCCATATGCATGCTATCTTCATTTAAGAAAAGGAAATCTAAACTACACTAGAGGTCACTGCAGGTGAACCTTAGAAATTCTGAACCTCTGAATTCATTGACAGGAAGTTCAGGAAAACAAATGTAGACTGCTGTATTCACTCTTACCTCTTATTTCAATTTTTCCCCCAGTTTAGGTAGGGGGAAAAAAAGGAAAAATCAGTTCAGCTCTTGCAGACATATTATTGTCTGACAATATTTCAAAAGCTGTGCAGGCTGGTAATATCTACACGAGGAAGAGCAAAATTTAAAACCAGTCATTGTAGTCCCAAGCTAGAACCTCCTTTCCTGAGGGACACAAAGGATGGCCAGCAAAGGGTGCCCCAGATGACAGAATAAACACTGCTCTGAAGTTCCTCATAATTACAGGTCTTTTGTTTTGTATTACTGTGGTCATGCTTATTATTTCCATGGCACCCAGGAGGCCTAAGCAAGGGTGAAAATCCTATTCTGTACCTTTTAACAGCTACTTGGAAAGACAACTCCAGTTCCAGAGAACTTACTGATAAGAGATTGTATATATAAGATGAGTAAGGTTGTTTTCAATACTGACAGGTAAGCATACTCAAAGGTACCCTCACAAATACACTATTATGCAACTCAAAAAAGATGTTTTCCAGGTAAATAAAGAAACATGTATATTCATAACAATACAGGGAGCCATAAGTGTCTATCTCCTGCACTGGAAAATCCAACTCTGCACATGGAAGTGGAAAACAACAGCTGGGAGGGAGGGAATTTGGAGTACAAATGAACACCAGACCCAGCTGTAGATTTGCATTCTTTGACATCTGGTGCTGCGTAGACACTGGGGAATTCTGTGACAACATGAGATTTTTTGCATCTGTCAGCTAAATCTAACAATTATCTTTGGGACAATTGCATGGATGAAGTTGATCCCAGAGAGCTGTTTTAAGCCAGAACAAAATAAAAAAAGAGGACTATATCTGATTTGGACCCTCAATTCACAGAGCTGGCAGGTTGCATGAATTGGAATCACACATCTGTCCTGCAAGAATTTGCAAGATAGCTTCCATAAAATACCAACATATTGATTTCAGGAGTGCTGTGATTTGGGGCCACTAAAGTCTTTTGGTTTAGAGTGTTTGTGTATGTGTGTATGTGCACATGTATGTGGGTAAATCAATTAAAGGACTATACAGTTTGAAAAATGGACTTTAAACACTTCTCTGAAGATTATTGGAAAATCATACTAAATCCAGATACTCAAGGAAAAGAAGGGTTGTGCCCATATGAAGCAATCCCCTGATCTGAAGTAATCCTGCCCTTACCTTTGTACTTTTACCTCATTTTCCAGCACAGCTGATCATTTTTTTTCTTTGTTTTTTTTTTTTTTGTGAGAAGATAAAAAAAATCTTGTGCCTTATGCCAAACCAGTTTGTGGTTTACATGCAAACAAAGGAGCGAGAGTTTGAGCATCAAAGACACTTCACGTCATTATACATCGTAAATCCTCATGTGCTCTCTTTATCATTAATGTTATATAGTGTTTGACACTGCTCATTGTAACACATCACTGCCAAATGAAATCAGATCACTAATTCATGGAATTTTACTTTAATCTGTGCTTCACAGCAATTGCCATTCTTAAGAAGGGACCTACTTAATTTGACGGGACTCTTTTTTGTATGCCACCAGGATAAACACACACCTCAATGAAAGCATTTAACCTCCCTTCCTCATAACTCTGGATAACCAGGGATGGGTGTAGACAGGCCAGATAGTGGTGCTGTGAAGTCTATGGCTGTGACCTTTCCTCCTCAGACATCTGAGAGCACACACTGCAGCAGTGCTAATGAAAGTGCCCTTTCTCGGTGAACTCACACTTCACAGTCCCTGCCATGGTGTATTGCATAATCTGGGATGATGTAAAAACTATCTGCAGTGCAGAAGATGAAATAAGTCTCCTTCCTTCCTTCCTTCCTCATCTTCGTCTCAGATAGGCTGCTTGAATTGCTTTTGTTTTGGGATGACCCTTGTACCAAGTGATTTCTGCACCAAAAGGAAAGCAAAGAGCTTTTTACAGCTGCTGCTTGTAGATCATGTGTGCGAACTATTCAGATATAAATCAGCAGGACCATTTTTATGCTGCTGTCTAGTCCCCATTATCTGCACACCCTTATCAAATTTAAGCCATTTTCAGATACAGTGATTGAACAAGTTATTGTGTTAGAATGTTGTTTTCTAAATGACAAGTGCCATTGTGCTATTGCCATGAATATATGAAGAAATACTCTGAACTGCTTTGGCTCCCAGTTGTCTCTTTGCAAAGTAATCTTTGTGTTACACATGGGGTGGCAAATGTTTCTGTAACACAGCCCCTGACTCCTTTAATTACAGCTTATTACCTTTGAAGGAAAAAGAGCAACTAAAGCTCTTAAATACCATATTAATGACAGCTATAAATGTAGATATTACCTTAGCAGTGCTGTAATGGCATGCTGAATAAAAGTCCACAATTTTCTAAAAATATACTGCTGTGACTATGAAAGAGACACAGGTGGGAGCTTACCGGGAGAAAATAGGCTTGGTTGACAACTTGTGGCTGACAAATGTTAAAACCCAATTTCTGAGAAATTCTCAGTTGGTTATAAATCAGGCATGAGAGAAACTTTTCTCCCTTGAGAGCACAGCCAAGTTTTTGCTCTGGATATAGACACAGTTCCTTAAAAACAGAATGTACTTGTAGCCTTTAAGATACCTGGTATTTTTAATAATGATTCTCAGCAAGCTAACAATATAATTTTTGTTTATATTAAAAAGTGTTGGTATGTCTGTGTGTTTTTTTGTGTGTCCATGCATGTGAATGTAACCCTTGCACATACTCTGCAACCTGTGGGGGGGCCACAATAGGTGGGATCCAAGTCCTGTCATTAATTAAGTCCAGGCCACCCCAAGGCACAAGTCCCAGGGTGTGCACGCATCAACCTTTCTAAAACTGGATCACTAGTTTACAACACTGACACGCCTAAGCAAGGGAGTGACATTAACCTCGTGCTAGATTTAAATCATTCCAGGCTGTTTTGAATTTCCAAATGTGCCGTACTGTTCTAATGAGTTAATTCATTTGGTATCCATTTCCTCCTGTCAGCTGCTTTTGGAAAATAAATTGTGCATTGTTATCTCAGCCTTGTCTATCCTATTAATGGTTTAGGAAATGCAGCTGAAGATTATCTGGAGTTTTCTGTGGCAGAGGTTGACCTGTGACAATGGGATGATCAATCACATCTTGAAGGAGTCAGAAACTGCGAAATCCTTATTCATTTTGTTTTCTGTCTGCAGAGTAGTTTTTTAAAAAAAATGTTTTCCACCATTTGTGCAGAGGGGTAAAAACAAAAGTCCAGAATTTTGGAAAAACATCCATTTCAGTGTTTAAATGTCATCCACCCAATGAGGGTGGATATAGCAATATACTTCAAATGCCACATTTCCCAGCAGTACATTAGAAGTCTTCTCTTTTGCCTTCTTGTTTGGTGTTAGTGATTATATTGGCAATACCCTGATGGCTCCTGGTGTTTTGTGGTGCTGTGTGAGGCTAGGTGTGAGTGGGGATGGATGTAGTGCTCCTACCCCACAACATCTGACAGCGCAGGACTCACAAAAGAGCATTGTCCAGCACGACCCTGGTGTTCCCCAAATGCTCATCTCCTTCAGCCCCATGGTGCAGCCTTCACTTGCCAAATCCTGTCCCCTGCTTCCCAGCACATGTTAAAGATGGCAGTACTAGTATCCTCTAATTCATTCCAGTGAGAAGCACTACTTTTAACTGGTCCTGCCTGTGTTTAGAAAACAAAGCTACCCAGAGTAGTAGTCAATGCCTCTGATTCCTGTTGAAGAGCTGGAAAAACTCCCACCAGAGACAACTGTTGTCTATTAATCTATTAGTTGGCAGCAGTACCCTTCCCTTCTCTTTCCAATCCTACCACCACATCCAAAAACTCACAGTTTTTCTTTGTACGTCTTCCTCAGTTTCCTAGCAAGCATTTCAAATCTGCTATTCTATGACTATTTCAGCAACTAATTTTTAGAAGTGGCTAGATGACTTTGCTCCCTGGTGCTATGGCTGTGTTGCCCATGTCAGCTTTTTGCACTGTGCTGTATGCTAACCCCACTGCGGCACATGGCACAGTGTTACTTCATGCCCACACTCTCCTTTTTCTCCAGCCACAATTAGATCATCTCAAAATATCTGTACTGCTCAGAGGCTCTAGATCTGATGTGAGGGTTCATAGATTAATTTAGCACAACTAGTTTACCTTGGGATTTAAACAAGCTACTATTTTAACAGCCCTGAATCTTCTTGACTGTCCCTGGGCTGAACTCCTATGCTTCCCATAGGATCTGTGGGAATAAAAAGTGTATAAAAAGAAATAGAGGCACAAAATTCTTAGCCTTTCAGCCCTTCATTTCCCTGTGACTTTCAGACAGCTCTGACTTGCACACTGTAGAGACTGAGTTACTTTTTTATGAGAAACAGATTGAATGCATAGATTTTCATTGAACTCAGTGCAAGTGAAGTTCACCTCTCTGAAGAATCCCCAAAAAATCTAACACATGGTGTCAGGAACAGTCAGGACCTTGTACTTGACTCTGTTTTCTTCTGCACTTCCCCTTTCCTCAGCAGGTGGTGGAAAGACCTCTTTATCTTCCCTCATTATGCTTTTCATTGTTGCAAATGGCTTTGACCATTTTAGCCTTACTTTAACTTCAGCTGCTGAAGTGGAGCCCTGAGTTGCCCTTTAATCCTGAACTGAGGGCTGAGTGGGAACAGAAGCTGCTTACACAGTAGTGAGGAAATCCATTCCCTGAGAAGGAATTCTCTACAGCCTCACGTGGCCTTGCCTGAGCACAATCCTCACCAGCACTGATGTGAGCTGGTGCCAAACAACTTGCACCCCGTGCACATCTGAATTTCCATTTTCTCAGAATGTTTCACAGTTTCACAGTGAGCATAAAAAAACCCCTTCCCTGGAGGTGCTGGTGACTCTTGGATGGCTCCATGTACCTTGTGTGGCCTGCATGTGCCTGGCTTTTTTTCTGGTGTCTGTGGATAGCTCATACTTCCCTTGGTGTTGAAGAGCTGCAGCTGCACATCTGCAAGATACTCCAGGGAGAAATGGACCACAGTTTGATCCTCATAAATAGCCTCTCAAGTCCAAGATCTGTGAAAGAAAATGCTGTCAATGCTTCTATTTCAATTTTATCCTTATTTTTACAAAATTATAACAATGATAAAAAAATGTCCTGTGTTCTCTGTAACAAAACTGGTGAAGTTCCCGTGGAGTCTGTGCAATTGCATCAAATATGCCAGCAGAGAATTTGGCCCATGAAGGGAAAAGAAGCCTCAATAATGTTATACTCTCAACATGAACATTTATTTTTCTTATTGCCAGTACCAAAAGATCATTTTCTCTGTTCAAAACTCTGACTGCAATTTTTACTATTAAGAATATGGCTTTTAAATAGAAAAATAAAAAGTAAACTATGATAATTTACAATAACTATATTACTTTAGCCTTAATTTTCAAGTGAAAACATTACCAAACTAAATTTCAGATAGCGTTTTATTATGTGCAAATCACTGTTGATATAATAACTTCTATTTTAGGTTTCTAGCAAAGAAAAGAACAATGTGACCCATTTAAAAACTGGCTCACAGAAAAATATTAGCAAGCCATTTATCATTTCTATTTACTTTTGGTGATAACCACCTTTTGATAGAAGCATTTCTTTGTTACAAAACTAACATGTGACCATAACACATGTGCTTTGCAATGGTACTGAGAAATGGACTTTCTGTTCGTTGCCAATTGTTTGGAAAAGAAATGAAATAAGGGAAAATTCTCACCTTTGAATTCTTCAGCAGATGGAGCCTGATTTTTGAAATGTCTGATTAAAAGGCAAATCACACTCACACAGCTGGAGTGCTGCAATGGCTGGATACAGCTGGACAAACACAGTCCAAGAGGTCTCTAGAGTGCATTGAAGGACAATAAGGCAAAAATAATATTACAAAATTCCTGATAATGATAATAATAATAATACAAAAATTTGTGATACAGGTGACTGAGGAGGTGAAGAGAGGAGATGTACTGCAGGACCTGATTTTCACAAATAAAGTTGAACTGGTTGGGAATGTGAATGCCAGGAGCAGATGGAACTCAGGATTCTGAGAGACGACAGCAATTTAACAACCCTGGACATCAGGAAAGCAAACAATGGGACCTGCTTGGAAGAATCCCATGTGACACCGTCTTGCAGAAGAGAGGACTAACTGATATTCAAGGATCACCTCTTCCTGACTCAAGAGTTGTTGATCCCCACCTACAGGAAGTAAAACAAGGAGACCTGCATGGATGAACAGGAAGCTCAAAGGTAAAAAAGAAACATTCGAGAGGTGGAAGTAGAGTTAGGTGATATGGAAGGAATATAGAGACACTGAGCAAGCATGCAGGGATCAGGTTAGTAAAGTCAAAGCCCTCTTGGAGTTGAATCTAGCTAGAGATGTGAGGGGCAAAAAGGGAGATTTCTACAGGTACCTCACAGGAAAAGGCAGACTGAGGGAAATTTCGGCCCACTGCTGAATGGGACAGAGGACACAGAAAAGACCAGTGTACTCAGTGCTCTTTTCTCATTGGTCTCTACTGGTAAAACCAACCTTCAGGGATCTCCATGTGTCCTTGAGAGACATGGAAACATCTGGAATAAGCAAGAATTGCCGTTGTTGGAGAAGGACCGGATTAGGGGATACTTACACAGCTGGGATGAACACAAGTTCACGGGACCTGCTGGGATGCAACCACAAGCACTGAGGGAGCTAATGTCACTGCAAGACCTTTCTTGAAATGCCATCAGGGAAGGTCATGAGGACTGGAAGAAAGCCAGTGTCACTCCTTTCTTCAAGAAGGAACTACAGATCAGTTGGAGCAGTGTATGTTGTTATCTTGAGTTTAGCAAGGTTTGTGACACCAGCTGCTGTAACATCCTTCCTGGCAAATCAGTGATGTAAAGACTAGATAACAGGAGTGAGTTGGGCTGAACTGCTGGGCTGAAAGGACTGTGATCAGCCACACAAAGTCCACCTGGAGGCCACTCACCAAAGATGTACACCTGAGATTGATATTGGGGCCGAAAGTGTTTAACATCCTCATAAATTACCTGGACAGGGGGACAGCAAGTTTACAGATGATAGAAAACTGGAACGAGTGGGTGCTATACCAAATGTTTGTGACTGGAGAAACATTCTCACAGAAACTTCTTGAAGTTCAAAAAAGGGAAATGCCAAGTCAAAGGAACCCATAGAACTTCAGATAACCACAAAAACTGTGGGGCCAACCAGCTGAAAAGCAGCTTTGATACAAAGGACTTTCTGGGCTTCATTAGGAAGACAGTTGTCAGCTGGTTAAGGGAGGTGATCCTGACCCTCTACTCAGTGCTGCTGAGTCCACACCTGGAGTGCTGAGTCCTGTTCTGGGCTGTGCAAGACAAGAGAGAGGTTGAGTTACTGAAGCAAGTCCAGTGCAGGGCCAAGAAAGTGGTTGAGGAACTGGAGTGTCTCTCCTAACAGGAAAGGCTGAGATAGTGAGATAATTGGGGTGATTGAGCCACGAGATAAGAAAACTCAGGGGGATCTCATCAATGTGAATAAATACCTAGAGGAGGTGAGTGAAAAGGATGGAGTCAGGATCTTTTCAGTAGTGCCTAATGACAGGAAAAGAGTCAGCGGAGCAAATAAAACACAAAGGAAATTCCCCTTAAACATGAGGAAAGCAATAATTTCTGCGAGAGTGGCTAAACACTGGCCCAGGTTTCCCAGAGAGGTGGTGGATTCTCTGTCCTTGGAGATATTCAAAACCCAATGAGACATGGCCTTGAAAATCTGCTTTAAGCTGACCCTGCTTAGAGCAGTGTGTTTGGACTAGTTTGTTTCTAGAGGTACTTTCCAACCTCAGCCATTCTGTGAAATGATTGTGTATATAATAAACCAAAAAGTGTTGCCTCTGTAGGAAGCCCCATGTCACAGTCTGGATGCAAACATGCTCTTCTGCTGCTAATAAGTTCTGCTAAAAGAATTACTGTATAAACCTGCAGGGTGTAAGTGCATGTAAGATCCTGACATCCAGGAAGACAGCAGGGACCTTTTGGCACCTGCTTCTGGGGTAGATGGGGGACGCTTTGCTGCTCCTCACCAGTTGCATTCCTCAGAGGCTGGGCTTTGCCATCCCCTGGCAGGGAGCACAGTGAGCAGGATGACCTTGGTCCGTCAGTCTGCTGGAGAGCAGGAGAGAGCTGCTGGTGGGGAACAACTGGCTCTGCTGGCATTGAGACACCTGGGGAGCCCTTCTCTCAAGGAGAACCTGCAGCTGATGTTTCCAGCCTACTTTCTAGACCTTTTGTGCTGATCTCACAAAGCACAGAGGGACTAGAGCAGGCTTGGGAATACGTGTGAAAAAAGATCTCCCCCATCCTTTTACATACTGAACAGAAGGACTATGCAACAGCATGACTTTTGTACCAGTTCCATAGAGATAAAGGCACTTTGGAAAGCAGCTTCTTCATTGTTTAGGAAAACTAATTTTCTTCCCAGGTTTGAATTAGACAAAGTAATTTTATTTTCTCTCCAAGTTCCTCTTATTGTTATGACTGTTATCAGCCATGAATTATTTTGAACACCATGCATAAGAAGAAAGTTATACTCTTTTTTTTACATCTTCCTTTTAATAGTAAATTTTGGCCTAGACCACTTACTCTGTTTAGGACTAATGCATTCATGAGTCTTATTTTCAGTAGCTGTGAAGAAAAGCCATTTTAAAGCAAATTGAGGCAGGTGATATCTTCTCTAATGCATTTTTAATGTATGAGACATTGTAAGGACCAGAAAAGCATTCTGTGCTCTGCAATACAATTTGACAGCTAAAAAAACCCAAAAAATAATAAAAAAGAAAGTAAGATAAAAATGAGATAACAGAACATATGGGAGAGTGAAAGATACAGCCATGCTATGAGTGTCCAGTTAGCTAATTTTATTGGGATATCCAGCATATGAAAGATGAATATGATAACTGGTGGGGGTATGAGGATGTTGTGATGTTAATAAGAATGTAATTCCATAAGAAATTGTCTTGTGATTTATAGCTAATAATATTACTGAAATGAGGCTAATGAAGGCAATCATTCCTATATAATACATTTTTGTAAATCTGATTCTCAGAGCATTTCTGATGGAAAGAAGATAGATTTGTCTTCTCCCAGCAATCCCTGCTGACATGTAGAACTCCCACTGAAGTCAACTGACAAGCAGACAGGGGAGTAAATAAACCTCTGTGGATGCACTTCTGCTCTGCCTTGCTTCTGTAGCTCCTCTCTCATGACAGTGTCCTTAGAGTCACATTTTCTGTAAGAAAACTGCTCCAGTGCATCTGGAGTGCAGTCTCAAACCTTCCTGCTCTGCTAATGAACTCTGCCTGCTATGAAAGTTGCCTTTGCTCCTGCTGGCTTGGGTACAGATCACAGGGACCTTTGCTGTGCCATGCCAATCTCTCCAGACCTTTGGGTATTTCTGCAATTAGCTGGTCTACGCTGCACTCCATGCTGCTTGGTTTTACTGATATTATTAAACTAAAGAAAAGCAAGCTTCATTGTATTTACCCATTCTTTAGGAACACTGCAGACTGCAGTGAATGTTTTCCCACCCCAGCCTCCCTTCCTCTAAGCAGCGTCAGTGAGCTGATTGAAGTAGCATATCCCTGAAAGCATAAAGATAGACACTTATTTCCCTCTTTGTCCCCTTCCTTGTCTGTTTCATTACCCATTTTCCTTGGAAAGAACAATGTGATTTATAATATGTATTTTTATAGCATTTGGAAGAACACCTCTTTCTTCAGAGAAATGTCATGAGATATACTTAAAAACACAGAAATTTTAGAAATCTAGCAGTGCTTTTCTCTGCTTGAAGTACAGACTCATAGTTCTCCTTATGAGGGGATGTCTACAATGAAATCACTAATCTTGTGAATAATTTTGTGGATGTTAAAGTATGACCTCTGGGTTCTGGGTAGACTGTGAAGAGAAGCTCCTATACACATTTATCTCCTCATGCCCAACAACTTCCTCTTCAGGATTCTGGAAATGAACATGCTACCAGAGGTTTCTGTCTCTGTCACCATGCTTATTTAAGTAAATTTGATGTCAGGCAGGATAAAATCTTGTGTAAACAGCCAGTACTCACATCTTTCCTCATCTCAAGAACCTTGCTGACATCTGAATTAACAGCTTACATTTCCACCTCACCCAAACACTTAAATAGGCACAGATATGTGACAGCCAGGAGGTGTAGTTGTGAAGAAAAGGATGTGAATATAAGGTTGGATTAAAGCTGTAGTGCTATAGACAAGATCATGCCATCTATTTTTCTGTGCAAGTTTTTTCTATATCTCAGTTCCAAGCAGCTGTTGAGGCAAGCAGCACGAAGCACAGGAGATTAGGGGCAAAAATATATTTGAACCATCAGATGCTCAGAGATTGGTGAGAAGAACCTGAGAAGTGACATGGACTGGAGAAACACCAGCGACACAGCAAACAAGGGAATGGCTACTCGTTTCACAAGAAAAAGACCTGATTATATTTTGTCAGAAAAGGAAAGATTTTAGTCCTGACTGGTTTTTTGTGTTTGAGGTTACTTACGAAAACCACTTAGCACAGAGCAGATTAGATCCTGGCACTGCTGTGCTGCCATCACTGTAAATTCATTAATGTTTCACTGAACTGTTCTAATGCCATTAGACTGCCCCATGTCACATGTGTTGTGTCTCTGAATGCTCTCTTTGTCTCCCTGCATAGCAAGGAAGGTGAAAGGCACTGAAATTGAACTGATTCTTCAAGCCAAGAATCTTTGCAATCATAAATAAAATAAGTCCCTTCAGCTTAACATTCATTGCCTCCTTTCTCATTTAAAAACAGATGTCAGCACAAGGAGAAGGCAGGTGCAGAGTGCCTCTTTCAGCTGCTTTTGAAGGAAAGCAGGAAGTGAATAAGTCACAGGGAGCTGTGTTGTTGGATCTTTAGAAAGCATTTATAGCTTCTAGATACATTCCTGCTAATGAGGGTGTGAGATGCCAGCTCTTTGGAATTTAGAGCATGCACTGTTGCACCCTCATCAACTCTGATGGATGCAGTGTGTATGGGAATATAATTTAAACATGAGGACATGAGGAATGATTTATTAAGTTACCACAGAAAGTACTTAAGAAAAAAATGTCAAATACTAGAAAAAATGTCTAGTGTAGTTGAATGCTATATAAACGACAATTTTTTTTATAAACTGGAAACCCCCAAATGGATGCTCTCCATACATTGCAACACTGTCTCAAACTGCATATAAATACCCTGAATAGTAGCTGTAAAACATTATAATTTAGCCAGACTCCTGAACCTAATGAAGGCCACAAACTGATTGTTGCCAATCATAGTATTGCTGTTAAAGCCAGCAGCAATGTAATCTGAGAGCATACTGTGTTTGGGTGTGTGGTGAGAATCTGACTACTGCCATTTCCCCCTTAGGCAATCCTACTTCCACACAAAATAGTGTCCTATTTTAATGAGGGCAAGATCAGACACAATATGAGCCATGCTCTCTACAAGATGCCAGACTGAGGTGAGCAGAAAGGAATAAACAGCAGTACAGACTCTCTCTCCTCTCTCTCCACATCTATCGAGTTTGATGTAGGTGGAAACACACCATTCTTTGTAAAGAGCTGGCACAATATGCCCTCATTAACAAAGCATGCCCACTTTTTTTTGCCACTCTTGCTGTACCTCATTTGAAACAGCACACTGCAGGGATTTTGCACAGTGTCTGGGATTTTGACTATGAAAGGAGTTTACAAGAAAAACGCCTGCAGCTTCCTGGGCTTGATGCACTGCATCGTCTGGCATGGATTTCCTTTTCCTCGTGACACTGAGAAAGCACTGCCACAGAACAACTTGCTTTGATGCCCTATGCTGGCAAAGAAGTTCTGTGGTAAACAAGCTTTTAATCTTGTATTTCCACACTTTTACTAAGTAAATCACAACTTGACAAAGCTGTGTGTCAATGGCTGTGCCAAAAGCTCAACCCTGAACAGAGATGGTAAAAGAGGATAGGAGAAGGAAGCACAGGAAGCACACAGAAGAGTTGTACTTTAGAAGCTTTGTCAGTGCTTTGATTTAGTGCCATCAGTCCTGCTGCAGCCGGCCTTCTACTAAGTGCTCGTGTAGACAGTCCAGGAGAACTCCCAAGAAGCTATAAATGATGCTTCTGACCTGAAAAGTATCTTCTGCCTCCCTGAATTCTAAGGAAGGATCTGCCAAAGCCAAAAATGTGCCGGGACTCACGAGGAGCCTGCCCTTTCATGTGATAAGGTCTCTATGGAAAGAACTGTAGTATAATCAAAGTACACAAGTAGCCAAATCTCAGCATCAGATTTTCAGGAAAAAGCCCTGTTGGCTCCTTCCATATGATGCCAGTCCACATGTGTCACATAGAACAGCTGGTGAGGAGCCATCTTCTGCATGAAGGGGCTACCCAGCACTAAAAGGCATGCTAACATACACAAGACAGAGTTTTTCAGTGCCAAAATGATCAGTTTGAGAAGCCGCACAGGAATGTAAGTAGCAGGGGACCTTTTCTGCTTACCTGAAAGTCGTCTTGTCCCCTGAAATTTTCACTATATCCTGAAGTATTGCACTGTCTCCTGGTGCTTCTCCTCTGTTCCTTTTCCAGATGAAGAGAGGCTGAGCTTATCTGCTTTGCTGATGAAGATACAACAAAGCACACTCTGCTACGAACTAACTCCCTTCCTGTGGAACAAACATTAGGAAGCAGCTGAAGAGGTATTCAAGACTCCCGTGTTTCAATGTAAACCAGAAAAATGCCTGTTTTCAGATCCTTGAACAGGAGGGTGCAGACTATGAAATACAAAATCTAATCACAAGAATAAAAAGTCTGATATCAAACTCTTTTTTTAATGAAGAAATCTCCTCTGATGCCTTCTGCCCTGCCCTTTTAATACAAAACTACACAAATGCAATACACAGAGGCACTGTAGGACATTGATAAAGAATTAGAGCCACTGCAGGATAAACCACTGCATGGAAATCTGGAGCATTTTTGAAAAATATTGGGAAAGTGGGAAATAATGTGGGAAAGTATTTTTATTTTTAATAGTAGCTGTTTGAAGTTGTTCAGTGGCTTGGAAAGTTACCAGTTCCTTTTTATTTCTGAATGTGAACATTTCTGTGTCTGTGCAAGATCTCATTTTTTTAGGCTGTGGTTCTTTTTACCGCACATCTAATCTGAGACAAGTATTACTACATTATTTTTGATGCTATTATCACCCCAGAAGAATACTAATTCAAGAAATCAGTGTTCGATGTTTCTATACAAAGCATTTAAATTAGAACAAAATCAGTTGCTTGTTCCTAGTTATCTACATGACACATGATTAATGATTGGTAAAATATAAATTGGAATGAAAATATCTCCTCTTCCAAGGTTCCAGTTGATCAGTTTTGAATTGTCAAGCTGAGGATGTGAGCTAAGAGCCTCTCTAGCAGCATTACAGTGACACACTGCCTGTCATTTACTGCCTGTCCTCCTTTTAAGTAGTTGTTCCTTCATAATTATTATCTGCAGTTGGCCACTGGACTTTGAAACTGCAAACTGCTTTCCATATATCTTGTTTCCTGCTTCATATACATTGAAATCACACAATTTTTTATCTGTCACTAAGATTACAAGCAGCATGACTTAAAATGAAAAAGGTAAAGGAATGTCAATGAAAATAGGGAGCTCTTTACTGACTATAAAATGTGACACATCTCTGTAACCAAAAATAGAGCAATAGTACTTAGAATCTGGTGCTGATTCAGTGATGAGTAGAAAAAAAAATGAAAGAAAAAAATGTAGAAAAAGAATGAACAAATATTGATATGTAGTAGAAATTTCATATAAAAATATTGATTAACACATCAGGAAAAATCGATAATCAGGTTTCACACAAATTTGTAACAATTTTTTAACTACATTAATTAATGAAGAAACTCAAAGTCCTTCCTGGCTGAGACTGTGATTTTGTTGGTGGTGATAAAGAGATAAAATATTCATAAATATTTTGGGTGTTTCATGTTTGGGGAGGAGTCTGATCTGCTATATCATGTGTGGTTAAAGAATTTTGCATTTTATTAATAACTAAGTGGTATTGTGCAACACCATAACGTTAAAATCTGATTTAAATGTATGTACCTAGATAGGTACTTACCAGGTTCCAGCAGAACTTTGGAGTTTTGCAAGAACTGGCTGAACAGATCCTAAGTCTGTCCTGTAAATTTTTAAAAAATACAGTAAAATGTTATAAGACCTAAATAATGTTAGCATTATCTAAATATTAAAGAAAGAAAGAGAGCAATGAGATAATTTAGGTAATCACTCTCTCATTTGACAGAAGTAGCAGGAAAACTACAAAAAATATGGGACTACAGTTAGAGGACTAATGCTAGTGACAATAGTTTTACTAGAAGTGTGTCTTGTCAAAGAAACCTATAATGAGATTACAGATTTGTTGAGGCAAATGATTTACTAGTGTACAAGATACTGATTAAAAAGGAACACTAGGGCTCATTCAAATGAATGGCATTTTAGGTCAACATAATGTAAAATGGTAATGCAGTCTGTGTCCACATTCTGTAGACTGGCTCCTGGATACCCCAAGTCACAAAGAGGATTTAATGTTTATACTAAATCGCAGCAAACAAGAGAGCCAATATTTGGTTCAATACCAAAAAAAGACTAATATGAATCCAAAACGTGCAGATCAAAAAGAAATAAATGAGTACATAGAGGTGAAACAAGAGCTACACAGGAGAATTCCAGTGTCTGTATTTTTAATGTGGAAAATGGGAAAATGTGCAGAAAAAAAGCTAAACCCAAGATATCTTGGTCTTAACCCTCCAGTAAGTGTTAATGAGCTCCTTTTGTTTAGACCTCAGAGAGGTGACCAGACTAACACAGCTGAGTCCATCAGAGAGAAAACACAAACCAATAAAAGCTCTCCTGTCAAGGCAAACAAGCATAACATGAACTACTGGCTGAAAGTTAAAGCCAGAAAAATTCAAATTAGAATTGAATACTCATTAGTTAACACTGAAAGAGATTAACCACTGGAACGAGCTGTCCAAGTAATGAATTCTTCATGTCTTGATGTCTTCAGGTCAGGCATTTCTGAAAAATGTGCTGTGGTTAAACAGAAGTTATTATTTATTGATAGCCAAATATTTAACTTAATACGTGAGCAATTGTGTGAAATGTAATAGCCTGTGATAAAGGAAGCCAGACTGTGCTCTGAATGTATGATTTCATAGCTTTTCCAGAACGGGGCACACGAGCACTTTGTCAGTTATGGATGTTGGCACATTGATAAGTGAAACTTAGTAGAATGAATGATGAACTGACACTCCTTTCACCATCGTTTTACAGACTCAAATGTGTTGTTATCCCCTTGCCACTTCATGCTGATCAGTGCTTCATCTTTCTCACAAGCTTCCCAGCTGAAAAGCCAACACCTGTAAGCCAACACCTGCTTGTGCTCCTCTAGTGAAAAAACAATCAGGCCCATTATTTACCTCATCCTCTCCTTTTATTTTAAACTGTAGAAGGTATTATATCTTTCCCTGATTCAGTGCTTCCCTTTGAAACATTTAATTTGCAAGTGGTGGATTTAACGTCTGTCAGTTCCACTGACAAAGAGCCACTCCTTTTCAATAGCTATTAGATGAAATTCATAATCCTTCAACAATTTCATCTAATGTTAAAGATCTGAAATTATTACAGCTAGGTAATTACATATTTATCATCTCCTTATTGCAGATTTTCCCCCTGAGCTTCCCATCTTTTTCCTTTAATTTGCATCTGGAAATATCTTTAGTTTTGCTTCCTTCCTAAAGAAATAAAAAACTGTTTACATAGGAGTTTTGCCATGTCAGGGCCCTTGATTATCATTTGAATGTTGTGTTTCAGAGACATCTTACTTCATCCTTTACCTGTCTTTTCCTTTCAGCCTGGTAGCAGAAAAAAATCTCACTTCCCTTCTAGTCTTCTATTGTCTTCAGGAATTCACTTTACTTTTGTGCTTACTTTACTTCATCAGCAATTCTTGTTGTCTCCACCACTTTTTGTAATTCTTTACACATTTTTTTCCCAGGGCTAAATCCTTTTAAGGAAAGGAAAAGCTCCAGGAGACTACATAGATTACTCTCTAATTTTTTTTTAGTGTGTCCTTAAATACACTGTACTTTATTATTATTTCTTCAGTTCTATTTTGATAGTAGTATTTTCAGTCCTTAAAAATTACATCCTATTACTTGTGTTTTATTTAAAAAGCTCAAAACTATCCCCCTGTAGTTTTAGTGTCCTCTAGCTGTATGTCTAAACTCTCCTGGGCAGCCATAATAGTCCTGTTTTACACATTTGATCACTGGGAGAACACACACCAGTTATGCCCATAGGTTTGTAGATTGTTCCCATTTCCCCCTCATCTCTTGTTCATGTTAGAGGTTTATAACTATACTGTAGAAAAACTTCTGTACACACCTGCAGATCAATATATTGATCTTTAAATTCCCCACCCAAACTATGCATATTGTAAAGTGGAACATGTGAAGTGTGTGCAGGGGCAGTCTTCCATCCTATTAGCTGGAAAAACCAGGAAGCACAAATTTACACTTAGAGACCATAAAAACACACAAGGCCATGGAAACCACCCTTTGGTATTCATGTAAGGGGAAATTGGGATTCAGATGACTTATTTTTGCAGTGTTTGCAGGATGGCATTTGCCAATGTAAACCTGACTTGCAATCATACAGTGTCTTTAACTGTGAATAGTTTCTTTTTGCTATAAATGGCCCCTTTATTGGAAATGGTCTCCCTTTACCTTTTCATCTTGGACTGTTTGAACTACCCAACCAAACTTTTCCTTTCTGTAACACATTACTACATATGAAAAATGAAAGTAAAAATAGGCAAATGTTACTATTCCAGGAATACTGGAATGTTATTCATTTTAATGAACTAGTTCCTTTTAAAACGTGTAGAGAGATTTTCAATATTGGTACACATAAGCTTGTGCTTTAATGATTAAATGCAGAAACTTTGTGCTTACACTTCTAAACTTGGAAAAGAATCAAACTTATTTGAGAGCGTAATCTGGCAAGAAATAAAGATAGAAACAAGATCACGTGGGAGATGTTTGCTGGTCAACCTCATAGTCAACACAGGAAGCAAAATAGGAAGCCCTATTCACTGGAAAAAGGTGCTCCAGGTTCCTTCAGCTGCCTGTCTTGCTGTATGGACATTGCCTTCTCTTTCAGGACACCCCGGCAAGAGCGGACATCTGGCTTGCAGAAGCATAAATAGACTCTAAATTGCTCCAAATAGAATGCTCTAATATTCCATTGAACAATTGCCGCCTTATCAAAACGTTAAATCCTGCATGCCCTCAACTATTCTATGCTGGCAGCAAAGTAATAAAGAAAAAACTGGAAAATACAAGACATATGATCATCTCAGACTCTGAATTTCTCATCCCTTGCACCAAGGAAATGACTGTCAGTTCTGTGGCTGCAAAGCATCATGCAGGTAGGAATGTATAGTAAAAAATAACTTGTATGTAATTCTGCTTTTCTTTTTTTCCTATAGATTTCTTAGTAACCTGTACAGTTCTCTGCATTGGACTCTCCCTTTTCAGAGTGGTGAAATCAGTAAGTAAAGTTGTGGTTATGTAATCCCTTAAAAAGTGTTGCTAGTCGTTAATGACAATTTACACGTACAAATTTTGCAGCATTTGGATGTAGAATTTTGGTTCAGGCCTAGTTTTCTCAGTATATGCTTTTTAAGGTGTTTGGGGAAGATATATTATCTTCTGAAAAAAAAAATCATGTAGAAAAAATAAGTTTATCTAGATATAGAAAACAGAAGAATAGTTGCTTGGAATCTCACCAGGATTAAGTATTAGACTAACCATGTTTCAAAATGCCATTTCTTGTTTGACAAAAGGAATGACAGAGACTACACTGCTTCTGAACTACTGTTATCTGAGTTCAAAGAGGAACTATTAAGCCCTGGATCTGTGCCTGAGCTTTTTATTCCTGGTACTATCAAAGGGTGTGATCATTAATCCTGGTTAAACAAGAAGTCAGCATGTTCCACAGAATCAAAGGCTGAGCGGGGATTCAGGAGAGAGGAGTCCTGCTCCTGCTTCTGTTGATGAGGTGTTATGTCACTCATGAAGGTCGTGTTGGCTGAGCTTCTCCTACTTGTTGCTCAACAATTTAATATTAGCTTGGGGGCCATAACTATACCTATCTTTAGATTTTTCAGTGTGTTGAGCCAATGTAGCAAACATCATGAGCAAGGCATTTTTACAGAATAAAGAGTTCATTTATATGTATTATAGTTATATTTTTAACATCTTTTCATAGTAAATTCAGCTATTGGGAGCTTCTACACAAACGTAAACAATTTTGCATTTTCCTACATCATTAAAGGAGATCAAATCCCGCTTGAACAAATCCTAGATTGTGCCACTATCTCCATCTAATAGTCTCAACCCTTTTACTTGAAGCTGGGTCCATAAATGAATGAGTTGGTTTTTGCAGAGATTGGTAAGGTCAATATCCACATTTCTGATGGGAGTGTAATGTGAGGGCTCAGTCCCATGCTCCATTTCCTTATGCAGAAGTGAACTCCATTGTTACTTGCACACTTCACCATTAAAGAAGTCCCGGGAATCTTCACTGGAATCTAATCTGTTGATTAGATCATGCTATGCCTGACAGATACTAAGGAAGAAACAGGATATTTGCACAAAAACTACTCAGCAGACAAATGGGAATAAAGAAATGCCAACTGTTCAGTAAGGCTTACCTGCTATGCCTAATTTTGCAGAGGGATATGGAAAGAATTGAAAGGTTAAAAGGAAGGGCAACAAATATATGGCAAAGCCATGAAAAGTATTGCAAGACAGGAACTCACAGGTCTGATAAAGTTGCCCCTCATAAGCATGAAATTCTAGAACAAATGTCCCACAGGAAGATTACTGCAGGAAAGGACTTAATAGAGAGCATGGATGAATGAAATACTGTATTTCAAGGACCAAGGGAATGAACCCAGCCTCCTGGGACTGTTTGGTTCATTTCCAAAATATGAGACTCCTTTTGAAGAAGAAAATTAATTTCCAGTCAGATGGACCAAAATTGGTGAGGATTTGGGTAATGTTTGTTTTTTCCCCACATGGTTGAACTATGATTCAAAGGAAACTACATTAATAGAAGCAGCTGTTGTGTGTTTTAGAAGTGAATAGATGATAAAACTTAACAACTTAATAAAGCCAGTTGGCTATGGGAGATGGGTATGCAGATACAACATAATCATGTTACTAAAATGCACATTAAAAATATCCGAGTTTTCTGTTTGTACTGATGTCAAGTGCTCAATATAGGAAAAATGTCTATTTGGATTTTTTTTTTATCAATAAGCTGCACCATGTTGTGATTTGGGTAGTATGATACTGCAGAAGGAAATCCGTGTTTATTTGGGTAGTATGATACTGCAGAAGGAAATCCGTGTTTCTTCTCTCCTCTTGAAAAACCCCAACCCAGTAAACTCTACTTCTTTTGCCCTATTTTCTTTTCACCTTGCATGCAGCTCATGAACCAGTACTCTCTTGCTTCATTAATGAAGTTTCATCTCAGTCCTTCTTTTTTCATCTCACATTCACTCTGATGATAATTTCTGCTCCCCTGTCAGTGCTGCACAGGGATCACAGGTACTGCTGCTGAGTTGGGGATCACTGAAGCACAATGAGCTCCACACTGAGGTCAAACCTTGGGGATCAACAACATAGGATCAAGATGTTATCCTCTTGGGATACCAGAATTCAGGGAGGTCTGGTCACTGTCTTTAAGTGGACTAGGATGGTAAGCAAAGGACACTTCTTGCCATTATAGCACTGCTATTTGACTGCCTCTGCTACCTTTTCTGATTTCTCTCAGGGATTGCAGACTGTCAGTACTACATTCCCGTTTCCCTTCCTGTCACTGATGCAAGTTTTTGGGCCACTGCCTAGAAGAGATCTCTGTAACAGAGGTCCCCTCTGTCCTTTTTTCCCCTGACAGAATGAATATTATCTAGTTCCATACATGGCTGTTTTCAAAGGAGAACGAAGAGTCCTTTCATAACCTTGAACTGAGGCATCTTCTTGTTGGGGAGAGGATTTCCTCAAACCCTCCATTTTGTATAATTTGCAGTAGGAATTGATGCCACACTTTTTCCTTTAGGACAGAAGGGGCGGAAGTGGGCTCCTTTCCTTATTCAGTGGCTTCCTTATCCTCACTGAGGGTCCCCATTCCTCTATAGAAAGGTCATAGTGCTCAGTAGTGAGGAGTAAACACAGAATGGCAGAATAGCAGATGCTGGAAGGGACTTCTGGAGATCATCTTGTCCAATTCACCTGCTCAAGCAGGGCTGCCCAGAACAAGCATGAATACCTTCATGGATGGAGACTTCACAACCTCCTGGGGCAATCTGTGCCAGGACTTCGTCATTCTCAAGGTAAAAATTGTTTCCTGATGTTCAACAGCCACCCCCCCCCCCCCCCCCCCCCCTTCCCCCATGTTTCAATTTGGTTGATGTTCAAAAAAAAACCTCCCACCACCACTGGTCATGTTACTGGGCCCCACTGAGAAGAGCCTGGTTCCACCCTCTGCATCTTCCCTTCGGGTATTTGTGCACAACCGTGAGATCCCATTGAGCCTGCTCTTCTCTCATGAGCCTGTCTCCTCATAGGAGTGATGGTCCAGCACCTTAACCATGGTCACGACCATGTATTTGTTGGACTCTCTCAGTATGTTCATGTCTCTTTTGTACTGGAGCAGCCCAGATCTGAATCCAGCACCCCAGGTGTGCCCTCACCAGTGCTGAGCAGAGGGGCAGGATCACCTCCCTCGACTTGTTGGCATTGCTTTGCCTAATGCAGCCCAAGGTATCGTTCACCTTCTTTTCGGCAAGGGCACACTGCTGGCTCACGTCTGGCATGATGCCCACCAGGACCCACAGTGGGTGGGACCCATCCACCCAATGCCAAACTGCATTCCAGCCAGGTAGTCCCCCACCTGTCCCGGCGCCTGGGTTGTCCCTCCCCAGCGGCCGGGCTTTGCCCTTCGCATGGCTGAAGCTGCTCTGCCTGGGTGTCTCCGGGTGCACAAAGCGCCTGTGCCCAGCTGGAGGGGCAGCGGGAGCTGTGCAGACACGCTCTCACCCGGGCTAGGGGAGCAGCGTGCGGAGGACGGCGAGGAGCACGCAGGGAGATCAGGGGAGCAGCGTCCCGCCGGGCACGCCCGCTGCCACCTCACCTCTCGCTCTCCGCGCCGCCGGGACAGCGAGCGGCTCCCGGTGCTGCCCNGGGTCTGTCTGTGCGACTGGCAGGGTCTGTGTGAGTCGCAGCGCGGGGTACCCGTCCCCCCGTAACCGCTTTTCCCTTGTGCCTCAGGAGTGGAGTGGGGGCTGATTTTCCCCGATGCTAACGGGGAGTACCAGTCTCCCATTAACTTAAACTCGAGAGAAGCTAAATATGACCCCTCGCTCCTGGAAGTGCGTTTGTCACCGAACTACGTGGTGTGCCGTGACTGTGAAGTGATCAACGATGGGCATTCGATTCAGATTGCCCTGAAGTCAAAATCAGGTACGCTGAAACATGGCCTTGGTTTTCCCGGCTAAAGCTCGTGTTGCCTGAAGGCTCACTGTACTTATGTCCTGGAGCGTAGGAAAAGCAGCTTTCCCCGGCAGCGAGCGGTTGTGCCCATTTGGCGTGGACTATGCCCAGTGAGAGTGTTTATGTTGACTTTGGTAGGAAGACGAGCAAGTGTTGCAACGGGAGTTGCAGATTTCGATGCCAGACTGGATGGTCAGTGAGACTGCTTCGAAGCAGGTCCAAAATTTCCTCTTGTGGTGGTGGTACCCAATTCACTGGCATAAGCAGCTGTCTGCACTCAGGAGCAGTACAGATTATTGCTAAGACACTGTAGTGCCAAACAGTTCTGTACATCTGGCAAGATTTGTTCATCGTTCAAAGACCATGCAAGTTAAAAGTGCTTTTTCCCCTTAATTTGAGTGGATTCTGAATAGTAAGTACAGAATTGGACAGCTTAAGATAGATAAACCAGTTATACATGCTAACAATATTGATGAAGACCAAGTAGAAGGCAGTCCTAATTTCTTAAAGGATGACATTTTTGGTGTCACTTATCAAATGTGATTTAGAAGCAAATAATAAAAAGAAATAATTCCAGCATAAGTGAAATGGCAATATCTTATTCAGACCTTTCATCTAGGTAAACTATTCTGTATGAAGGAGACAAGACAGTAGAGAGAAAAAAAGTCCATTTTGCTTTCCAGCACTGTGGTAGTTCTCACCATGTGTTTGGAAGAGCCTCCATGTTATTCCAACCAGTCTTAGCTAGTAACAGCCCTTTGGGGGCATTTAGACAGCTGAACGTTGTCAAACCATGAGACATTCCAACTTCTGTTTCCTTCTGAGAACTCAGTAGTACTGGGAGCTACAGCTGTGCTGAGTGAGAGGATCGGTTCAGTTTTACACAGTTTTTTAAAAAGGAAGGGTTTGTTGTTTTAATAATGATGCTTTCCTTTATAATTTCCTTTCTATGATAATGTCCATGTATTTTTGCAACACAGAATGTTTCTTTCAATGGAGTTTTGCAGATTTGCAATAAAAGAGAAATGTTGTACTTCCAGTCAGTTTTACTGCCTTAATCAGAAGCCAAACTCTTTGCCCAAGGGATAAGGTTCTCCCTGCAGGATCAGGAATTCTTGAATTCTCCTGTGGAGGAAGTGAGAGTGACCATAAATGACCTCATCACTTGCATGCCAAAATGCAACTCCTTCCATCCTACCTTTGCCAAGGGCAGTTTGTAACTTAGTAGTGATAATTAATGAGATGGGATCAACACACCTAAATGTGCTTGTAAAACCATTAAGAGAATTAGAAAAAAAAGGAAAGACTTCTTTCATACTTGAATGCAATGTGATGCCAGACAGACAAGCCTTGAATTAGAAGAAAATGTGAAACAGAGATAAGTTTATGGCTGAAGTATGGAATCACGATTTAGGAGATCTTGGTTTAGTTTCAGCTTTTCCTTAGATTTCATGTTACGTAATTCCCCATTTTTCATTTGTAAACTGGGAATAATTTGGGAGGGAGAAGATGACCTTTATTAAAGCTACTAAGAGGAGAAAAGAGTTAATAAGCTGTGTTTGAACCTGGCCTAGTATTCTGGCCATTTTTCAGGGGTTGCAGAAACTCCTGCAGTTTGTTTTCCTCACAGGGGATCTCTGATGACAAATTCATTTAGCCAGATTATTTTGATGGGAACTATTGAGCACTGTATGCTTTTGAAACTCTGTCCAGTTAATGTGCAAGAGATCCTCATCTACTGTAATGTTAACAGTCAAAGAAAAGGTTCTTTATGGAAAAAAGTAAACTGATTAAGATACATATTAGAAGTAAATTTGTCATCACTGGTGAGTGTTTTTGGCCTTTAATTCAAGACACACAGTCCATATGGGATTCCCAAATCCTTCTCATTATTTGGTTGCAAGCATTTTCACAGCTGCTTTCATTTTGGTGATGGAATATGTGTTGCGTATTAGGTGGAAGAACCATGACCAACTATGAAATAGTTTTATCATGGGATCAGTGTCCTAACTGAAGCCTTGGAAATAAAGTCTTTGAAGCTTCCGGAGATCCAGAACTACATCATATAGAGGGCATTTGCTCTAGTTACAGTTTTTCTCAGAGCAATGTTTTAAAACAGAGAAAATGCTCAATTTTCCTAATTGAGATTATTACTATTACTATTATTATTACTATTATTGTACTAATTGAACACTAATTGAGTATCATGAATATTTTTATTTGTCCAGATTTCTTAAATACTTCAATTGGTTGTTTCCCCGAGTGTTCATCAGATTTGTAGATTTTCTCTCTAGCGGATATAGGTATAGACAGAATATAGATAAAACAAGGTTAAGAAGCAAATCTGAATCTATAACTACATTTATAACATTTAATTTTAGACACTCTAATAGCTTTTAGATTAGTTGTGAAGATTTATTAAAGGAGGATTAATTGGAATATTTGACTTTTTTCCCTCCAATGTAATTGCCTATGAAAACCATAATTGTTCTGTTTTCTTTCAGTTTTTTTACAGTTCCGTACCTTTGGTTTTGTGTTTGTACAGTTGTAATATGATTCAGTTGCTAACTTATGTTTTAGTATTACATTACGTTTTGTGATCCAAACTCAGACTGTATAGTTTATGTGTCAAAGTAGCTGTATATTATGGAACTAATTCCCTAAGGTTATATTTTATGCAGTTAAATAATCATTATCAATTATCAGAGATTGTAAAAGATTAATTCCAAGTCTATGAAATGTAAACTAGAATTTAATGGATTCCGGGGAAGACTGTGAATGCCCTTAAATAATACTCAGCCCTGCCTAGAAGCCAATATTCAATGATTTTAGTGGGAAGTTACCTCCAGCTTGTGGTGCAATGTTTGATCTAAAGCAGATTCAGAAATCCCTGGGTGAAATGTTTCTCTTGATTAATTCCATAACAGATTGGGCCTCACAATTGCTTGCTTTTACTACTTCTGGTGGAAGTCTCTATTAATGCAAAAGCTGCTATATAAAACTTTTTTGTGTGTGTGTTGCAATTGTGGACAGATGCTTTTAAGAATTTCCAGATGTTTAAAAAACTGAAGTAAGGGAAAGCCATGCCTGCCTAGAAGCTGTTTTTAAGTAAATGAGATGTGTTGTTTTTCTCCAGTGTGTAGGTTTGATTATATTTTGGTATGGAGGCGTTCTGTATCTCAGAAGCCTGACAGGTGGTGTATATGACTGAACACCTTTACCTAGCAAAATATTTGCAATCAAAAGTTTTCTATCTATTTCTGTGACCCACAGTAAATATAGGTGATGGAAATTAAGCATTTGGACAATGTGGAGGTAACTTCCCAGTTCAATTCAGAACCCCTGCCATCTGTTTAGAGCACACAGTTAATGTCTTGATAACACCAATAAACATTCCCTCTTCTGGCTGGTAAAGGTACAATGCTTTTATTTGCTGTTCTGCATCATAAAACAGTTCAGTATGACAGCAGTTTTACTCTTTTTCATAGCTGCCTCAGTTCATGTTCTGTACCTGCAAGGTTCTTCATAAGTAAAGATGACAAGTCAATCAACTTAACTCTTCTCTTCTCTGGTACCACTAATAATAGAGAAGACTGCCACAACCTCCTTGTTGTATTTGGAGAACATATTCAGTGGCTTGTCTGCTTTGAAAGGCAAGTTCTTTACCACTTATCTTCTTTCCCAGTGTTAATAGGGGGGCCTTTACCTCGGGGACACGAGTTTGAACTACATGATGTTCGATTTCACTGGGGGAGAGAAAACCAGCGTGGTTCTGAACACACGGTTAATTTTAAGGCCTTTCCCATGGAGGTAAGAGTGCACTGCATTGTATAACACCCGTGAAATGCAGAAGATTTTATTTCATAGCCTGAATTCTTGGTAGCCCAAAAGCCTTTTAGCTCTGCATGCTTTATATTTCAACCACAAAGCTGTCTTCCTGAGGTGTGCTTTAGTGCAGGTAAATTAGGATATGCATCTGGAATAGAATGCCTCCAGCACTCATCACATTGTATGATTAATTGGTAGTAAAGTTAACTTGCAGAATTATTAACTTTTTTCTTATTAGTGTTCTAACAAGATCTGCCATTTCAACACTTCCTATGTCACCTTGACTAATAGCTATAGATGGGGAGAACTAGCCACTGGAAATATTTCCATGGTGAGTAATACCAACTTAGGTCAATTTGGAGTGAGTGTAGAGCAATTTGTTCATGAAACCGCGTCACATACTTGAAAATTGAAGATTATGTGATAGTTCTGTGTATGTTCTGCAAGATCTCAAAGAAGTACAAGGTTTTGAAATTAAAGAAAAGTGATAATGAAGTCTTAAAAAATTCTGCTGCTCATGGGGTTTGTGTCATAGGCAACACAAAATACTTGGTCCTATTTCTCCTTCCCCCCAGCAGCAGTTTGTCATACTACTTCACTTGCCACTGTCCCGTTGCTTACAGCTGTCAAGGAGTGGCTTGGAATATCGCTTGGCCCCAGGGCTGCAAGACTAGTTTTAACAGATACCAACCCTGATGTCTGGTGACTTCAGCTTTGCATCTTTTATTTCATTTGTTGTGCACTGTTTGTTTTAAAGAAACTCAGGATTTTTCAGAGTTCTTTAAGTTATTTTTGCCTTATTTATCTATCATAATCACTCATGAGTCTGAAACTGTTTCTTTTTTTCACTGCACTCAGTGCTAGGAAATTCATTATTGTAGTGTTCATGAGTGCCTGACTACTGGAATAGAACTGCCTTATGGAAAAGAATATAAAAATATTAAAGAATATTAAAGCAACTACTGCAGAAATAAGTGTAAAAATCTTGTGGATTTGCATCACCAATCTAATTCTTAGGGTTGTTCAAATACTTTCTTTCAGAGTAAGGGCCAGATTTTGGTCTCTGCTCTTTGCTATTTTGCACTGGCCTATCACAACCCCCCACATAAAAACTTACTCATATGGGGTTTTCAGGTTGAATTGAGTCAGATCATAGAATCATTTAGGTTGGAAAATACCTTTAAGAACAACAAGTCTAATCATAAACCTTATACTGACAAAGTCCTCCCCTAAACCATGTCCCTAAGTGCCACACCTAAGTGATTCCGTCTGCAGGTTGATTCCAGGCAGGTCCTGAAAATGCAGAATTGCTTGCATGAGTAAGACTCATCAACCAAAGGGAAAACAAAGGAATGACTTCTGCATCCTTGTTACCTGGCATAACATACACAATATGATTTATATGGGCAGTAAGACCTTCAGGATACTGCAGTGTTCCCCTGAGGCAGGAAGTAGCCAATTCATTATGAAATTGCTCTACTTAGTGCTTTGCTTCAAGGCTGATCCAGCGTGGGCTGATCGAGAAATATCCATATGAGCTATGCTGGTAACAGTACTTGGAAATCTATCAGGGTTTCCTGTCTCTTGGTTTGTTAAAGATCACTTGCAAACAGTCTTCGTGGTATGTGGGAACAGTCTATTGATAATCTGCAGAAAACCTACAATTACCTACTCCAGATCAGTCCAGAGAAAAATATGCTTGGTCCAGAGATACAAAACAACAAACTTAATAAGTCTTGAAGGGATTTCATTCTTCACCTACTTTAAAAGCAGTGCTGCAGCTGCACAAACAGAATTCTGGCACAGTTGAAGAACATCACCTGCAGGTGAGCAAGCCAGTGTTTTTCTGTCCTGAATCTAAGCAGCTCTCAACTAAACTCTAATGTCCAAGAAATAATCACTGATGCAAAAATTCTCTAGCAGAAAAAACCTGACACATAATGCACTATAAGAACAGTGTGAATGTTTTATTTTGTAAACAGATAAATTCTTATGGCAGAAAATGGCCAGTTCATCATCTTCTGCCCCAAGTTGCAAGAAAGTGCAGAGCAATTTTTTTTTATAAATGAATGCATTTCCTTCTACTACATGCCCAAAGAACTGTTATATTAATTCCCTCTCAAATTGTCCAAATCAAATATTATACTTGAGCAATAATAAAATTGGTGCTTATGGTCACTGTAAATGTTTATGTAGCACACCTGAGACTCCAGAATGGAAGATTTGCTGTTTTCATTCCAGGCATAGCCTCTTTTTTTTTTTTCTTTTATTTTTTTTTAAACAATAGCTTTGATCAATGGACCAGGAAATCTGATTTTCTTGGCTTTTGACATTGGCATTGGTTTATACAGTTGTTGGAAATAATCACATTCTGAATGTATATTTGCCTTGATTTTCACTGAGTTTCACAGATTCACAGAATGTCCTGACCTGGAAGGGACCCACATGGATCATCCAGTCCAACTTTAAGTGAATGGCCTATATGGGGATTGATCCCACAATCATGAGTACCATGCTCTAATCAGCTGAACTAAGTTTGTTGGTTACTGAACACAGACAGCAATTGATGCCTATTTTGGCTACATCCCAGCAATCTGGTATAGTTTATACTGTCATACAAAATAAGCTGGCTGTTGTTTGTGCACCAGTGTATGCCTAGAAATATGACGAGCACCAAGTGCATAAGTTTGGGTCTTTTTCAAGACAAATGTACTAGGTTATCTTCCTAAGGAGCTAGAAATTATTTCCATGGCAAATGATAGGATTTCTCTTCTCTTTGTAAGAGGAAAACAAGGGGATAAGCAGTAATGTGAAAATGGAAGTGCTTGGTTTAAGTGGGTACGTTAACAACAGCTTGGCCTTGGTTTCATACTCTACTACACTATTTTAAAACCTGAGAAGTTCTACAAAAATCCGCTTTTAGTTTGAAGAGATCTCAGATGACTATCTGAGACTAATTATTGACTGGGGCAGCAGTCTGGTTTTTTTAGAGCTGAAGATTATGCAGCTTTATTTTATTACGATGGACAAAATAGTTGTGGAATAGCTTCAGGTTATCATGTAATGACCTTTGTAAAAGACTTTGAAAAAGAGTAATTTTTCAAAGTTTGGAAGACCAATCTTCAATTACTTCCTTAGTCCCTTCATCTTTGGTACCATAATTTCTATAAAAGAAGTTAGGCAATATCCTGTATTAGTTGGGTAATATCCCATATTTCTTAGTGCAGAAATCCATTACTTCTTACTACACAGCTGGGGCCTTTGCATGTGATTAGGATATGTAGGTTCATTGAAGCTGGTTAGATTACAAAGCTTGTGTAACCTCTGTAGCAGCTTCTTGAACTAATACATATTGTTGAAAATTGTTCATGTGGCTTGGAGGCTGAGTTCTTTGGGTTTTCTTTATTTTTATGTGAGACTCAGCAAAGATGTATTTTCCACCTTCCTTGACTGAAGAAACCAGAATGCAGACAGTGATATGCCAGTGTTTTCATTTTCACTGAAAAATCTGTGTTTGCAATAAGTCAGGAAAGCAGGACAACACAATGAATAGCTGCCGAAAGTAAATACTGTAGCACCTCTTCTTAAACCAAGGATAAGCAGAGGGCTGTCCGTACCAATACTCCTCTCTTTTTCGTGAAAACAAGAGCATGAAGACTGTTCTTGCCCTTTGGCCAGGAGTTGTAAGAAACATTTGTGCAGCTTTCTCTGGAAATCCTTCTCACCAAGTGCTTCTACTGCATGTAGAACAGTGCTACTTTGCCTTTTGGCCAAAGTTACATTGGCCATGACATATGCTAATAGTAATGGTCTTAACATTGGGAGACTGTTTCTTGCCAGCAAATGGAACAGGGTACCAAATATCTATGCCTTACAGTACAAATTTCCACAAAGCAGTGAAATGCACATTTACACATGTGATTTACCTGAAGCTGATTTAGGTGTAGGAAAGGGAAGAACTATTTAGTGTCTCTATTCCTCTCCTTCATACCAAGAGTAGGGGTTGGAGAAGGAAGAAAACCAAATGAAGAACTGATGAAACTGACTCTTTCCCTTACCTTTGATGTATAACAGGGAGATAGAGGAGGACAGGAATTTTAAATTGCTGCTATTTATTTTTGTTGTTAACAAAGTGAAATGGGAGCAGCTGAAAGTGAGTTTCCATTGTATCTGATCTCTGTATAAATGCAGCATATTATAGTGCCAGGCTGAATGAACTTACAGTCGAAAAAGAAATGAAAGCCAGCAGGAGAAAGTAAATCCCATGATAACATCAATACAGGTTTATGGAAAAAAAATGTTTTCACTACTTCTGAAATGAAGGGAAACAGGGAAAAATATAAGGGGGCCTTAAAGTTGTCTCTTCCTCTTAGTTACTCAAGTGGTGGTGTGACCAAAGGCACGAACTGACCATAATGGAACAGTTGTTTCCAGGCTGCTGCTCTGAAATAAAACTGTATCAGGGAAAATAAAAAGGTTCCTTTCACCACTTGCAGTATAACAGGAGGATAATTCTCTGTAATCCATCCTCTTTAAAATGTAGGATTACGTTAGCTGTGAACCATGTGAAAGCTCTCAGTAGAAGTGGGTTGGCAGAAAATAATTTTAAAAATGTTTCCAAGACGTGCAGGAAGATTAAAAACTATTATTGTCCGTCCTACATTTTTTGAGTAGAACAGAAGAAAATCCAGTTGCTGGAAGGACCAAAATCAGTTCTGGGTAGGAATAAAAACTGTTTCTTTCTGTTGCATAACAAAGACCAGAGCTAATTAATTCTGTAGTCTCTTTCAGAGTAACTGAAATACTTGCTGCAATGAAGGTAACAGTGCAAAATGCACAACCTACCCTCGATTTGATTTAAATCACGACGTTTTCATTTGTTAACAAGAAATGTTGCTTAAAGTACTCCTCTAACAGAGTTACAGCTTTAGGGCTTCAGGTTAGGCTGTTGACATTACACTAACCTACTAAAATCTTTGCAGTCTTCAGCATGGGGTTTTCTCTGTGCCTGGCTCTAAAATCAGGTATCTGCACACAGTGCATCCCCTTTCTGGCATTTCTGGAGAGAAGGTATTATGCTTTCAACACTGAAATTTATTTTTTGCCAACTTTTAAATTCCTTGCCAATGCTATTTAATCTTACTGTCTCTTTTAATCATTTTCTTATTACCTTATCTGGGCTAAAAAATAAACCAGAGTATTTGTAATTGTATTAGAAGACCTGAGAAACAGTGTACTTGCCAGCATATATCTTGCTCTTTATTCAGAGACTTACAAGCTGCAGGAGGACTGGGTAGCTGTAAAAGGCAAGCAGAGTTTAAACCATGATGACAGTAGTTTCTTGATTAGGACTATGATCCAAGTAATAAACTCTAAAAGATGAACCAAGGAGTAAATCCTGTTGCCTTAGTTGGTTGCATTGATTGCCTGTTTGTGAAAAGAATAATTAATTCCACTCATATTGGCAGCACAAGATCTTTGAATGAAAGATACCTATGAATTTAAGACGAGGCAAAAAGAACAGATTCCAGAAGAGTTTATGTAGCGCCATGCTGAGGTCTGGAACTCTGCTCAGACACTGTCCAAGTTTTCTGGTGGAAAATTAACTTGTTAGTAATAGTCTTAGACAATCTTCTAAATTTTGGTATCATTGCAGGTGAACACTCTTAACTGTGATTAAACACAGTGTGCCTTATATGGAAATGATGACATTTGTGTAATAGCTATATCCCTGACAGGTTATGAATAAGACTAATAATTGTTTAAAGTAGATATTTTCATTGGACAGTATCTAAGTTTTGAGGACGGAATTGTGGAAAAAGACAGGAAAATCATGCCAATATTTAAACAGATGTTTTCAGTTTTGTTTTCTTAATCTCAGTGATTTCTACTGAAGCAATTTTTTACATGTTGTGTAGATGCCATTTAGGAACGTAACAATAGTACTTAGCTTTACACAGCACTCCATGGACAAAATTGGTTTTAGCACCAATTCCAGGACTGTCAGTGAATCATGTTATGTGGGATCCTAGTCCCAAATGTGCAGGTGTTTAAGTATTTTTCTGCATTTTTCTATGTATTATGCACTCTGCAATACCTAATACCTAATACCTAATTGTGACTTCTGTTTGGTTTTTTTGTGTTGGGACAAAGCTGTGAGGTCTTTGTCCCCTCCCAATATACAGGGAAACATGAAACCAGCAACAATATAAAGAAAAAATTACCATCACTGTAAAAGCACACATGATCAGCTTATGGCTCCTGAGATTGCTAGTGCTTTAAGTTCTTTCAGTGTTACATTTTTATTGTTGTTGAGGGTTAATTTGACCTAAGTAGGCACGTGAAGTCTCTGGAGTATACTTTGGTTTTGAGTAATTTGCCAGTATGAGCTTTGTTTGGCCCTTGTTTTACTCACTCACATATAGTTTTAATTTTTCAGGAATGCACCTATGTGCTTTCTCTTGTGAATTCCTGAAAGCAGGTGCAAAAATGGGTTCGTGTACTAGCATAAACATGCTTTTATCTTGTCTAACACCTGAAAAAAATTTAAGTTAAGCCCTGTGGAAAAAGGTACACATCTTTAGAGGTAGCAAATGTGATTTCCCTTCTGTGCAAAATCTATAATATATTCATTGGATTGTGGAAGATATATGAGCTGCCAGACACCAGGTCAAAGAGGAGTGGTGTTACCAGTGTGTACTGAAGTCTCTTTATCTTATTGTGTGTTTTTTAAGAGTCATTTGAGTTTTTGTGGAGAAGCTTTGTGTCCCATGTGCACCTAAACCACTTTTGAGGTGGCAATTGCAATAATCTGTGATTTGTAGCTTCTACCAGGATGGATAATTTCAGTATTCATTGAAGAAATAAATAGTTCAAACTACAAATGATTGAGCAGAATAGGATAAATTAGTAGGAAAAGGTTTGCAAGTGGAGAAAAGTTGGATGAAAGAAAAGAGAATGAGAAGAAAATGAGGAGTGACTGAAGAGAGGAGCCCTTCTCTGGGCTCCCCGTTCCACCTAATCTCAGATTATTGGTTTAGTTGTGCCAGAAGCTGCAGACATTCTTTGTGTTTTGCCTGTAGTAGATGTTTTGTATCAAGTTTTCTTGCAGCCCTGCTGGGTTAAGATAAGATGTTCAGTTGCAGGTGGCACTGCATCCTTGTGCAGGCAGACATGTAACCTTGGAGAGGGCATCTCTTGTTATACCCTGTGTGTGGTAGCAATGGTACAGCCTCTGACACTTCTTAAAAAGATGTGATTCTTTTACATTCCTTGAGCAGATTTACAGCTTTGCCTTCTCCTTACTCTACTTTCTTACACAATTGTCTTGTGGACAGTGCTTCTATTCATGGATATAGAGGGTGCTATCAGACAACCCCTACAGAAACCCTATAGAGTTCCTTATTTGGGAACTCTGTTCCCAAATCTAACAGAATGGCTACTTAATGTATCTTATTTCTGTACTTATGTACTTATTTCTGCTGTGGGAGACAACCTTGTTTAGTCTCTTAGAGGATGGGCCTTCTGAAGAGGATTTAAACCTATTTTGGAGCTCAACAAGATTGCTGCTCAAGTCTTTGCCATTTTTCTTGGCTGTGTGCCCTTGCTGTGATTTGCTTCAGTTGTACATAGTTTTGTAATTTCTGCCATGATCCTTGCTGTCACT
The DNA here is from genome assembly GCA_013400955.1 of Drymodes brunneopygia. Lineage (NCBI taxonomy): Eukaryota > Metazoa > Chordata > Aves > Passeriformes > Petroicidae > Drymodes > Drymodes brunneopygia. The sequence goes on from VZTZ01022936.1 coordinate 136,213, forward strand.
CTGCACGTATTTTTCTTCAGTTTCCTGCTACCATGGTTTTCCTATTTGGTTATCCTTGGCACTTTGCCCTAACCACTAGGCCTAACTGTTCTGCTATCTAAAACTTACCACTTGTTGATGAAGGGGAAAGGAGATTCCTTGTTTTGTTGTTTTCCATGCTGCATGCTTGAGTCAGGACCAGTTCCCAGACTGGCCCCAATGCATAAGTAAATACCCTAAAAACCAGAAGTAATAGTTTTCTGATGCTAACCCCAAATTTTGTGTTATTTGTGCTAATGGTGCACTCATGGCCCTCCAGAGGTAAAGGATGAAACTTGTAGATCATCTAAGATCTGAAAACCCTGGGAGGCTTCCACAAGTATTTGCTGTTATGCCTGAGTGCATCACAAGCACAAATAATGTAATCCTTAAAACATCAGTGCAAGGGAGATGAGTTGTGCTATTGCCAAGGAACTGATAGAAAACAAGCTCAAAGGGATTAAATTGTTTGGCCATGGTCACAGATGATGTCTTTTGAAGAAGTAGGGGAGAACTGACTCATGATTCCTAGATGCTCGAATTCTAGTAAGACTTTCAGACACTGTAGAGCTGGAATACCTAACTTAGGTTGTAAATCCTGTTTCAGTAATTTAACCACAGGGCTATCTGATGCCCTAGGCCATAGGCCACACTGTTTTCAGTGAGATACTGGTCATTCCTGACCGTTTACTGTCCCAGCATTAAGCCATATAATGAACTGAACTGGGAAACAGCTAAAGTTTAGCAAAATTTGTGGAGGTCATGGAACTATGGAAGAGGAGAAAAGTGTAGCACACTATTATGCAATCCACAATCTTGATATTCAAGAGAAAACTGTTGGAGAAGCACAACAAAGTTTATTTTTTCAAAGGAAGCTTAGCCAACACTACAGGAAAACAAAAACCTGACTGAGTTTCCTAGAGGAGTGTATTATGGAAGAACAACTGCACACTGGATAGCAGTCAAGATTATGACTTAAGAAGATAATATGCAGCTGCAGATTCTCATATCTTAAGACAGACCATTATCTTTGAAACACAGAGAACTGTGGGATTTAAATCAGTTATTAACAAAACTTGGCAAATTAATGGAGAAGCAGTGTTTTCTATTTTGCCTTCATGAGAGAATCTACCATTGAAAATTAAACGGGTGATTCAAAACCTTCCACATACAAACAGTCTGGTTTTAAATCCAACACAACAGATTGCAGGGCAACGCTTTGGAACTGGACATGCTTATTTTAAATGCTTAGTCATATAAATAACACCTCCAGAATTAAATACATAACCTATAGCTCTTTGTGTTTTCTGTCTTTTTGGTCATATTGCTAGTCTATAATATCACCAACTATCCATCAAAGTCCAGTCTTTTTTCCAAACTTTACCCTATCTAACTGTGGAGCTGTAAAAGCACATGCTGACACACACATGCACCCTCTCAGGTTGATAAGAACCCAGAGTGAAGGTATGCTGGAGAGTCCTGCAGTAAAACCCTTGCTTTTTCGTTCCTGGCTTTGATATTTCAAAGGAAGGAGAAAGAAAGGCTTGGAAGTATATTTGTTTCTGTTAGCATAGGTAAAGGCAGACCCAGGGCACTTCAGCCTACATGTTTGCTGGGGCCAAACATAGTAGGGAACAATAAGCTGCCCTGTGGTGCTCCTTGCTTTGCACACTGAGCAGAAACTTGGCACAGTGGAGAGCCTGATCTATGACTCTGACAGTAATAGCTGTGTAGCTGTTAAGTTTCTTACCATTAAGTTGATATTGAAAGTCGGCTGCATAGAAACAAGGACATTTTGCCTTTTTCAGTCCTTTTCTTAACCTGCATACTTACATTACAGTTGAAAAAATGTTAATTTTGATTAATTCCTATTTTCTTTTAATCTCCTGTGTGTGCCAGTAGACATAAGCTGTGCTTGTGGTTTCAAACGTGAAGAAAAAATAAATACACACAGATGACAAATTATGTATCCTCAGTTTCCCCTACAACCTATGATGGTTTTGCCAGTGATTTTCCTGAGAAACAGGCTAGCTAATGTTACATGTGGGCAAATAAGCAGGTAGGTAAAAACATGTATGTTGTGACTGCATTAACCATGAAGATTTTTTTTTTTTTAAACCTTTTAAAACCTTTTGGGCTTCTTTTCCCAGAACAGAAAGAATAGCACTCACTGGATTTTTACGGTTCCCATTACTTTTCTTTTTACCTTACTGTTTGTAGCTGTCGTGTTTTGAGTTTTTCCATGTACATCAGTACTTCCTGCTGTTAATTTCATTTTTTTAATGGACCAATAGTTCTTTGTGTAAAATGAAATGAGGATGCTGCATGTGATTAGACTTTTCAAAGGGAACAGAGATTCCTGTTAATTATTAGACGTTGCAATGTTTTTATTATTCTGTAATGAAGATACTTCTTTAGTGAGTTTGCCAAAAGAAACTGCAATACAACAACTCCTGAGATGCTGCAAATAATTCAGTAGTCCCACGATTCATTACGTTTTGAGTGGCACATCTAAAGGTATACCACACAATTGCTTAGACTACTTCTGCTTTCACTAGACTGGCTCGTTTGGATAGAGAATAGATTTTGGAAGGTGTCTTTGCAGTCCTTCCTTTCATGATTCAACAAAAATAACTCTTTTTACAGCCCTTCTTCTTTCTTTCAAAAATGGTCATGGAGAGGAGAGCACTAGTCAGCAAAGGTTCTGTACTACCCTGGTGTCCCAGTCAAGCATTTGTTCAGCATGTTTTAGTTGTGAATTTATCTTTTGGCCTGAAATGGAGTATCTCACACTATGATTGTGAAGTTGTTTGAACAGTATCTCCAGGATACCTTGTGCTCTGCTCAGTCTTGATTTACATGCATCTAATTTCTCTGATCTTAGATTACAGACTTCTTTGTTCAGGGAATGTCATCTTGTTCTGAACATACTTGGAGCCTGATGATTAATGCACAGACTAGAGCTGCTCGATCTTTAACACTTTCAATAAACTGTAACAAGCAGAAGTTCAGCAGAAACTGTGCTTTCTCTTCTCCTGCATTATCTTAATCAGGAGATTTTTAATGCTAACACTGTTGTCATCTGTGTTCATTGGCACTGCTTTCAGTTGTGTCTCTTAGTGGTGAACTTACAGTTGCTTTCAAAGATGGGCAGAGTTCCCTGTATGTAATTTTTTCATTACAATAATCTATGTATGGAAAATTAAAGAGGATTTAAATGATACTGAAATTCAGTGGCATTTTGGCATCTATCCACTATAGAAGCCTTGAAAAATTTGAGTCTGGAAGCATAAACCAAGGGCACTACTTTATAACCTAATGACATTCTCATCCTCTTCTTCATTTTGCCCAGAGTTCATGATCCAGTAATTTGCTTCTATTTGCATTTGCATTTTCAAAGGAAGCATGTTTACGTTGACTGAACTATAATGTTTAACCATGAAGACTTTGTTCCTTTATGGGTATTTGTTTCTTTGTTTTGTGGCATGAAGTATGTACATGTACTCTTGCTTCTCCTAAGATATTTTCCAACAGCCTCTGTATCAATTCCATTAACTTTATTTTCTTAAAGCTCTCCTTCAGGCTGTTAATAACTAACTTACTGGTTTTTTAATCACTTTTCTGGAAGCTGTGTGCCCTGGTCATATCCTTGGTTTGGTCCCCTTGTGAGGATTTGGAACTTAATTACTGTATGTTATGGTCACTGCCAACAGCTTAGTCAATTGCTTCCTGAAACAATTCAGTGCCAAGTCAAGTATCAACTCATAAATTCTTGTGCACATGTAAAATAGCAAGACACAATTTTTCCACATTTTGTCCTCCTGAGATGTTGCTTATGCAATATTTGTGCTGTTGGAGTTACACATCATTATTGTACAAGTAGACTGTGTTGCCTTACTAACTGAAATTCTCAGCTTCATTTCATCCCTCTCAACCCAGGAAAAACTCTTCATGCTGGCCCTAGTTAGGAAGCCAGAGTTTGCCATTTTTACTGTTCCCTACTCCACTTTTATGACGTTCTGTGAATGAAACTGGAATAGACTGATCCCTGGTAAACTTGGGTGAGTCCAGGAGAACATTTCTTATTTCTACAATCTTTAGCAGAGTAATTCTGAAGCTGCTTTAATTTACCTTAGAGATATAGGTTTATTCCCGAGATGGTGTTTATGGAGAATCAAAAGAATGTTTCAGCTACACTCTTTCTCAACAGTGACAGAAAGATCACAAAACCCAGTCTGCTCAAAATTTCCAGGCTGACATGTTTTAAGTGCCCCTCTGATTAAGACATGGTGATGCAGTAGTCCTCTATTAGTATTTTGATGTACAGCCTGTATGAATTGAAATAAGAGTTGGGAAGATACGAGAGCAATAACAAATCTCTCATCCTTGAGAGTTTTGTTGAGAGGTGTAATATTATTAGACTAAGCAGACTTTCCTGGAGCTTGTAACAGCTGGTTGCACAGCTAACAAGGAATAGCTGTATATACTGGTTCTGAGAAAGGAACAAAGGTTACTAGAAGATTAATTTACACTTGATGCAACATGCACTGAGGAAAGAAGCTTTTGTAATAATTAGCTTCTCAATCAAGAGTGTAGAGTGGAAAAAATGCAATGGGTGATTGTGCCAGCTGCACAGTTTCATGCAGGCCCACTGATGATTCTGTCCCTATCAGATACTCTAATTGATCTAAAGAGAAATTATTTAAGAATTATGGTCTTCTGCTGTGCGTGGAGCACAAACAGGAGCCTGTTAAACAGAGGAATCTCTCATGTCACAAGTTCTTGCAATATGGGCTGTGGTTGCCAATCAAGTGGAGGCAGGACGTACGCTCAGGCTGGGCAGGTATTTGATGTTGCTTCTTGATGCCTGAGCTGTCAGTTGTTTTATCAGGCCCCTGTAGAGCCTGGTTCTGGTGCCAGGGAGGTCAGGAGGATTTTTGCTGTTGGCACATTTCCCTTTGACTCCTATGGAGCATGAGCTTGATGCTCAGTTCCAAACTGCCTGACTTGGCCAGTGGAAGCACAGTGCATTGATCAGCAAATTAGGGTTTCAGTCATTTAGCAGTAAGTATTCATAAAGAAAGGAGTTATAGCACATGAGCTGCTGTTTATGGAAGCAGGACATTCCAGACTGTGCAGGTTTATAGCAAATTTGTAGCACTGAGATCATACCAGAGTGCAGAAATGTTGGAGCAGAGTCCTTCTTCTCCCTTACCATTAATCAGGTACATCCTAACAGGTGATGAGCGTGATTTATTTTAGGATGTATTTTCCTGTAAGGAATTAGCCTCTGTTGTGTTTGGGCTGACATTTCGGTGACACATGCACACCAGCATGTCACAGTAAGCGACAGAGCTAGTAGCAACTTTTTTGACATTGTAAGAGTGGGGCAAGCTTAGTTGAAAGTAAGTTTAGGTGAAACATGGTCATTCACAAAGGTGGATGACTGAGGAGGTCTGAGAAAGAGGCATCATTCAGGAGTCAGTCAAGAGACATTGATCTGGAGGTCACACACAATTCATGCCTGGGCTCCTGAACAGAGAATCCTGAGGACTGTGAAAGAACAAGAGGCAAGGGACACAGGTTGCAAGAGGAGAGATTCTGATTAGGCAGAAGGAGAAATAAATTATGGGGAAGGTCAAGCACAGACCAGGTTATCTAGAGAGGTTGTGAGACCTCCATTGTTAGAGATATGCAAAACCTAGTGGACAAGGACCTGAACAACCTGATCTGACTTTGAATTAGTAGCTAACTTTGAAATTGCTGCTGCTGTGAAACAGTTGAACTTCAGAGGTGACTTCCAACATAAATTATCCTGTCATTATATATTTTATGTCTGAGCTGAGAATAAAGTAAGGTCATCAACAGAACTTAAAAGATCATTTTTTCTCTCAGTGGGCTTAAGACCCTACAGATTTCCACAGAGCAGTCAGTGCCCCAGACAGGAGAAAAATGTACATTTTTGTAACTGTGTTTTTTATTGAGACACACTGACTTCCAGAACTGATGAATGTGCTAGGTCATATACAGCGACTCTGATTCCTGACTGGACCTGTCATCCCAGGACTCCAATTCTGTCTAAAATTCTACCATCAGGCCTTTTCATATTGACATAGAAGGTATTTCTGTGGTAGAGAAAGGAATGGATTTAAGAGGTAAAGTTTTCATTTGATCAATGTTTATTGATTTTTAAAGCCAGAATCTCAGATCCTTACTCAGTTATGAGAAAGTCTTGTTTTGAGGCAGGCTCCTTATTAATGTCTGTCAGCTTTTCCTAAATAAAGATTGGGTTCAGTAGGTTTTTGGTTGAGTGGGGACTGGATGCAAATTGAGAAGTTTCTCATAATTTGTTCCATACAGAATAATCTTTCCAGTGGGTTTGCTCTGCTACCTGGAATGATTTCTTAATCTTCACTGTGTAGGAGAGTCTCTCCAGCTGTTCACAGAGCAAATCAATTTTATCAGTGCTTTATTATCATTTGCCTTCACAAGTTTTCAGTTTATCTGGTTTTAAAGAAGTCGCTGCTACAATTCTTTGATTTACAGCTATAATGTTAAAAGGCTCAAAAATAAGTTTTTTTTTTCAAGAGAAAATTAGATTTTTTGAGTGCTAAGGATTTTCTGATAGCTTTTTGATTTTTTGTAAAAATATAGTGTCTGGCATGTCGAGCCAGCCACCGATAATCAGTAAGAGCATAGCTGACTCATTTTGGTTGTGTAGAACCATCATAACTACCAAGTATCAAAACACTACCAACAAGGTGAGCAGAGCCTTTCCTGCCACACTGACACGGGCACCTCCTTTGTACTCTGAATGAAAAACACATGATGGGAAGCTGCCAATGCATTGCAGCTGATTGTTTAAAAACCCTCAAATGGTTATGTTCATATCAGGGGCTGGCACTCCTTGTGAGTGTGCACTTTTCAAACAGCTGTCTCAAATAAATGTAAAAGTGAAGGTTACTAAAATATAGAACATTAGTAACCTGTGGTTATTCTTCGTTTTGAGATACAGATGCATGGATATGATGTTGTCCACGTGCAAGGGCATTATATCACAGTGACAGTTTCAAGATTTGTGAAAGCACTGTGGTCTTTCCTCTCTGCACATCTGATTTCTATAAATATTAACAGGAGTTATAGGCCATGTTGTTTGTGGTCTGTACTCTCAAGAGTTCAGATTTTATAATGTTTGTAGACTTGTTGGCATCTTTTTTTGAAAAGTGCTGTCTGATGTTTATATTTGATGTTACATTACAAATAAAAAAAATCACACAAACGTCAGAACAACTCCAGAGAGCCACAAATGCACAGGATAAAACATGTTTTGAAAAAACCCACACACTTTACTACAAAGACTTGCCACTTCCTTGCTACCTCATTTTCTGAATAACTTTTTCATGTACTTACCTAGCCCTGCTTTGAGCTACATTTTTCCTGCTTTGTAGAAGAAATAATTTGACTTCCATTTATTTAAGTGCATATCAACGTCTGTTTAATTATTTGAGTGTGCATGCATGGTCTTATAAAATTAAAACAAAAGATATCTTGGCCTACTGTTAGGAAATACCATGGTATTAATTATTATTTTCCATTAGATTGCCTGTCTAATTTCAGTTTGTAAATCCCTGATGAAAGAACATTTTCTGTGAACAGATAGTTCTGAGTCACCTTGAGTCAGGACATGAGAATATAATAAATACACTGCAGTGCATCCAGTGTACTGTTGTTAGCAGTGCCAATAAGAGATGTGTGTGTGAGATAGGAAGAGTGTATGAACCTGACCACTTTTTGTTGTACTCCTCAGTCACCTACTATCATGGGGCTAGGAGTGCTCTTCCACCTGTTTTCTTCAGTGTTTATGACAGCAAGTTTCAACCTGCTGTGTAAAAAATATATCACTAGCCCATGTAGTTTTGGCCATCTTTAACAGTAGCATCTTAAACACAGATCACAAGTTAATTCTATTTTGGGTGTTAGCAGCTGAAATAGATGGTTCTTGTTCCAAGGATCCTACTATGGAATTTAAACATCCTTGAGCAGACCCTCAAAGTTACAGAAACCTTTAGACCAGAAAGTGCTGATTGCCTATTTTTCAGTACCTTTAGTGATGTTGATTACTAAACCTGAGTCTAGTCTGGGAGTGTCAGCATTACTTTTACACTCTTGAAATGTGTAGCTAATATTTAATTTAGTGTCCCCAGGAGACGTGGGAAGAGGTACTGGCTAGTAGGTAGATTCCCTGGAAAGCAATTCCAGCTGCAGGGCCTTTCTCACTGTGGTTCTTTCATGCAGCAGCTAAGTGTATTTTGAATCACATCTTCCTGGCAAGCTGCTCATGCTGCTGCACAGACTAATTCTAGAGCTCTTAAAGTTTTATAGCATTACACAGAGGTTTTGATTTCATTTTTCTAGCTGATGTGGCCTAATCAGAGGGAAATCTGTGCCCTGATGAACCTGCTGGCTAAGACAGCACAATCTGTTTCTGGATAAGCTGGGATCATTGCTTGCATGATTTGAAGTGCTTGTTCATTTTCCTCTTTCTGGAGTTTCAGCATTTTCCTTTGGGATCTTTAAAGAAAACATGCTGTTGTCAGAACGGAGACAGATGTCAGATTAGACTTCACCTCCAAGGGAGTGCAACACGTTGAATGCCACAGCAGCTTTACCCAAGACCCCCCTGTTGACACAGGCAAAGTCACAGTCCCTGTACATTTGGGGATCGCCCTTGGTGCTATTGTTCCAGCTACCAAGGGACAATTGGTTTTGACACGTCCAGCCAGGAGAGTCGCGGTGGCGCACAGCGCTGCCATCCCCACTGCAGTAACCACAACCTTTTTCTTTCACGTTTCCCTCTTAACGTCAGAATTTTGGTGCAGATTCTGGGACTCCGTGATCCCCCTCTAGTGGGGAGCTGCTGCGAACGCCAGGCTCGTCTCTGGGACAAAGTGCGGTGCTTTGCCCTTGTCTTCACGGGCGGTGATGGTTCTGTGTCTGCCAACGGGAGCCTCGGAGACTGAAATCTCATCATTTGATCCTCTGGCTTTAAAAGCCAAAGGCAAATCAAACGTGTAACAGAGTTTTCTATGTGATAAAATGCACACCACCGAGTAAATCCATGGGCTTAGTTCTACCAGGAAGCGTTTGTATGTCTAGAAGTTTTGTAGCCGTGGACAAGTAGATAATTTATATTAATGTTCTCATGGAAAAATGATTTGTTGTATTTGCTAAGAAGAATGTTTTGTCTTTTGCCACAGCAGACGCCTTTGATCAAAACGAATAAAATTATTTGTATGATAATCTGGAATTTAATTCAATTTACAATATGTTCATTTAAATGTTTGTATTTACTTTTGGAATAACAGTCATCAAGGGGAGTGCCTAAAATTTTTATTGGAAACAAGTAAGTGGAGAGGGATTGCTTGAAGGGGGTCTTCTGAAATACTGAGATGCCTGAGTGAACTCCTGTTATGTAAGGGGCAATAAGCATTTCACAGAGGCTGTTTCTGTGCAGAAATAAAATACACAATAGGAAGACCTACTATTTTAAAATCTAACTTTGCTGAAGGTGGAAACAATGTTAGCTATCAAAATTACATTTTAACTTCTTAGACACGTGACTGAATGAAACACTGATCATGAATTTACAACGGGACTTAAGTCTAAGAGTTTGTATTTTCTTAGCTATATTATCTGTGTGAAATGTACAACAGCTGGCAGATAAACTTCAAAGCTGCTGTGCTTAGGATGTTGAAGCTCAAGTGTTATCAGACCTAGGCACAGAGATTACATTTACATTTATTTCTGGAGAAACTTGTGTTTGAAATGCATATTACCTTTCAGTAGATAGTTTCCTTCCTTCCTTCCTTCCTTCCTTCTGGAATTCCTTCCTTCCTTCCTTCCTTCCGGAATTCCTTCCAGAATTCCTTCCAGAATTCCTTCTTCCTTCTGAAATTCCTTCCTTCTGGAATTCCTTCCTTCCTTCCAGAATTCCTTCCTTCCGGAATTCCTTCCCTCCCTCCTTCCTTCCTTCCCTCCCTCTCTGTTTTCCAGCACTTTTCCCCTCAAGTCCCTTCCTCTCCCTCCCCTACCTTCTTTCTTCCTTTTCCAGTCTCCTGCTAATCTGTCTTCCAACACTTCTCTCAAACACGATTTCCCAAATTATGCTGTGACACTTCACAACAGACTGTGTTTACTATCCAGTATCTACTGCCTCCCATGTATTCATGCATTAGCTCCTTTACTCTTTACCATCCATTTCTTTCAGCATTATCCATAAGGTGGTCCTCAAGCTGCTTTTCTCTGCTTGACTTTCTCTATGTTTAACCTTTTCTGAAATAATTTCTACTCTTACTACTGACATTTGAGTGATGTGTCTCGGGAGGCAGTGTGTGAGATAAGTGGCGTTATGACAGTACAGTCAGTCTAATGTGTGTTTGGACAGCCTCTGTCCATAATAATTCTACCTTGGGATAGAGCTGGCTTGCTGAGAGGCAGTGTTGGTGGATTTCATTAGCTGGCATTAGATCAGTATGCAGATGAGGGAGTTGTTAAATCATCATTACTACATTCATTCACACATTTGATGTAGATTTTTGGTAACTGGCTATACATCACTTTATCTGCAACTTTATCTGTTTTTTTTTCTTGGTGTTCCTGATATTTACAGTAGTAAATCCACTTATCCCTACATGCACAGCCATGAGCATGCACTCACGTGTAGTCATGCATGTGCACACACAACATGCTGAGGCTTTGTTAATCGATGTTAATTGCTGGTGTTTTTAATTACAAGACATATTTCTCTATTGCTCTGTTTGCACTGCTTTGTTTTAGCTTCACCTAATGCACTGGAACTCCACACTGTACAGCAGCATTGATGAGGCAGTAGGGAAGAAGCACGGCATAGCTATTATTGCTTTGTTTGTTCAGGTAAGTTTCCTGTGTTACACTTGTTACGATGCACTGTCATTTGTCTGAGGGTAATGAGGTCCTTTCCACGTTATTTAATTTTTAATGATTTCATAACAGAAAACAATGCATGACTGCTGGTATTCTATTTGAAAGGTATTTTTCAGTCATGTCTTCTGTATGTGTGCAAAGCAATCAATTCTTGTTTAAACAGGATATTGGAAGTATGTCAGTTAAAGAAGGGATAATGCATGGTTAGGCATCTTTCTGTGACTCTGGCTATAAGTAGACATCCAATCTCCATTCCTCTGAGGGCAGAATGAGGACTGTCAAGAGGTACCAGTGCTTCACTATCTCCGTGATGTATTTGTCTTAATTCCTGGCTGGGTCTGCTGTTCTAGGATTGAGGAAATAGACAGAGGAGAGGAGGATATAGAGGAGAGGGGGAAAGATTTAAAAAAAGGCCTACTAACCCATAGGCACTGCTGAAAACTAGTAGTAGAGTTGTGCTTTCCTGAACACAGGGACAAGTGTGTTTCTTCACACAGGACAAATGCGAAGTGGAGTATTATTTCTTCAGAGACTGAGACTGTTAACAAGACTTGCCAGAGACCCTCAGAAAAGCCTTCAATGAAGAAGCTTAAAGTTTCCTGGGGACAAGGTGTAATGAAATCTGGGAAGTTAGCACTATAATCTAATTGCTGTTGAAGGTTTTTCAAGGTCTGCACTCTGTAAAGATTTTCAGTTTTAGTCCTCAAACACCAGATTCTCATCCTCCTCATGAGAAATGGCAAACTGTTTTATTTAAATGGGTTTGGAGGAAGAGGTTTAGAGTTCATGCTTAGATCAAATGGATTTTCTTTCACAGTGATATTAATAATTTGTCGTATTTCATAACGAGTTTATGAGTGCCTTTGAGCTTTACCTCTGAATTTAAAGGTACGTTGGTTACTGCCTCAACACTCAGATAGAACTGCTAAAAATGGAAGTTAGAAAGTCTTCAATTTTGTGTCCTAGAGGGCTGTGTGATAATTGCTTACGTAAGTCACCTTCTCATTCCAGCAGAGGTAACCTTCGAGTCAGTTAGAAAGTTATATATAAATTCTTAAATTTGAAACTTCAATGATACATTTTCCATTTCTGGTCTCACCCACATGAGTGTTCTTAAGCAGTCCAAAAAGGCTTTTTCATTAGCCAAGAAAGGCATCATATAATTAAAATTGACCAAGGAAAAATAATATTTAAGCTGTTTATTAAAGGAACAGGGAGAGTACATTTGGTGACCATTTTTTCCTTGGTAAAGGCATGGAAAAATAATTTTGTACCACAGTTCTCAAAGTACATTATTTTAAGGTCAGTGAAAATATTTTCACGGATTTAAGTGACAGCCCTTGGGGATTATTAATTTAGAAGCAGCATCTTTGAAGTGACTTCAATGTCTTTTATACACTTTGAAGGTTTGAAATTGAAGTTCCATTCTAAAACAAAAGAAAATGCTCTTAAATTCCTAGAAACAACAAAGTACCTTTTGTTGACATTCGGTTGTTTCCTTCCAGTGGCTACTGTGTCATTCTATTCCAAGAGAAACAAAAAGCAAACAAATTTTTCAGGGTCTAGCTCTCCCATTCTCACTCACGCTGGCCTGTTTCCTCACCTTGTATTTGTACACGTTGGCAAGGAAATTAAGGGGAAGGCCACTCTGTGTCTCCCGATTTTGACAGTGTTGTTCTGAAGGTAAAACTAGGGTCCTGGAATGGGTGATTTGAGTCAGAAACAGCTGAGTTCAGTGTGCAGGGCGAGCATTGTCCGTATAAAATTAGAATCTCTTGTCTCAGTGTGTTTCTTTAGAGCCCCATCTCCCGTGCCTTGCAGGCATTTAGTGGAGGCAGTGCTGCAGCCTGCTGGGAGCCTGGCTTTCCCTGGCAGCATCCCAGAGCTGCTGAGAGAGATTCTGCACTCTGCAGGCAGGAAAAAACTCCCCCGAGCTTCAGGGATACCTTGGGCCACATTTGCAATGCTATGGGAGCAAATTCAAAAAGTGTCTGTTGTGCTTGTTCACTCTGTTCCTTTCTGTGTTCGTTTCTGACAAAAACTGGTAAGGACAAACTGTATCCTTGGCATTTATATGCCACGATACTGCACAATTTTGACTCCACATAGAATAGGTGCTGCAAAACAAGGTTAATCAAAATCTAGCAGACTTAATTATGACACTTTCTCTTGTTCTGTGAGTTTCTGTCTCTGCTTTAGTTATTTAAGCCCTGTTTACTTTTGGCTGGTGGTTTTATAATGATTTAATTTTTTGGGGTTGTCATGTGTCAGTGTTTTTGAGAACACAAGGTTGTGTAGCTAAACTAAGAACAGCTATAGTACTTATTGTTCTGGTTGACCTGTGTTTTGCCTCACAGCTTCTTAAATACCAAGATACTGAAACTCACCTTTGCTTGCTGTATTTCAGATAGGAAAAGAGCATGTGGGCCTAAAGGCTGTAACTGAAATTCTTCAGGACATCCAGTACAAGGTAAGGCATTGTCTGAAGCACTGCTTCCTTCAATGAGCAGAGAGACAGTGAGCAAAGGGTCTGTAGGGAGCCAAGAGAAAGATTTCAGATGTGTCTATAATAAAACCACATGTAAAAGCCATCATTTGGTGGCCTGCATGAAAATCTCAGCATTTTACAATATTCTCATAATATACTTTTTTTGTACTTCTTTCCTTTTCTGGTGGTTTGATCTATATCAGTAACTGATTGTAAGTCCTACCTTTCCAGTGATTTTCATGGAATCAGTGTGTGTGCAAGCACTGCAACATGCTTAGTGAACACCAGCAGCCATATCTCCAAACCTATCTGGTTTTAATTTGTAGAGGAAAAGAATAGATGAACTGAGCACCCATATTAACTGGCAGTGGGAAATCAGCAAAAACACAGTGCTAACTTGTCAGGTGGATTATGTGTGGGGATCCTGAAGGACAGATAATAATCCTAGCAGGACTGAGGAGGTATGAGTGCTCTCCAGAATGTTGATGCTATCTTAAATGACCTTGGGCAAGTTACTTCCATCTCTTTGCTTCATGATCTGTAACATAGAAATAATCATACATACCTTTGATTTTAAAAGGATTTTGGGACATATTGGTGGCACATTTTTTATTGGTGTGAAGAGATTACCATTCACTTCAGCAGATGCTGAAGTGCAGAAAAATTAGAAAGGAATCGAAATCTTTTAGTCAAATAAAATATGGTAAACTTGATGTTTAATATTACAAATTCTTTGCTTATGAAAGTGACAGATAAAACAATAGTGTATGGAACTCTGTAATTTCATTACTGAGACAACAGCCAAGCAGAGGAAGGTCATGAAAGGCCTCACCATAGTGTGGCTGTGTTATAATGGTGACTTGGAAAGGGTCAGCATTAAACACACTTTGGCATACATAACATTCTCATGCATTAAATATGTGGAACTGGCATTATTTTATTAAGTGTTATCCGTGTCAGTTAAGTAAAGCTCACTTTGACCCTCGTTTTTTTAGCTCTTTTTGTATGAAACCCCTGAATTTCATGTATTCAGTTTCAAGGCTGGGACCTGGAAGAAGTCCGGATGGTAAAGGCTGAAAGTTACAAATTGCTGGGATAACCTAAAAATGAAATAAAAAATAGAATAAAAATATGTGTTTGTGTAGCTGCAGGGACAAATGCAATGATGATTAAATGAGGGCTCTTAATGAGGTTGCTTTCTGCAGGAATTAAAGGCTTAATGTTATAAGAACACAGAATGTGTTTTACCTCTACATTCATCAGCATTTTAATAAGAAGCTAGAGATGAGCTTGATTTGTATTCATTTTTTCAGGGAAAGTCCAAAACAATACCCTGTTTTAATCCCAACTCTTTATTGCCAGGTAGGTGTCTTTGCTTACTTTCGTGTGTGTGGATTGGTAGCAGAGGCTGAGACAATCTTAATCTAAAGCCTAGTCTAAACTGCAAGCCTGAGTGTGTCCCCCAAGGTGGTAATGCATTTTGGTAATGCACATCCTAACTGGGATAGGGATGAAGTCCCGTTGGAATTTACTGTAAATCTGCACCTTTGTCACATGGATGGGATGTGATACCGTAGTATGTGCACTGCTGGTAACACCATGGCTGGCTTTGTTGAGGATTTATCAACCCATCTAGAGAGGCAGCTGTGTGTATTCCTTTCTCTACTTCGGCCTAAAACAGGCAGTGTAAGGCTACCCACTTAACAAGATAGTTCTTTTGGCAGAATCAAAAGACAATGCCATAATGCAATGACAATTGCAAGTCATAAAAGGAGTAGTGACAAAGGGAGGCAAATTCAAACTCACATAGCTAAAAGTTGAAGAGTAACAGTAAGAAATGTGAGTTTAAAAAAAAAATTTCTGAAAAGAAATGTTTCTGCAAGGAATCCAGTTGAGCTAAACTCTGTCATAGTGGCAAGATCATTAATTTTTCAAAATAACCCAGGTCTACATTAAACTATATAAATTATATCAAAAGAATATTGTCCAGGTTGCAAAGTCAAGTGCTCAGCAATTAGGAATTGCAGGAATTAAGGCAGCCTGTGCTTCTCATGCATATCCATTATGAAACATCACCTGATTGCATGACCATAAGTTATTTTTTACAGGATCCCTGCCTCACAGTTCCTGTTTGATGCTGATCAAGTCACATAAACAAAAACTTTCACAAGTCATCTCTAACTATGTGTTCCTCATTTTCTAGGTGCCCGACTTGAGATCATGGGGTCTGATTTGCAGAAGTGCTGAGTGCTTACAACTCCAAGAGAAGTCAATGGGAGCAGTGCTCTGACTGTATTATGTGCTATAGAAAGTTAAATACTCTTGAGAAATCAGGTTCTAAGCATGTCTCATTGAACATCTCAAATGAATAGATGCATTTGACATTAACTTCTCTGCCTTAGTTCCCCAGCTTTAAAGTGAGGGGATAATCTGTCCTTCCTCACCACACTAGTGTATGGGAGGATGAATTAATTCACTTAAGCTCTCAGGCCCTGGAGAAATGAGTGTATTAGAAATACGAAAAATGAGAAAATATTCTAACAAGCAGGATTTGAATAGCATGGGGAAAAGAAGACCAAGTGCCTCATATTGTACTGAGAATTCCAAATAATATTGTGTGCTTTTCAAAACAAAATCACCTGTCTTTGCAAGTAAATGGTGAAAGGTTCTCCAGAAAAGGCACACATGATCATGTAACAACACTGTGTCACAATGCATGCACAGGATGGGCTGAATTAATTCTTGCAGTTCTTAACTTTTGAGTGTTTGATAATGCAACTTGCTGTCAATGGATTTGCTGCATAATTTCCTAACTGAAAATGAAAATTACACCAACAAAACAAAATCCATTCACTGACAATCACAGGCTTATCAGCAAGATTTAATTCTACTGATATTCCTCTGAGCTATTAGTGAAATGACAGTAACAGGTTAGTTCAAGCTAGCAGGCTTATTTGTTTCCAGTCTCCCATTCTGTCCTTGTCAAGCTAGTCACAACCTTCTCCCTAGCTCTCCATGATTAACCACTCTTTGTCTCCAGTTTCTCTCTAGGTTTGTGTTTTGTCCCCTCTTTTACAGTCAGGCAGTTTCCTCTCTGTACTTCTTAGGCTGTATGGCCCACAGCAGCAAGGGAAAGCCCTATGTTGTCTCATTTATGAAGTGTAGTGTGATTGGAATCTATGAGAAAACTAAAATAATTAAAATAATTAAAATCAAATGTGTTGTATGTAGAGTTAAAACTCTTCATGGACAAAATGTTGTACATTTTCTTCAGCGACAATTGTTTATTCTAACAGTTATTTATAAACCTATTAATAAATATATAGACCTAGAAAATTATTTAATTCTAAGGTAAACCTTGGTGGTTTTCCCCTCTGAAATTCAACTCACTTTTCCAAAGGTAGGAAGCACCAGTGCATCTCAAAAGATGTCACCAGAATTGCAAAGAGAAGAGTTTTTCTTCAGCTGAAGTTTCATTTATTTTTTTTCTAAAAAATGAAATAAAATTAATTCTTGAGACATATCCTAAATGTAGAAGTCAGTTAAAATTCGATCACTGCAGCCCCTCTGCCTTCAAAATTCAATATCTCTTTTAGCTTTTGACTTTAACAGGAATCCTTTTATTCCCATAACATTGCTTATTTGCTGTGTTAATTTAAAGAGCTGTGCACTTGTTATTTTTCACATCTATAAAGTGGCATTTTCATATCTAAAATGCTCATCTGCAAGGTAACTTACTGTAATATAATGACCACAGCTCATATACATCCGTATGAAGAAGTAGTGGGCAGTGCTTGGCAGGTTATAAACTCACACCTTAGCTTGCTGCATACTAACTTCATCATGCAAGTGAAAGCACAGCTGTCATAGGCTGTCATAACTGAAAGACACCATTAACTTCCTTAATGTCATTAAAATGCCACTTTTCCTTTGATTTCAGATCCTCTTCTGCGTGACTACTGGGTGTATGAGGGCTCTCTAACCATTCCACCCTGCAGTGAAGGTGTCACCTGGATATTATTTCGCTATCCTTTGACTGTGTCCCAAGTGCAGGTAACAGCTGTGCTTAAAGTGACCTTGGAATATGGTTATGAGCTAAAGGTTATAGCGTGCAAATGTACATATCAGAACGTTATGTCTGTTCTCCTTTAAGATCCCATTAGATCAGTACATGGCTTTTCAAAGTAAAGGTTAAACCTTTTGAGTCACTGAAAGCAACGCAAAGGTCAGAGATGAAAAACCTTGTTATCATTTATCATCTGCATTTAAAATTATTCTTGTATTTAAGTGAACGGAAAAGAAAAAAAGGAAGTCAATGGGCAAAAGAAATTCAATTCTTTGTAATTGCAAGCTTTCCAATATCACTGCTTTTTGATGTTAAAGGGACAAAAAAGCACAGGGAGGCACTGCATCCTGGAGAATGAAGAATGCTAATGTAGTACAGAGTAGCTAGATTGCATTGAACTATATTTAATATATCTGTCTCTTTTTAAATTCAGTTTTATAATAAATGTCAAATGGAAACTACCTATTTAAATCTGATTTCACATGTATGTATTTTAAAATGTTTGGGCTTTTTTCCTTAAATTAAATCTAACACTTGTGAGCCTTTCTACACAGAACTTTTGAAACCTGTCTACAAATAATTCCAGTAAAAATTATGAAAACTCCTGATGAATATTCTCCCACAGTCTTTTAATCCCAGCTGGAGGAATGTGTGTTTAATTTACATGAAACTACCTAGAATCCCTGAAACTGAATGCATTCATTTTCATGAATAATTATTAAGAACTTGAAAGGCTTTTGCCAAGGTGGGATGAAAAAACTATCTTTCATCAGATATTGCTTTCAGATGTCAAAGAAAAAGAAATATGTCAGTGAAAAATAAATGTGGGGTAAGTGAGAGGAGGTGATTCTGGGATTTATAAGTTGAAAGGTACTGCCAGGTCTCCATGATGCCCAAATTAAGAGTTTGGTGGTTCTAGAATATTTTGCTATAGCCTAAAATTCCAAGATTTTAAATTGTAATTAGCCTTTTGGCTGCAATGAAATATCGGTCCTCTTTTGTGCATGTGGGCATGAGTGCCTATGAGAGATTTCATTTAATCACAGAGCTGCAGAATGACTGGGTTTGGAAGGGACCTCTGGAGATCATTTATTCCAAATGCCCTGCTAAAGCAGGTTCATCTAGAACAGGTTGCCCAGGAGAGATTAAGGAGAGATTAGAAATGCAAGGGCTTTTGTCTATGGAAAATAAGAGGATGTAGTATAGGATATACCATTTTGAATCTTCCGTGGAAGGCTGGTAGAGGCATTTAATTTTATTAAGCCAGTTTTTAGTATTAAATCATAGATTTATGTGCAAATGCATTTCTAATGGGTTTAAATACATTATTTTTACATGTCATTAGTTTGTAGAACTTTCTTCTTTGGGATACTAATGAAATATCAAGTGCTTTATATAAATACTAGTAGCATCTGTGGTTATAGTCAGTGGGAGAAAAATTCAAGGCTTTCTATTTTCACTTGTCAGGCCATGAAATAATCAAGTTCTGAATGTCAATAACAAGTAAATAAAGAATTTCATAATATTATATGGAATAGGTTTTATTTCTTTCCTCTGATCAAACTAGTTCGTATGTTGGAGATTAATTTTCTGCAGTCAACACAGCAATATTGATCAACTTAACAAACTGTGGGTTGTAAGGGCAAAAAATGAATAAAATTGCAATTCTATCTCATGGTCACATTCATAAAGTATTTTCACATTTTGTTATTTGAAACAATGAAGTAACTCTGTTGACATAGGCACAATAGGCTAACTATTACGAAGTAGAGAACCTTTTTTTTTCTCTTGAAGACATTTTCAGAGAGTAAATTTCAGCTGATGAGTTGATGTGCTACTGATCTAAGTTAGTGTTAGGAGTTCTGAGTGTGCTGGTTATATGAATAGCAAAAAAGCAAGCCAGGACTGTTTTTTTGCATCAGGATGTGCTTCCCCGGAATCCAATGCTGTTTCCTCACTGGAAGTAATTTTCTTTGTCATGAGACTTCACTTCCATCAAAAAGTTTTTTCCCCATGGGTCATTCTGTGCATGTTCCTGTCCTTCTATTGTGATTTTTGTCATTCTCACTTGACTTATGTTGAAAGACACAGCCCAGAAAGAACTGATTGTTTTTGTGAGATACCTCACACATGCATGTACACTGCTGAAATGCAGTGGGAGAAAACTCCCTCCTATTAGTCTAGTGAAGAGCAGGAAATAATTGAAAAAGACTTGGTCGTGCTTCTCTCCACTATATTTTAAAATAATGGGACATTTGTGGATAATGTGCTTTGTGGCTCGCTGAAGCCCAGAACAGGTACATTGTCCAAGCCACTCAGAGTAGGGGTTTTAAACAATGATGCAGAAGGAGCTGTCATTCTGCTGTGCTCATTGTCAGAGTTAACTGGTTTTGTATTGAATGGCATGGTCTCTAGTCCTTTTGTCTACCTCATTCAGAATCAAAAACTCCTAAAGGACAGAAATAGTAACTAGCATATGGAGCTGTAGTGGAAATTCTGCAAAATTAATGTAAACTCTAAAATAAAGCACTCAGAGGTTCATGGTATTCTGGGTGCTGGAAGCAAGTCCATGTTCTTGGAAGGTGTCATGGAGATGTGAAATTTCCAAGCAGAAGGATAATGCTTCTATACCTCATATCAAATAAATGTTTACAGAAAACATGCAAATTCTTAGTTATGTGTGCTCTATTTTTCAGCAAATACATAAGTGAAACAGAAGAGTGCAATATTCAGGATCTGAATACAATGAGTTGTAGAAAAATTCTACAAAATGTAGCAAAATTCTACAAAATGTGAACATGAATGAACTTAGTGGAAATGCAACTGTTCACATTGTGGATTTGCCTCTACACTGTTTAGAACTTAATCCCAAATTTCAGTGTGAACAGGCTTTGATCATCCTTAATGTCTTCTGGGCATGAGAAGAACTTTTTAAAGTGGCTGTTCCTGGTAAAAGTATGTGAATATCCCGAGGTGCTTATCCATATGCCTCTAAAACATCTGTTTCATTGGCAGTCCTGCAGGGTGGACTTCACAGCATTCACTTATGAGGGGTTGGGAGGAGGTGGTAAGCAGTGAAACAGGATGAGCAGAGCACGGATCTTACCTTGCCACATGGAAATTTAATAGGGAAACTAGTGTTGGCACAGCTAGTGTCCTTTTGTGACAGAATTACTCTCATGAGTAGAGCAAACCGCCATGGGTGTGGAGGGTCTCTCTCATGGCAGTCTGAACCATGGAAGGAACAACTAAACAAGGAGGCTCTTGATCTCAGAACAATTCCCCCTTGGAGCAGAGCTACAATTCTTGACTTCCCTAAAGAGCAGGCACAGAGATCAAGTCAGTTCTGCTCTCCTGACTGAAGAAACTGGAACCTGCTTTGTGAGGAGTACCTCCTGGAGAAAGATTTCACTGGGGACTGGGATAGAGCATTTGTAGTTACAGTAGGAGACAGCTCACAAATGCCAGCTTTGCAGAGAGTCTGCTCTTCCCTCTCCTTCATCTGTGTTTGTTTGAAGTATCTCATTCTCACAAGATCAAACAAAAGCCACATTTTTGTAAAGTGCTCCTTCCTAAACTGCAATTATCTCAGACTTTCCAGAGTTGATTCAGATGGTGAAAGAGGATGCTTTTACAAAACTCCTTCAGTGATTTACCAGCTCTTGACTTCTGAAGACTTTTTCAATTCCAAGCTGGTAGTGGGTTTGTTTTCAGTTTGCTCTAAAAAATCTTCCATAACAGGATTCTGCCTCTAAAAGCACCTTCAAGGAGCTTTTTTCATTTTTGCAGTCTAAACTGTTGCCTTATATCTCAGCTGCCAGAAGCTGAGTGTTGATTTCCAAGCACACTGTTTTTTTGAGGAAAATGAAGCAGAGAAGAGCTAGCTTCTAAATCAAGTAAATAAGTCTGTATCAGTACTGCTGTAGAATGGAAAACAATGAGGGCAGTTGTGTTCCAGGTTGCAGTAAGATAGTATTCTCTGTAGGCAGGATAAGAATAAAAATGTCATTACCTGCTGTTTAGTAGCTAATTAAATTTAATTCTGGAATCATGCTTAATTTAATTCTGGAATCATGGAATCCTCCCTGTAATATTTCCTAGGGTGTTTTTCATGGAGAAATTAACTCTGTAATGTCCTAGATGTTAAAATGATTGTATACTCCAAGCTGCATTTTACTTTTTGTGTATCTTTAGGTTCAAGTTAAAGATGAACTGCATAGTGAAGTGTCACAGGGTCAATACAAGTACAAAGGCTGAGGCTAGGGGAGTCAGCCATCAAGTACATTTGTTGTATCCAGCTAAGACAGCTTGTGAATATGTCAAAGAAAAAACATTTTTTCTAGTAGTTGTAACTATTTAAAATACCAGACTCTTAAAAACAGCACTGGTGAACAGTAGGTTAAGTCTTTCATCATGCAGCATTTGATGCTAATACCAGGTAGAAGATGGAAGCTGCTCATATTCTTCCCTACACCAGATTAGATTTAGAAAAATCTTAAAAGAGTGTATAAGCAAGAAACATATTTGTTTTGGCTCAATAGAAATATTTTATATTTATTTTTTACTGTATTTAACTTTCTAACTATTTACATCTACTGATCTTTTGAAGCACTATTTTGTTTTGATCACAAAAACTGGTTTTCCATATAAAATGTCAACAGGCATCCTCTAAAGCTAAGAATCTTTTCAGTATTCTTCTGGTTTAGAAGATAACAACAGTTTCAGGCAGTAAATAAATCACTAGGAGAATTTCAAAACAATTCATAGTCAAGCAAGTTATTCCTGTTGAAGACCAGAATTACTACTCTCAACATACAACAGTATGGTTGATTCATAGGATGTAATCTGCAATGGCCAAGATAGTTATAGATCCTAAAAGAAGTTGTGAAAAGGCAAAGGATAAGTTTGTCAAACCATGTACTTAAGAGTTCTTGTTTTTCTCTATATCTCAAATGTTTTGACAGTGCTGATAACTATTTTAAAATTCTATTAATGTATATTGACCTTAGTATATTGTACCGGAACACTCCAGTTTTCAAAGCTGCAGAACTGGCTGGACAAGGCTGGTTTTGATCATTAGTCCCATGGTGAAGGATGTGTCTCAGCTTCTTCATTTCTATTTTTCTGTCTTTCAGATAGAGGAATTTCGAAGACTGAGGACTCATGTGAAAGGTGCTGAACTTTTAGAGGGCTCTGATGGAATCCTAGGAGATAACTTCAGACCAACTCAGCCACTTAGTGATAGAGTCATCAGGGCTGCATTTCAGTAGCAGAGAAGGAAGAACAATGGTAAATCTTCAGTCAGGTAAGTAAAAACTTAGCAGAAAAATCAAAATTCTGAAATAATTTAGCTAAAGTAGACAATGCACTTAATTTTAGCTAATGTTATGAAACATTGTCACAATTGTAAATTTTGACACTGTAATCTCCATTGCATCCTGTGGTACAATAGTTTGGTTATGTCATGGTTTAACTCCAGTTGGCAACCAAGCCCCACAGGCTGCTAAGTCACTTTCATGTGGTGGGACGGGGGAGAGAATCAGAAGGGTAAAAGTGAGAGAATCTGTGGGTTGAGGCAAAGACAGTTTGATAGGCAAAGCAAAAGCCATGCATGCAAGCAAACCAATACAAAACAAGAAAGTCATTCACCACCATCCAGGCAGTGAATCACGATGCACAGTTACATCACAATCACTTCTTGCAGCTTTAGATTTCTCCTGCTGCAGTGAGGAAGAGCACAGTAGGCCGTGGTTATGTCATATATCTCCCAGTTACTGAGTTCTACTGGTTGATTTCTTACCATGTTTCTAGAAGACCAGTCATTGGTGGATCTTTCCACCCTCTTAAAAAAGCAGTTTTTAGTAGTTCTGGAAGGAGGCCTTTAATTCTAAAATGAGGCTTTTTTTTGTGATGCTGTTCTTTCCCAACAAGTCTGACTTTTGGGCAGCTCCAGTGAGGATACAAGAGGAAAAAATTAACTTCTGTCATGGCTAGTTTTTCATATTTCATTCATCAAAGTAGTTGCTGCTTCTTTTCCGCCTTCATTGACTCACAGAGCAAGAATTTTAGGATGAAGTAAGAGAAATACGCACATGAATCTACATTAACCCTGCTTCAGTTATTAAAATCACTCATGTCACATTCCCCTAGCCTCTATCAGTTACAAAATCCCCTCAATGCTCAACTGTTAGTCCTAATCCTCATTATATTTAGTTAATGGATGTTTTACTGTAATGAAAAACCTGGCAATGGGATTCAAAGACAGTTAAAGTCCAGAGAAGTGGTTGATCACCATCCCTGAAGGCATTTAAGATGTGTAGATGTGACTTTTAGGGACGTGGTTTAGTGGTGGACCTGGCAATGCTGGGTTAATAGTTGGACATGATCTTAAAGGTCTTTTCTAACTTGAACAATTCTATGATTCTAAGACAAATTGTTGCCTTGAAAGTAATGAGTCGAGGCACCAGCTTTATGGTTGATTTTGAAATGAAGTTGCCCTGCCTTGATGCAAATAACAGGAAAGCAAGTCTGGGAAATCTTCAAGAAAAGAAAATTTTTCCTCTAGTTTCCCACAAAAAACTTTATTTAAATAATAGAAACATTGGGTATTCCCCATATTTACTGTTGAAATACATTACATAAAAGCATCAGATTTTCTGTCTTCACATTTCTTCTAAGCTACAAAATAACTGATTCATCTAGGGTTTCATCTGGAAAGCATGCTGCTAAAAGGTTTTTGATAAACAGTTTTGAGTAAGGATATTTATGTGGGGCTGGGAAATTCTCTCCCTCTCTAGTTCATGTCAGGCTCTGTTGTGGAGTTAAGTTCATTCAGAGCATGCTCTGGGTCCAATCCCCAATTTCATGTGAATGAACAAATGATCAGGCAGGAGATAACCCATAAAAAAGATTGATAATTCACTGCTTCCAAAAAATTGATCCATTAAAACTAAGTGAGAAGATTATCCTCCCTCCTGCATATGATAGAAATTATTAAATTGGCTAGGACAGTGACCAGAAATTTCATGGTCTTTCCATGTAGCATAAACATTTGATATAGTGTATGCATCTAAATATTTTTGAAGTAAGGGTTTATTTGTATTTTATAACCCTATTTAATATCTGCATCCCAGAAGTTAAACAAAAAATCCAAAATATTGATGCCTTTTAAAAAAATATTATTTTCTCATTCCCACATTTAATTTTGGGCATATCCCTAAGACCAACTCTCAATTACATTGTTCCCTGCAGTAACCAAATGTTGTCACTTTAATCTTGAAATGGATGTTTCAAATTCATCCCAGCTTCTGCATAAAAATTACTTGGGAAAATTGTAGCAGTATTAAAGTACAATTTTTCTCAGAGAGTGAATAATGCCCTCAGGCCAGTGCAGGTAATTCAAGTCTGTAACAGTGAAATTACTTGACACACTGAGTTTGAATTTTAAGCATGAAAGAGTTTCCTTTACAATGCTGGAATTGAAATGTAAAAATTTCCCTTTTGCTTTCGTGTTTGAAATTTTATTACACTTGTCAATACTTATAAAGATTTGTTCTGTTTAATAAGATTTATCTCAGCTGTGCTTCACAAAATAATCTGCAGCTTTAATTCTCGAATGATGGAATTTTTAATGCAAAGTAATAGTCCTCAGTATAGGGCCGTACTAATTATGGACACTAAAGCACTGAGGAAGAACTGTGACTCCTGGCACGGTGTAGCTCACAGAAGAAATGACACTTGTTTCTGTACATCTGATTGAATTATTTATCAGAAACTCATTTGGTAAGTCTTTTCAGTTTTAGGTGCATTAGTCAAAGTAGCACTGAACTAATCAAGGTTTTATTATGTATCTTTGCTACTGAGTTTAGGGAGCTGAAAAAAATGAAGTGTAAAAGGAAATCACATGGCTTTGTTCACATTTCTTCTATGCAAAGGGGTAAAAAGGGAAGGAAACAATCTTACGTACTTTGTAGTGATTTCCTCTCACCTTTCCGGGAGGAAGGTGTTGAAGAACAGTAGCTCCTCACACAGACCTCAGAAATCCTCAAAAAGATTCCTTCCTTCACAGGAATGAGGGAAGTCCCTTAAGCTGGTACAGCTGGCATCAGCTGAATATTGCTATGAAGACTCAGTAGCAGGTGGAGAACTAATAGTTTTCAGGGCAGAATCTTCCTAGTGATTCAAGAGGAGCATTTCTTCTTTTCTTAATATCACAATTACAGACACACTGGTTGAATTCTTTTCTTACACAATGCCCCTCTGCCAAGGCTGCTGGAACTTCTATCAGTAAAGTTTTCAATATTTTGTTTTCTTCCAAGCCAGTGTGGTGCAGCCACTTGAAGAACCTTGAGGAACGTTAGTTTGGCATGACCTTGTTACTCTGTCAGGGAAAGAAGGAGACAAATGTTTCTGTAAGTGTATCCACAGGAGTAGAAAGAGGTTGTTCGAAAGGTCCAATTAATTTTGACTGAATCAGAATGCAGGCTCTATGAACACCATGCTCCCAAAGCCTCAGAACATCTGCTCCTCAGCTTTGATTTAAACCTTGACAAAACTGTACCCTTTGTGGCTTATGATCAAATGGCATATGTTGGTCTTTGATTTAATTTGTTCTAGTTTGTTGAGTAAGAAGCAGAGTTGACACAAACGTGGAATATCATGGTGTGTAATACCAGAAAGAACTAATTTTATTTTTTTAAATGTTTTTCCATCATGGAAAAGCCCAGATCTCCAAATACTCCTCTCCAGTTCTAAGACAAGGTTTGGCCAGGCTCTTAAAGGGTGCCTTCAGAATGACAAAGCAGATAGGACTTTGTAGCTTATCTGCTCTCTTTAACCCCGTGGGTTTTAGAATAAGTTTGTTGCTATCTGGTTGGCCTCTCCTGGCTCTGCTCCTTTTCTGCTGAAAACGTATCTCTCTCATATAGCTTGGTGTAAATGAGTTTTTGGATTCTGTTTTGGTCAGGCTTTTGAAATGTATCCAAATTACATCCCATTAAATGACCTTTTCATCTTTTTTCTCCTGCAGTTGCTGAAGTTTTCAAATACATTTCTTTTGAAAAAGCCATTAAAAAATTTCTAACCTCTTTAAATCATATCCTATAGTGAAAGAACCAGTCAGGTGTTAAGGAGTTTGGAGGAAAAGCTCAGTACGAATTTGCTTTCAGACAGGGAAGGTTAAAAAATTGAGTTCAGCTTTAGAGAGTGAAGAACAATAGAGTAACAGAGTCGGTGTAATTTAAAGGTGCCTCTGGAGATCTATTAGTTCAATCCTCTACTCAAAGCAGTGTTAACTACAGTGGGTTGCTCAGAGCCGTGTCCAGCTGGGTTTTGAATATCAGAAGGTTGAAGACTCCTTAACCTCTCTAAGCAAATTGTACCTGTGTACTCTTGCAGGGAGAAGAGTTTTTCTTAATTTTAAATGAAACTTCATGTATTTCAGTTTGTACCCATTGCCTCTTCGTCTTTAACTGAGTACAACTGAAGAGTCTGGTGACATCTTCTATACTTGTTCTCATGAAGTATTTACAAACATTGATAAAATCACAGTTGAAGCATCTTTTCTGGAGCCTGGACAGTTTCAGCTCTCTCAGCCATCCTCTTATGACAGGTGCTCCAATCCTTTACCATGTTTGAGCCTGTTGCTAATCTCCAGTATGTCTGTGTTTCTTCTGGACTGGGGAACCCAGGACTGGACCCAGGGCTCCAGATGATCTATCAGTGCTGAGTAGAAGCATTTCCCTCCACCTGCTAGCAGTGCTTTTCCTGGTGCAGCCCAGAAGGCTGTGGAACTTCATTGGTGCCTTGAGTCCATTACTGACTGGGCTTGAACCTGATGTTTGCCAGGACTCCCAGATCCTTTTCTGAAAGAAAAGAGAAGGGAAAACATTGTGACCTCCTTAGTGTTAATGCTAGTTTCTTTTATACTTCCTGCCTGACTCAACCCTTGCTATGGGCATTGAGCTATTTCTTGATAATTTCAGATGATCTTGGAATAAGATTTATAATTGCTATTGTTATACAGCAAAGCTTAACAGAGGGGACAGCAAATGCTCCCATGTCTAGAAATAAAACAAGAAAAATCTTAAATCTTTCATTTTATTAAAGGCTATTTATTTGACAGTTGTAGGCCTGACACACTATTTCTTAATATGGGAATTGTGAGTATTCCAGAAGGCTTGCTGGAATTTTGGAGCTTGCCACCTTTTCTAATGGATAAGTACTTTTCTGGTACGGCGTTCTTCACTGAGAACAGCCTTATTTGTAGTTTTCAATCAATTTCTCTCCCCCTCCTTAATTCTTGTTGCTTATCACCCTCTCCTTAATTCTTGTTGCTTTACTTGTAGCTGATGTGATATACATGCCTTTCCCCTTTTTTATGTCAGTGGAGCAGCTTTATCTGTGAATGAGCGAGATGTCTGATTTCAAACACTTGAATATCAGCTTGAATTTGCAATGATAGTGAAGTCAGGATGGCATGCCTACAATGTCTTCATCCCTTCATGCACCAGGCTGTATACAAATGATTCCATGCATAGAGTAGGCAAATGGCATTGCTCCTGCTTACTAAGAGGAGGTCAGATAGGTGCCTGTTATAGAAGTCATTGAAATCCATGAGACTCTTTTAATAGAAGACAGTAAGAACTTGTTCTAAAAAACAATTTGCTAAAATAATATTTTCTTTTTCAAGTGATAAACTTTAATTTTCTTTCCCTTGAGAATAATTAATAAACTGAAGAATACAATCTCCAGTGTGTTGTCTCAAAGCTCCCCATCTCAGACACAATTTATTTTGTATTCATACGTTAATTATCCTCCAAGTGTTGTGATGCCTTATACCTACTCCATCTACATGCATACATTACTCAAGTTCTCCTGAACATTTTTTCATTTGTGACTGATTCAGAAATTCCTGAGAAAGCATCAATTTTTATATACACAAGTGCATATACACATTCATACATACACATACATCTGTGGTAGACCTCAGACTTCAAGTAGCTGCAAGTTTATCCAATGTCCTGTAGATTATGATTGCAGAAATGAACTCAGATTAAAAACATTCTTAATATAATTACTATTTTCCTAGTTGTACAGTCAAGATTAGAGAAAAAAATAAATGACATCATTAAAATAGCAAGGTTTTGCTAGGCCTGGGGAACAGGAAGGTGTAATTTAGGGTGGGAGGAACAGAGACTGCATTTCTGATGCTGCAGAGACTCTCTGCATGGTACAGAGAGGTCTGAGCAGACAAGGAGACACTGGCACAGGATTAGTTTCACAGAAAGGAGAGAGGGCGATGTGGTGACTGTGTCTGGTGCATTTTGTTAATGGATAGTGCAAATTCCTTGCTTCTGAAGCTGCAGAGCAACTCTTGTAGCAACAAAACTATGTTGCCCTTTCCCTAGGATATTGAACAGGGCATCTGGTGTTGCCAGAATGGGAACATTCCAGTGGGAATGAACTAGTACTTAACTGGTAGTGGTGGCCTCTCCTCTTTATGGAATTGTGAATTGTATGACAACAGATTGTAGAATATGAAGGAGCATTCAAATACTGAGTGAGCTCTGGAGCTGCACCTTGCCTTTGAGAAATGGGAAGTGTGATGCAGTGCTATGGACTGTATTTTATATTTAAACAGATCGCAGTGAAATTTACATATTAATGGCCATTTAAATGAGCAATCCATGTGTCTTTGCTCTCAGTTTACTAGTAGCATTTGCAGTTCATGAAGTTCACAAACAAGTTGCTCTGCAGGAGTTCTAACGCTTGGGTATTTTATCTTTCCTGTTGTGTAGGTCCAGAGCTGGAACGAGCTGTCAGCAGCCATGCATCATTAGGCTACTATGACTGTTCTTATCATTTTCCTGTTTAAAAAAACCCAAAACAACTCAACACAAAGATTATCAAGACAAGCTCTTTAGAAATGCAAGCACCTCTTTCCCAGATTTGTTGAAATATGAGTATTTATGCTGCTCCTAAGCGAGTGACATTTTTATTGGTCATTGTTTGTCTCCATGAATTTGGAGTTCGTGCTTAAAAGGTGGTTGGTTTAATTGTTAAGTTTCAGTCTTCTAAAGAAACCGAACTTCATGTTATCACCAAAACTGACTATTGTTCTCCTGTATTTAAGGTCTTATGTCCAGTGCCCAACCTCTGCTGCCACTTCAGAGTACTTGAGAATGTGCTTACACTTGAGTGCATGACTGTAGGACAGAGGGCAAAACACTTTTGGCTTGTGAGCCACACACCATAATCAGAGGCCTACTGGAAACAAAAAAAAAAGAACTTTTGGAGCCTTCAGGCAACCAAAAGCTCCAGGAATGGCTGAAAAATGGTGCCTTTCGAGGTTTTCACTACTTCACTGTAGTAGCAGGGTGTGCACTGAGATTGCAAGTGAACCCTGTAATATCAGCATAAATTTTTTTTCCCACTGCTGATGATTCAAATAAGCTGCTAGAAAAACACTTTTGTTGCTTATGTGACCTACCTCTGACATGGGGGCCAGAATGTAGAGACTTGGTAGCCAGAGGCAGCTAAGAGTCATAGAATGGTCCTTGATGTGGTAGGTATTTATGTGTCCTGGCCAGAGCATCAGTGTAGCAGGTGATCAAGCCCTAAATGAGGAAGAAAACCATTTTGAGTTTTCAGAGTTAATATCACATTGGAATTGTCCTTGTTCAGTTCCTTACTGAGCTCTTGTTAGAAATACACAGATTGTGGAGGAATGGAAAATGGTCAAAATCCCTTAGCATGTAAAGAAGCAAGGAGGAAAGATTACTGTGCTCCCTTTTCAAAGCTAAAAAAGTCATAAGGTAGTCTAGGAATCAGATCCCTGCTTATGCTTCAGATTAGAGACTTCATGCTGACAAGTGCTCCTAAATTTTGTGACCTGTGAGTTTCTACCAGCATCACACAATCTTTCCTATTCATAATCCACTGTTATCATCAGCTTTTCATAAAAACACTTTTGAGAGTACAATTCCCAGCTGCTTACCATAAACCATGTATGGTTTGTAGACTGCTGCTTGGGAACTGATAATGTAGCCAGGAGCCTACAGTGCCTGTCATACAAAACACCCTCACAACGTGTTTATAATCAATCACAGCACACTGGTTATAGTCTGAACATGCACTGAAACTCTGCCATGGTATTTTCACTTATGGGGAAAATGCTGCAAATCAGCGGTGAGTCAAAATAATAGGAAGCTTAAATCATCATTGATAAAGATACATCCATTTTTAGAAAAAGAGATTAGTGCATATAAAATATAATGTAATAGGCTCTCAAATATCAAAGATACTAGAAGGACATATAGGTACATAAGTCTGTACAAGACAAAGAAGAGAGCCTGCAATAGGCTGTTCTCCTTCAGCAATATTATACATGTTAGGCACTGGAAGTGCACTCTGTTTTACCTGTTTAAATCACACAGATTTAAGCAGAACATTATTACTCCATTGAAACTGAAGATCCAGGTAGGCACAGGTCCTTACTCTTATTGGAATTTTAAATTCTGATTATTTCATATGGATAAAGACAATGCAGTGAAAAATATGCAAACTCTTGCTAAGCAAACAGACATGTTTTGTAAATAAATAGCAAATGAAAATTACCAAGTTATTTGGATCATTGAAAATGTTTTTGCTACTGATACTTGCCACTCAAGAAACAGAATGTCAGCAATGGCTGTTGTTAGCAACGTTTTATGGAGAAGACCAGAGTTTATGACAGAGCAGTGCTACCCAAAACAAACAAAACTTTATTTATGCATCCCCACAGCTTAAGACAAACAAAGATGTATTTTAGTGAGCTAGATGTAGCTAAATGCCCACAGAACTTGATGTAGATTCAACAAATTGTAACCTTTTCATGGAAGGAATGCAAAGCGTTTCAAGAAAGTTAAGGTTTGATAAGGTACTCAGTTCTCTTTTCTGAGACACTCTGAATCCACTCCTGGCTGTACTTTCAGGTGCTGTTTTTAGAAAGGTGTGGGATAAAGGTAATGTTTTGTCAGTGTTATACTGGTTTCGCCACTCACGTCTTTTGATTTTTTTTTTAAACTCTTAAACTTTTTGATTTATGATAGTGCCAAGGAGGAGAGCACAAGATCCTTCTATAAAGAAAAAGATAGGACATTGAGTGAGACAATGGTGGTAAAGACAAATGGTGGTAAGACAAAGGAGGTGGAAAAACTCTCCAGAAAGGAGATTGACTACTTTTAAGCAGCAGAATAATGGTTTTGGTCTTGTGTAGTGATCTTGACCTAAAGCTGCTGCAGTGGGACATCTTACTTCCTCCCTATCAGATGGAAAGATATATGATCATGGCCATCCTATTTAATTTCTCCATAGTCTCTTTATTTGCACTTTCTCAACACTTTTAGAAGACTTTGAAAAATAATCCTTTTGGCTGAAGTTTTCTTATATCTTCTCTTTTAAATATGTTCTCTTTATTGCTGTAGGAACATTGGGACCTTTGGTTCTTAAAAATATACCAGCTTTGCTCCTTATCTTTGCTGCTGCTTCTGCTCCTTGTTTCTGAGATAAAATTTATAGTATTGCATTTGTCCCAGTTTTGTACAAGAAAGTTTTCT
Source organism: Drymodes brunneopygia (assembly GCA_013400955.1). Lineage (NCBI taxonomy): Eukaryota > Metazoa > Chordata > Aves > Passeriformes > Petroicidae > Drymodes > Drymodes brunneopygia. The sequence goes on from VZTZ01022936.1 coordinate 168,344, forward strand.
CTGTGAAGGATATAGGTGCATAAAATTATTATATGAAAGAATTAGATATAAATCTTCTTGGAAAAATAATGTTTTTTTTTTACATTCTGAGGTTGATTTCTGAGTTTTGATTAAACTTGTTAATTTTTTTTTACTCAAACCATGGGTATCATGAAGAACTCTCAGATTTTGCAGGTATTTGCACTTTATGATACTGATCCTGGAACGTTTTCTTTGGGAATGGTTATTTGATCTGTAGACAACTTCACCAGAAGTAGTGGGTCTTTACTTAATGCATGTAGGACTAAACCCAAGCAAAGGAAATTTCAGGGGAAGAAATATAATCTACAAACAAGGCATCTAAGCAATTCTTTGGTTATAATGCATGTGCCATTTGTACAATTGTTGCTGAAATACTGCATTTCCAAAAACTTTTCAGAAGAGTAAGAGAAGCAGATATCTTCCTATCTACATAAACCTTTGGCCTGAATTGTGTGTCACTTGACCACATATAATGTGGATCAGTGCTATTGATTTAGCATGGTAGGAAAGTTATTGTTAAACAAGAATAAAGGGTAAACATGGATAACAACACTACCAATATATACAATCAGTCTTTTGTCAGACAATACAGTAAGTATTTCTGTAACAAGCACAACTGAAATCTTCAGACTGGCTCATAATTAGGCTCCTTTCAAAAGGTAATTCATTAATACAATAGGTACCAAATCCCAGTTCAACTTAATTTGACTCTCTTTGACTTTTGGACTAAAAGCATTAAGCTTGAACTAGCTAAAAATGTACAAAATGTGCATTCAATTAAGGAGTAATTAGATACTAAATCACCCTTACATCACACTAGGGATTATCCAAGAAAGAGGAGAGGTACTACTCGCTGCAGTGTGTAGAACAATTTTCTTAATTAGTTTAGCACTAATTGAGACTGAGGAAGTGTCACTGTGTCACAGCATTAGTTTACCTAAATGGAACCTTAAAAACACAAAGGTTTTGGCTTCTTTTGAACTTTCTCACTGGGATTGTCCTCATTCACTGATCCAGCACCTTCTGGGCACAGAAATGAAAACTTTCAGTTCACTTCAGGGAGAGGGTTGTTGCCTGCACCCTTGTATCAGTAGCCCACTGAAAAACATGCCAAGAGTTTTTCCAGAGGTGGAGAATAACTGGTTGTTATTACTTGGTTGTTGTTTGGGTTTTTATGTTACACCTTTATACCAAGCCCCAGGAAGAACTGGGAATCCTCTGTGCTGTTCTGTGGAGTGCAAAACCCTCTGCTCTGTGAAGGCCTTACAGCCTCCCTTAGGAGGTAAAAAGCTCTTCAAGTGGACCATCAAATGGTGCTGCTGCCAGACAACATGACTTTTGGGGGATATTGAATGGTAACCAGAGAGTACATGGAAATGACAGCACAGATTTTTCTCATTTTCTCAATCGGTAGGCATTGACTTCTTAGCAGCTCTGCTGGTGACTGACAACCTCTACTCCCCCTTCCTCTGTCAGGACCAGAGTGGGAACTCTCTGGAATGCATTGACTCTTCCTGCAAGCAGTTGTAGCCCTAGATGACCATTTGCACACGAGCGCTTTCAGATTGTTTGTGTGTACACACTGACTTATTGTTAGCACTATAATAACCTCGGTGGAAAAAAAAGGAAATTATTAGTACAACAGAATGAAGTGGTTTGACACTCTCATACCCACTGTTCCTAAACTGAGAGCGCTGGGGCAACCTGAGCACCTGCATTCTTAAGGTTATGCCAAAGCACATGAACATGTGTTTGCATGAAATCAAGTATTGATTAATGCTGCTAGTGAATAAGAATATTACTGCTATTAGGAGAAATTGGGTGATTGCTTTCTATCTCTTGAACTGACCTGACCCTCATGAGAGCTGGTACTCAGCACTTCACTTAGTAATGCCCCTAAAATAGTAAATGGTAAAAAGGTCTCTGTGACCAGTGTATTTTTCTTTCTAGTTTACTACCATGAGCACCAGGTTAGAATCAATTACCAGATTGATTCAGAAAGCCAATTGTAAAACACTGTTTCAAATTAGTAATTTTACTACTGCTTTTGACTTTGCATTTTTACTGCCATTTCCTCCATTGCTAGTAAATCTTACAGCACTGGCTTTGCCCTAAAAGAGAAGAATCAGCACCATTATGTCACTGAAGTATATACCCTGAAACTGCTCCCACCTTCTGTCATGAAATCCCAGCTTTTAGTTTTCCCTGTCTCCCTGGCTGGACATAAACAGTCTTTCAGACCCACTGCAGAGGAATTTCACTAACATAATTGTTCCATTCTCTTTTCAGAGAGGGGGAAGACAATGCTCCCACAGTGCCCGCAGATGAGAAATGGAAACTTTTGAGACTGCTGCTTCAGTTGAACCACAAAGCCTGTATTGTTTGTCTTCATCTAATTCAGCCTTGATAGACAGCTGTGACAGTTGGTCTGTCCACACGGTCCAGTGAAATTCTGGGAATGGGCTTTACATTAAAAGCAGAAAACATATTAAATCTTCCAATTTACACTGTTAACTACTTTTAAATTGTCGTTATTGTTGCTTTTATAGCTACTTTGCCATAGAAATCAGTAGTCATCTGTGATCCAAATAGTACTGATTTTAAGGTTGGTATGAATGTCAATATGTAGAAATACTCATTATTGTTTTGAATGTTAGATTTGCTTTTATTCCATATCATCCCTTGTGCTGTCACTAACCATATTTTCTGTAGAGGGGAGATGCATTCTACAAAGGTAATAAAAATATTGTTTGTTCACAAAGAGTATTATACAAATTCAGAATTAGTTTTTTGGCAGAAAGGAGCACTTCTCTGCTAAACATACGCACTTGACATGGTTTATCTGAATAAAGCTGAATGACATTTGCTTTCCTAGGAACCTTACTGAAAAAAAGGACAGTTTGGAACTAAGTAAAATTAACCAAGATAACAATAAACAGAATTGTCTGGATTATTTTCTACTTGGTGAGCCATGGAACTTTGCGACATAGTATTCAATTCAGGCAGAAAATTTTCAGTCTTTGTCCTCCTGTGAATTATGACAGTTCTATTTGTTCTGTACATTGCTGAAGATGGTGGCCTGGGGACTTACTCAGCATGTCCTGAGCTTCCTGCACAGCATGGGGATTGCCACACTGGGCCACACATGACTTATCTGACAGAGAAGATAAGGCAAGGGTAGTCTTAACCAGCCAGTCAACCTCATATCTTCTAATTCCTGAGAGACATCAAGATCTGAAGGACAGAGTCAGTAGTATGGGAGACAATACTTTGGTCACCATAGCTATTAGTGAGGTCCCCTGTCCTAGCATGAGGGACATTACAGAGATCTGTGTCAGTGGAAGAACCCCAGAGGCACAGATGGCAAGTTCCAGTCTGGGACACAATGAAAGTGCAAACTGAGGGCTAACAAAGAGGAGGTCGCTCCCTTGGAGCAGATCGATCATCAGTCACGAAGTCATTCCCAGGCAGTGGTAAATGCAGTCAGAAGGCATCCTTAATCCACCTTCTCAAGGGTTATGGGGAGAGATGCTGCTGATTAACGAGTTACGAGCTCTCTGAGTAATTTATGTGTATTTTAGGGGCAGCAGAAACAGCAGAACAAACCCACACACTGCATGTGAGCTGGGTGAGGGGGATCAGGTATTGCTGACCACTTAATGTGTTTGTAACTGGGTGTACTGCAGAAACACATGCTTCCTTTGGAGATAAACCTTGGCAGCATGCACTGCAATAAATGCACAGAAAACGTAAAGCAAGCAGCCCACCATGAAGTCATCTGCTCATTTTGGGCTTAGCAGAGTAGCAATCAGCATGTTGCTCCTTGGGCTTAGAGAAACCTATATTTCTTAGGGTTATCTCCATCTCCTGCCCACATTTAATGAAGTAAAACCCCATTACCTATACAGTGGGTTCAAGATTTCAGTGCTGGCCAAAACCACACTTTCCACCTGCAGTGTCTGCAGCACGTGCATGTAGCAGCTTCACTGGCTGCTGCCCCTCTTCCTTCAGCAGTTACTCCCCAAGCAGCTGCAGCCCCAGCCCAAACCCAAAACCCCACTTTCCACCTGCAGTGTCTGCAGCACGTGCATGTAGCAGCTTCACTGGCTGCTGCCCCTCTTCCTTCAGCAGTTACTCCCCAAGCAGCTGCAGCCCCAGCCCAAACCCAAAACCCCACTTTCCACCTGCAGTGTCTGCAGCACGTGCATGTAGCAGCTTCACTGGCTGCTGCCCCTCTTCCTTCAGCAGTTACTCCCCAAGCAGCTGCAGCCCCAGCCCAACCCCAAAACCCCATTACCAGACCCTGGCCTCCCACTGACCTGCATCATACCACAGGGCAGGAGAAGTCTCTACTGCAATGGCCTGGCTGGACTGTCTGGAGTTTTTGACAGGAGCCTGATAATTTATCCTAGTTGTCAGGTTTGGTACTAAAATCTTGGGAAAGTAAAACAAAACTCTGTGAGGTGGAAGTCAACTGTTTTCTGCCAGGTGAAGGTCTGTTCTTGTCTCCTTGCACCCAGCAATGAAAGAACCCTCCAGAAGTAGAGTGAATCATGTTCTAAACCTGAAAAGTCTCAGTTTATATGCACAGCTCATTCAGATCTTCTGCCTTTACATCCAACATATTATTAACTACTGAGTGTTAACTGACAGGAACTGTAGTAGTAATATGGCAAATACTGACATTATGATGAAATCTGAACTAGATTTATTCTCTAAATAAACATGTTCCTTATCTTAGAGCTGGCTGATAATCTTGTGGCTGTGAAATACAGATACATTGCAAAGCAGATGATGTAATGTCTCCACCAAAAAGTCCATTATTTCCCTTTCCTGTGCTCCTTTCCTGTGTTCGCTGTTCTTTCAAGCATTGCCTTGTGCAGCAAAATTCTAGTTATATAAATAAATACTACTACTGCTGAGGAATTGAAGTTAGTAAATTTGTCTCAACAGTTTTCAGACTTTTTTTTCCTAGGCTTGGCTTTGAAAGAAAAAGAAAATCCACTGGTAAAAATACTTACAACAGTTTTGTGTCTTAAGAACTAGATCTAATTATAACAACGAACTCATTCACAAAACACACCCATTCTAATTACAGATTGGTCAACTCACATTCGCCGTGTGTTGGGAAAAGTTAAATTAGTCTTCTGGTTTTGGTAGGAATCCACAGGGAGGAATTTTCAGGAAGGGATCTCAGTGTATTGTTTCAGTTACACTGCACCCCTGAGAGGTTTTATTGAGTGTGGCAAGGCTTTGCTGCTCTCCAGTTGGAGTTTCACATGCCTGCCTTTGTATTAATATTTTTAAGAAATCATTAAAACTGATAAAGGGGTTCTGAGGGCAGTGTAAGGCCCTAAATTAATAATTTCCTCTTGAAGCCTACAGCTGCTAAAATTTTGAATCAGTTTGCTCTCTGGAATTATTTTTAAAGGTAAATGTTGATGGGCATGATGCTTCACATAATTTTGGAGATTTATTAGAAATGTGAATTATAAGTTTCCAAGAGATGTTGAGCAGTTGCACACTTGTTGGTCAAGAACTCAATGACATAATAATTAAAAACAACTTTTTTCTTCATTGAGCAAAATCTGGCTCCACAGGTTTCTGATAAACCATAGAAAGGTATTTGAAATAGGAAGAAATCTGGCTCTTGGGAGGAGGGAGGTGAATTGGGGCAGATGCCTGCTGCCAGTGATCTTCCCTCTGCAGGTGATGTGTTCTTCAGTTTCCTCTGTAGTTTTCTGGACCTCTCAGAAAAATTTAGAGCCTTTAAACTCTTAGTTTGACTTCAGACCATGGTATGATGTGCTTTGCACCTCGGGCTGTGATTCTGGACTCCCACTTACCCAAATCAGAGGAGCTTCTTAGAAAGCACTGTGCCTCCCTAAATCTGCCTTTTGCCCTGGCTCCCACCTTTCCTTTGAGTGAAAATTAAGTCATAGATAGACTTAAATAATAAATTTAATAAATTCTAGGCCTGATCCCAAAATATACCCGGGAGGTAAGGAGGAATAAATTGGTGTGGGTTAGAGGATAGGCTTGATCCCAACCATTACATTGGCAGGCATGGGGTAGTGGCTGTTTATGGAAACAGATGTGAGGTAGGACATGAGGAAATAAGAGTGGTCCCTGGCCAGCATCCTGGTCTGCATCCTAAAGGTTGGCTCATCTGTGTTCCTGACTCTCAGAGGGTAATTGAAGACTGCTGTTACTGAGGAGGTAAAAGTGCTTAACAGCAGGGCAACATAAAGAAAAAATAATTTTACTGAGAAATTTCAGCTGACTTTTGCTGAGACTACAGGAGGAACAAGGAGAGGAAATCCATGCACATGCGGCTTCACAAGAAGTCACAGCAATCAGCATTTTCCAGATCGTGCCAGGGTGCAGCTGCCATAAGCACAGACTCACCTTCATTGAGTTTGGCTGGTGGGCACAGCCCTGGTGCAGTAATGGCCTTGGGCAAACTATTCCTTTCATGGTTGTCACATCCACTCCAGTGAGAATGAAGGGAAGCTTCCTTTTTTGTAGAAATGGGGGGAGCCTCAGGGGGAATGATGGCTGTAGAGAAAAAGGGGAAAACCCTCTAGGGTCTGAGAACTGTGGAAGGAGCATGAATTTTGGCCTGCTTTTTCTTTCTTGGCTAGGTTTCACGGTGGCATCATCATTGCTTTGAGATGTATTCTTCCTTTATACATCAGTGCTGCCTGCTGAAATGTCAAGTAGCTGGAGAGCCACCCACTACACCTCCTGAGGCTGGACCATGCAGGATGTGTTTGGAAGTGTTTATGTGCACATATATTTATGAAACTGTAGCTGCCATTGCAGGCACACCTATGTGTGTGAACTGATCTCTTTAGAATGCTACACATTAAAAAACTATTTTAAAAATAAAAGCAATTTAAAATTCATTGTAGAACCTCTAATGAAAGTTATTATATTTCAGTATGAAGACTATATGCCTAGCATCAGCTCACCAACCCTGTTGATATTTGTATGATTGAGTTTCTCCCTGTGCTTAATGAATTAGTGTTAAAATCCTGTTCCTTTTCCTTATTAATTTTACAGCCCCAGGTATTTTATATCAAATGCTGTTTGAGACCTGCCCTGAAAACATTATTCACTTTCTCATGAGCCTTTCTCTCTTACAGTACCTGTTTGAGTGTTTCAGATATATTAAAGAACTTATCTTTACAATCATTTTGCATATGTCTTCTCCCCTCTGTCACATGAGGATTCCTCTCTGATCACAGATTATCTGTATGATGCCAGGTATCAGAAAAACACCCAGCTATCAGCCATGTCAGAGAGGGATTCTTCATATGGACCTACAATGCATGTAGTCTTTGTCCAGGAGAACTTGTTATACCTTAACATAGCCTTATTTGCAAATTAAAAACCCAGCATTGTCTCAGTGGTCAGATCACCTCTTCAGTCCTCTCCCTGATTTGCTGGGATAATTACTTCTAATGCAAGCTTTGCTTTTCAGTGCTGGGTTATTTTTTGTGATTCTTCTGTTCAGTATCTTCAAATGCTTCTCACTAGCATTCTTCCCATGCTGTTTACAGAGACAGTGGTGGCTTTTTACTTCTGCTTGGCCTTCCCCAGAGCCTGACCTCATCTTGGCCCAGAGGCCCTCCCCTCCCCAAATATCAGGGAAACAATTGAAGATGGGGTAAAAGAAGGGAATATTAGATAAACTTGGAAAGGACTTGCCCTATAAAGTGCACAAAGCCCTGAATAACAAAGAAAAAGAAAGTATAAAGATAACAAAGCAAAAACAGCATAAAGAAACTTCCTTAAGTGTCCTTTTCACTAGCAGGGATTTGGTTGGAAATATTCCTTCTCTATTTCCATCTCAACTTGCTTGTGTTGGAAGTGATCCATTCTGGGTTGTGTAACACCAGCTGACTAACCGGCAGCCAACTCCCAAATCAGTGATCAGAAACATCCAGCCAGCCTCATTCCCTGAGACTGCTTCTCTCCTGCACCTTCCCACCAGTGACAGGGAATTGGCAGCTTGTCCTTGGACAGCAAGCCTTATCCAAAACGCTGGCTGTTCACCACATTCCCTGTGTTGGCTTACCTTCTCACCCCTACCACATCTCCTGAGACGGAAGGCAGTAAAGAAATAAGGTCAAAACACAAACTCCATTCTTTTATGAAGAAAAGCACTCAGGAAGCCCAGAGCTTCAAGTGCATAAGCAACTCCAGTGCTTATTATTAAAGGTGATGTTTGTGTCTGAGATGGAGACAAAAACAACTTGATCTTACATAGACATAAACTCTTTTCCTCCCTTAGGCTTTAATATAAATATACACTACAAGCAATGCTTCTGGAGTGCCTCCCATGTAAACATCTGACAGTGGTGAGCATGAAACATGAAAGCTGTGATAAGCCACTGAACACATACAGCTGAATATGCTACAGCATGTCAGCAATATTTTAAGTAGCAGGTATAAAACAGTTCTAGAAAATATATGTTAAGCCTCATGTTGTGCAGATACCGAGTTTTTTCTTTTTGATGCACTATAGGTCTGTAGGAAGTGAGTTTTATTATCTTGGATCATAAGTTGACAATGGCTTGGTCCCTTTAGCTGGGTAATCATACGTACAGCCAAACAAAAAGAAAAAAAGTGCAAACCAAAGGCAGCTGAAAGATTTGTTAATGGCTTAGAAACATGTAGTAGTTCACATGGATAGGGAGATGTTTACTCAAGAGAAAAATAAAAATACAAACACAAAAGACTCTGAGAGCTGTGTGCTCTTGGCAGGGAAGCCACTAATGATTACCAAGTGCATGAGTCTCAGTGTGAAATTACAGGCTGTGATTAAGTGGATGAGCTGCAGCATTCTGAACCTTCCTGATTTTATGTTTTGACCACTCCAGTTCCATACAATTTAAATTGAATCCTGGAAACACGTGAGGCCAGAGCATCTCAAAATATCTGTGACTAGGGCCGTAAGAATGAAAAAAAAATTTTTTCTGCAGTGCCAAAGAATCTGTTTTCAACAAGACCCAAGGTATCAGACCTTCAGATGATGATATGATAGCACAAAAATTTTACAGGTGCCCTGTCAAGATGTGTAATTGCGTTATATTATCCAACCACTAGATGTCTGCATACTATAGAGCTTCAGGCAGGGTTTGTTCCCCAACGCAAAAGGCAAGCAAAGAACATGTGTATCTGCAGATGTCTCTCTCTGTATCATAATTTGGCATATGTTTTTTTCTGACTGATGCCCCTTGTCCAAGAAGGGATCTGTGGACAAAGAGGTACTCTGCAAGAAAAATTATATACATAAAAATGACTGGTTTCTGTTAAAAATGGAAAGTAAACTATAGATTAGGCCATATGTCAAGATCACATCTATTCAGATAAAATTCAATAATACCAGAAATTAAATCCAGCAGGGCCACCAGTGATTTTAGGAGCACTGTAAGTCCCAGTGCTGCTTTGACTCCAGTTCTTCAGGGACTCCCACTGGTTTTTATTGCTTGTCATTTGCAAAATAGAGCATCATCTGTTTGGTTTCAGTGGAATCAGAGCTGTTAGGAAGTGTAAGGTGAGCTGTGAGCACTGTGAGCCCACAGATAGTCCCCTAAGTGCTTGCTTTGTAGTAACAGCTTTAAAACAAGGACACATCTTTCCCGAACTGTAGGACAGCCCAGACTAAGTGTACTCTGCATGGGCAGTTGTTTACATACTTGTTTGACATAAAGACTTTTCTCACAGGGTTTCCCCATGGCACAGTGATGGGAAAAAGATTCCTGTGCTTTCAGGGCCTTTGCTGCTGCCTGGAAAGCCTGTACTGCTTGAGTTTAGATACCTAGCTTCAGAGGTCCCTCTTATCGGAGTTCATGGGAATAAGTGAAGGCTGTGAAGTTTGGTGGAAGTTACTGATTTACACAAGGCAGTACCTGCAGTGTCTCAAGTGAGCACCACTACAGAGGCAGATATACTCTGTCCTATAACCCTTGAATCTGAACTCTTCCTCCTCTCTCCAAAGGTCTCTTCAGACCTGTATCATGTTGATTTTATTTGTTGCTCCAAAACACAACTTCCTCTTGTTTCTCCTAACCTGCTGCCTTCCCTTGCTGTTGTGAATTATTTCCCGAACATATTTAGTAGTAGGTGGCTGCAGAGCACAGATACTTTTTGTGTGCTACTTGATGTTACATTACTCATCCTTACCAAAAGTTTTGAGTGGTGTTCAAGATTTTCCATGCTTCTTTACATCTCTTGGCCAGTTAATCAAGTAACAGCTCCTAAATTCAATTTCTTTTTTAAAAAATTGAATCTAATATTAAGGATTCACTCTCATTTTAGAGTTGGTTACCATAATTGTGGTTAGTGTTACATCACAATTAACTTTGTTTTGAATCATTAAAAGGCCAACAAGCTCACTTCACATTGCTTTCATTTGGGTTTATAAATGCAAAAAAGGAAGGTCCAATAGGTGTCCTGCATTTATAAACTGCAAAAACTTTCTTTCACTGTCCTTAATAGTGAGAGTCAAGTTTGTGAAGCTTAAGGACAGATTGATGAGGAAATTTTTCTCTTTTTAAGAAGTGGAGGAACAATTGATAAAATGTCATTGCTACTTTTTTTTGAATTGGAGCAGAATCATGTTGCTGTTTATGGGAATATGAAACTGTGCAGTTCTTCAATGTAATTTTTTTTTTAATTCACAAATCCCCTGAAATTATTTTATGAAGATTATTTGTCTTGAGACAAATGTGTGCTCAATCTCAGGGTCTCGAAAGTAAGGATTCAATGAAGCCCTTGGAAGATGGGTCTTCATTCCACCTGCAAGTAACGGAAGTTTCGTGCTTGACATTTTTCAGAACTTTTCTGAATTGTAATGAAGTTTTAATTAAGTTAGAATACCCTAAATTACTAAGATTTTAAATTTCAATCAGCTTTAATAACGTTTTTAGGGCTTCTGTTCTATTAGCTAAATTTCTCTTTTCATTGATCCTCCAGCTCCTGTAGAGACCAACCTGCATTCTACATTTGTTTTGTTGTGTAATTGTTTTTATTTCTCAAAGAGAGAGAGAGAGAGAGAGAAAAAAGGAACGCTTTTTGAGAAAGTATCTGTTAGTTGTCATGTAAATGAAGAGAGTGATAATACATGGTTACATTACCAGCTCTTAATAGGGGAGACTTTGTGATCTCCAACACACAACTCCTCTTGCTAATTAACCAGGTAAAAAAAGAGCAATCTGGTATTCCTTTGGGAATATTTTCATATAGAAAGAAATTTACCTGGGCATAGATGAGATTGATTTTACATTTTAAAATTAATGTTTCTTTCCTACCAGTTTCTAAGAAGGAAGAATGAAAATATATTCAATCAGGTGATGAGACACCCCTCTTTCCCTCACTTTCCTTATGCCTGTCCCTCTCCCTAGCAGCTAGAAGAATGAGAGAAAAGAATTAAAATATGGTGCCCTTTCCAGCAAAAAATTCCAGCTGACATTTTAGCTGTAGTGGCCATCTACATTCAGGGATAGGACTGTTGACACCCAAATCAAAGCAGTTGCACCTGTAAGAGGAAAACATTTGGCTAATGCAAGGAAAGAATTGGAGTCCTGTCTAAATCTGCTCCCAAGGGCTTTTCAATCGCTAATTTAATGAGATCATGTGGGGTTTTAGATCTCCTTGTCTTTCATTAGATTTTAATGAGATCTTTTTCCTCTTCTCCAGACAGTGTCCTCCCATTTTCTTGTTACATTCTTCCTGTTTGTATCCAGCAGCACAGCCTTGCCTTCAGAGCTGCGGCAAACATACACTCAAGTCTGTGTGTGCAATCCAGACTGCAACACCACAGTGGCTGGCAGTTAAGATCAACCAACATGAAAGTGGAAAGGTTCACTCTATTAGGCCTGGTCTTTATAAAAAAAACCACAGAAATTCACCCAGTAATTCAACTTCATCAAGTTGAGAAGCTTGCATTGACCTTCTGCCTCATCTTGAGTTGCCTTTAATCTGTATTCTCAATGCTTTTTGTCTGGCACTGTGTGTAACCATATTTGTACTACCTGCAATGTTGTGCATGGTTTTGCAAATCTTTTGTTTCTTCTGCTACTTTTTTTTTTAAATTTATTTTTTCCCCTTTTAAGTCACGTCTCATTTTTTTTGCTCATCAGCTTTCCTCCAGCTTTTATACTTCTTACTTTCCTCCTAGATTTCTTCTGTCACACACCATTTCTGTCAACAGGCCGCATGCGGGCTGTGCCTCCATAAGATCTGTGTGCTCCTGGATCAGCCTGTGGTACAAATCCAATCTGAATGAGGCACGGGCATACTTCTGATGAATTAGCCAGAGTACAGTATATGGATATATGCCAGGCTTTATCCCAACAAGGGACCTACAGATGATGTGTATTCAGCATAAAATTAGAGTGGGCAGGATGAGCTAAAAACTGATCTGTCAAGACAGATTGAAGTTGTACTAAGAATTCAAAATATTTGGAACAAATTTGAACTGACAGACTGAAGTTGTTTTAGTGCTTTGTGTCATATGGCCACAGGGTTTTTGATCTTGTAATAGGCATCTTAAAACAGGTTTACTATCTTGTCTATTTACAGTCTCAGTAACACTAATGTCAGCAAAGTAATGAACTTCCTGCTATTAAGACCAGAAAGAGTCCTTCGGGTAATTTCACCTGATCCTTGAGTGACCCAGACAATAAAATTTCCTTCATTAAACCACAGTGTGTTCAATATCCTTCTGTCATCCTTTAATATCAGGGCCCCACGTCAGAAAAATAAGTGAAGCATCCAGTAATACAATGTTGTTTGGACAATACAGTCCACACATCATCTAGGTAGCACCTGTCTGGGATTTGTACACAGAGTTGCACTTTCACACAGAGCCTTGGCAAGCCTCTTAGCCTAGAAACAGCCATCCTCAGCCTGGCTCTTGGCAGTCCCTGAAGAAGTAAGGCACCAGCCATGGATAAGAGACAGCTGTGGCTGGTTGTTGCCACATTGGCTAACTCCACTGCCTCCTCCTTGCCAGCTGAAATCAGCATTTGGCCACTGGAATCAGAACATGCTTGAGAGGGGTTTACAGGCTTGGCACATCCAGGGCTTGTGCCTCAGACAGACACAGGATGGAGATGCAGTCTAAGAGAGTATCACTGGCCCCTACAGCTGCAAAAAAGAGCAACCTAATAAAAAGCTACTCCATCCCTACCAGGGGAAAACCAGTACTGAACTCTGAACTTTATCACATGAAATTTTTTTCTATTCATTTGTGTACCTGCAGATCAGGTGTACAATTAAGAGGGCAGTTGAGTGAGAAGATAAGAAGGAAGACAGATGCACAAATTGATGGAAATAAATCCAGAATCTTTCCTGACACTGAAAGCAGATGACAGGTCTTAAATGAAGAACCAAAAAGACCACTTCCAACAGGGACACAAGAATCTCTTTGTGGATGAATGGAGAGTGATCTTTTTAATTTTAAAAGTTTTTAATATATAGATAATATGGGGGACTAAAGACATGTAAAAGAGCATATGCACTTTTGGGAAAAATGTTTATCACTTTTACCCACTTCATTGCATAAGATTCATTGCATCTGATGGTAGAATGATTGGATTTGGCCAAAGTGTAATGCTTTTCTCCAAAAACGACAGTCATGTTTTTGATCTAGTAAACAACCTGCCTTTGTGCACATTCAGACATCATCTCCCAGAAATAAGTTTCCTCTTTTTTCCACTCCTGTTAGTCCTTCAGCTCCAGCTGCAGAAGAAATGTTTCTGTTTTTTTTCATGATTCACAGATCTCCAGAATGAGTGTTTTTTAATACAAAAAATATCTTTGATGTTTTTCAGGTGCCGGACAATCAGTAGGGATGATCCAAATACTTTATGTCTTCCAAGTTCTATCCTTTACATACCACTTCAGACAAGTCATCTATGAGCAGTAGGAAATGGCCTAGAAGCCATTTATTGCCTGCTCATCATGTTTGTTGTATACTTGCACAAGTTTCCCTCTATCCAGGGCTGTAATAAGACATTCTAGTACTCAGAGTACCTAATAGTTTACCCTTCTAATAATGCAGTTTGAATAAGAATAGAATGATAGAATGGCTTGAGTTGGAAGGGACCTTAAAGATCATCTTGTTCCAACTCCCCTGTTGGAAGCAGCGACACCTTTCACTAGACCAGGTGGCACAGGGGCCCATCCAGCCTGGCTTTGAATATTTACAAGGATGGGACATCTACAACTTCCCTGGGCAACCTGTTCCAGTGCCTCACCACCCATACAGTAAGGAATTTCTGCCTAATATCTAATCTCAACCTACTCTCAGTTTAAAGCCATCATGCCTTGTCCTATCACTGCATGCTCTTGTAAGTAGCCTCTCTCCATCTTTCTTGAAGGCTTCCTTCAGGTAATGGAAGATGCAATTAGATCATGCTGAAGTCTTCAGGCTAAATAATTCCAACTCTCTCAGTCTTTCCACACAGGAGGGTTGCTCCATCCCTCTAGTCATTTTGATGGCCTCTTCTGGACTTGCTCCAACAGGTCCTTGTCCTTCCTGTGCTGGGGACCCCAGATCTGGAAGCAGTACTCCAGGTGGAGTCTCACAAAGATGGTGTATAGAGACAGAATCACCTCACTTGAGCTGCTGGCCGTGCCAATTTTCATGGAGCCCAGGACACAACTGGGTTTGATATTTGTTCAAATAATTACATTTTAAAATAAATTATTTAGTATTAGAGCTGGAGGCACTAAATATTGATTAGTCACAGAAAGTTACTACAGAACAGCATTGCTTTTGCCTAGCCATGTAGTCAGTCTCTTGAAAAAGGGACTGATGGTATTGGTAGAAATGGATGGGCCTCAAGGGTACCTGCAGTGAGATCACCTCTGTTTTGGGAGACAAAGGCAGAGCCCACCCCAGTGGCCCTGACAGAGGTCTGAAGTTTCACTGCTGGATCCAGGTGCTCAGGTCTTGAGCTGAAAGGGCTTAGTGAAACTGCTTGGTCCTTCCTGGGTCACTGAAGGAGAGATGTAAAGGGACAGCCAAAATAAAGTTGTATCCTCCCTGCTCTGTGCCCTACCTGTGTGAAGTTCAATGAGACACCTTGAAGCAGGCTCTGCTGGAGCACATGCTCCCAGAGGAGGTCTCCTCTTGCTGTACATGAGCCTGTTGCTGCTATAAAAACACAAGGATGTTGAGCTGCAATATCTTGTCCTATCCCAGCACTGAGGCAAGAGTGGCTGATGGCTCAATGTATAACTTGCTTTAGAGACCTTCCAACGTGAGCAATCCCCCTCTCCTTGGAAAGCTTTTCCTCCAGGCTAACTGCACTCAGCTGCAGTGACTATGTCCCCCTGCCCTGTCCCCATCCCTCATGGGTTCTTCAGGGTATGGCAGTGCAGCAGGGCACCATCAGGGCTGGGGGCTCCCTGGGGTGCTCCTGTCCCACCACCTCATCCAGGAGCAGCCAGGGGAATCGGGGCACACTGTCCCTTATCAGGTACCTCCCTGGGGAGGGACAACCCTGGCAGTGCCCTCAGGCAGTGACACAGAAATTTGTTCTGTGCCTAATAGACGTTTATCTGCCTTAAAGCTCTGTTTCCATCTGTTGAGAGTCCTGTCCTCTGAAAAAACCTGGTGTCGATCTCCTCTATTTTCTGCACCAGAATGTTTTCTTAGTTTTGTTGTGTCTGTCACCTCTGTAGTGCAGAGAAGCCACCATCCTACCTGAGGACTGTGATGTAGGTGACCAGATGGTACTGATCCCAGCTGGTATCACCTCCTGGTGGTTCCTGATGTCCCTCTTTCCTGACCTCTATGCCTCCCTCACAGAGCTTACCTCGGCAGACAGAAATTTGACATTGGCACTGTGAACTCTGCTGAATCACATAATCTGCAAAACTTAATTTCATGGGCCTCATCAACAAGTCTTGGTACTAAAGCAGCTGATTAAACAGTAACTAATACCCCTTTGTTGTTGGAGGGAAAAGTAGAACAGTAAAACCTCTTGCATATTGCCTGTCTCCTGAAGTTAAAAGGGTAAAAAGGAAGAAAAGCAAATAACTATGCTTTGGATAAAACAGAAAACCTCCTGGTCAGAAAAGGAGCTATTTGCACATGTTCCTCAAATGATCATGTGCTAGCCAATTTTAAATTAATATAATTTCACACCTATTTCATAGTTCTTTCTTCATCCCTTGTGCACACCAGTCCTGCATTAAATACTGAGATTAACCTGCACCTTCCTCCTTGGCATGGGGTTTTACCACCCGGTCTGAGTGCCAGTGCTTCAAAAGGGCTGCTGCAGTTTCCTTGGGCATGAGAAAAAAACCCCACAACCAATTTTGCTTCTGTTCCATAAAAACAACAATTTGAGGTGACAGGATGGCATGGAGGGGTGAAAAAGAAGATGATGATGCCCTCTGAACTCTTGTGGTGAACAGATCTGTGACCCTGTCCTGTGGCAGCCCAGCCTGGGATGAAGGTGTTCTGTTCTCCAGCAGCTCCTCTTGAACAGTCTTGCCCACTCTCTGCCTAAACAGGGAAAAGGCAGCTCTAGTACACAAAGGAGAAATGGGAGTCAGTTTTTTTGCACACCCGACTGATGTTTCCAAGTATTGCCACCAGAGGATGTAGCAAGCACATTTTTTGCTGTATCAACACATAAACACACAAACAGATTAAAATAGCCAGATTTACCAGCAGAGGTAGCATAACTTCTGTATCAACACAGGAAATATCAGTGTAAACAACAGTTCTTGAAAAAGAGAACAGAGGGAGAGAGGTAAGGAAGTTACACACTGTATTTTCTGATGCATTTATCCCAGCTCTGTAGTATTTAACATATTAAATGGTAAATGCATTTCTGATTTCTCTAATGCATTGTTAATGCTGGGAATGTCTAGCCTAGGCCACTTCCAGTATTTAAAGCATTTTCTATCAAAGTGAGCAGCCATTTTGATGTTTGAATATTTTTCATTGCAGTAATTCATCTTCTAGATCTGGAGTAGTCAGCAATTTAGACAACAGGAAGAATAGAGTGCTCAAAAGGGACAATGGCTACTGAAAGTGAGGTACTGACTCAAAAGCCATTTTAAAAATGGTTGCTATAAAAAGGAATGGTAAGAGTATCAACTGTAAATAATGAGCATTTAAAACTGGTGTTTTAGGGAAAGATCTGTAATCTTCTCAAAGACAATCGTCAAAGATTTCTTAGTGGTTACACTGTGTGTCAAGAAGAAAGTATACACTTTTAACTGAAAAAAAAACAAGTCGATTGTTGCGGTGGTTTTAGCCCCTAAAAGCCCTTGTTCCCCCCCTAACCCCCTGAAGCATTNGTGGATCGCACCCTGGGATTTCCCCCCTTATTACAGGCACTAAATACTTCTAGAAAGCCGCAGGTATACTTCAAAATGTACTTTCTAAAAGTGTATAATGATGTGAAACATTCAGGAATACTCACCCTGCGTTAATTGTTTTTAGACTTCATTAATGGTCTGACACTGACTATTCAGTGTCTGGTTCACTGACAAAACATCCCATTTAGTGGAAGAGAATTAAGCCTTGAAAAATATATTCTAAAATTATTTACCATCATACTCTGAAAAAAAGATAACTCTTTACAGGAGTTTTCTCTTTCATGGATAAACTGAGCTATGTAGTCAATGTCTCATCCTGGAACCAACTCTATGTTTGTGCCTCTGTGTTTGTTTAGGCACCAAGTCTCAACAAACTGAGGAGTTATTAACTTTCTAAAACAACCTGTTTACTCAGCACATGACCCCTCTGTATTATGATAAACAAACATGAAAACAGATGGATTAAGGAAAGATTCACTGCTCTCTGTTGAAGTCTTCTGAAAAGAATTATTCTGGATATATGGTAAATTGCAGATATTGTTTATTTGAATGGGCTTGTCAGTATAAAAATTAGCAGAATAATTTCCCTTCAGTTACAGTGTTTGCAACATCTGCAATTGCTGTAGTATAGAGTCATGGATGAACAGATTTGTCTTCCATATTGTAAATACAATCATGTTCTTTCAGCTGTCAGTGTACTAGGCATCATTTTTAAACCAATCATACACTTTTTCAGTTATTTTTACTATCACTAGTCACTTAATCTTGTCCATTTGAACTCGACTTGCAAGTGCTGGGAAGCTTAATATTGCAGTAAATTTGTTTATTGATCATCCAATTATAAGACAAGCATTTTTTACTTCTTAATGGAAAACAAACAAATTCTGAGGACTTTTTATACTCTTGTATTCTCATGGCCAGTGTTAAGTATGTGTCCATGACTGCTGGAGTCCCTGGCAGATCTGTAACACATCAGGTGCCTGATCACTTCTGAAAGAGGGAAGTAATTTCTCACCCATTTCTGTGAAAGCAGACAGGAAATTTGTAGCCCTTGGTAGCCCAAGTCCCTGCTCACACCTTGGCCCATGCAGTACACAAGCCATCATCTAAAGCTTCTCACAGTACTTTCTTTGAAATCCCTTAGCTGTAAGAAGTTAGGATGTAACACCCCTACTCATGTCGGCCTTTGAATTTTCTGTTTCCTTTATTTCAATACCACGAAAGGAAATCAAACACATCGTAGAAATCTTATATGCAACTGAGCAAACAAAACCCAATCAATATCTAAGGCATAGAGGAAGAGAATAGTTCAAATATTAGTGTAGCCTGACTGACTGACTCCTCAGAAGCCCATTCACTGTCTCCAGCAGGCCAGTGTAGGGGGGAAGGCATCCTCTGGATACAGGGTCCTCTGAACCCAGCCGTACCCAAGCAAGTCATTACAGCTAGAAACACCAGGTAAACAGACACCAGAGGCTCCACAGGGCAGACTGGGGGAGAAGTTGCTTCTGAGAGCCCTTTTTATGAAGAGGTTGGAGAGCCAGGCACACCTGGTCTAGTTAAGCCATTCCTGGTGATGAAGTCATTGCTGCTTGCTGCTACCATGGACCCAGCTGTGCTGTCCCACACCTCTGGAGTCTGCACCTGAGCCTCAAAGAATCACAGCCTCCAGAGGAGCCTTCAAGCAGGGCTCAAGATTCCTGCAGCCCCCTCCTCTCTCCTGCTGTCCCTACACCCAAACTGTCCCTACACCCAAACCAGGATCCAATTCCCTGTCCTCAGGAGCACCTGACACATGCACCCTTTGCCCTTTTGTTTTTAGCACAGTATCTGCCATGAGGTGTTCTCACTCGTGCAGCTGAAGAGTAGACTACCCCCCCAAGATACAACAGGTAGGACAATGCCTGAGAAACTCCATCACTCAGTGAAGAGTGCCAGACAGAGCTGGTTAGAGCAGCCTTTAATCCTGGCAACACTCTTTGCTCTGGTGTTTGCACACATGCTCCTAAAATGGAATTTTTCTCACAACTGCAATATCAGAAATCTCAAAAGCCTTTTTGATTAGCTTATTGTGGGAGATTTCAGCTGTACTTCACATGGTCTTCTCCTCTGTAGTGGACAAATCTGGATCCAATTTCTGGTGTGTAACTTCGTCCAAAACCTCACTGTAGTTGCTAGAGCTTCTGAGACTTCTCAGATGGGTGGCTGACAGGAAGTTGCCTGGTTACATGAGTTTTAACACATCTTTCAGCTAACTCTGAGACCCAAATGCAACATCTGCTAGAACACACAAGGACGTCATGTGGATTTATGATATTTGCTTGAGGATTCTGGAGCCATAAACCAGTGAATGGACTACAATGAGATAAATACATTATTTCTCCTCTGTCAAAGGCAATTCTGTCCCGATACTTTTCAATGCATTATTTAATTGAAAGCAGTTCCCATTTTGCTCAAGCTAGCAATTTGAAAGTTTAAAAGATAAGCTACATTTCTTTGTTTGACTATACTGTCAAATGCATTTGAAAATAAAGTGCTCAATCACGATAATGTTAAGACTGCTCTTTATGTTTGTGGGTTTAAAATGTTAAACCTAATAATGCTCCTTTTTTGAAACTGGGCCAATGCTACTTCACTTGAAGTCAATGGGAATTTTGCCAATGACTTAAATGAAAGCAAAGTTGGGGCCTATATATTGGCTTCAGGCTTTAGGACTCCACGGGAGCCCAGCACTTCCACTTTGTGAAAATTAAATACTTCCAACTGCACTGATCTCTCTGACCATAATTTGCTTCCACATCTCCAAAAATGCATTAAAACGAAGACTGACAAAGAGGAAAATATTTTATTATATTGCTGCCCTATTCTAAAGTTTTAAAGCAACAATATACCCTTGCTTTTTTTTTTTTTCTTCTCCCCCCCTCCCCCCAAACATTTGCATTTCTCAAAGACATGAGACACAGTGCCAATCCTGCAGGCAAATGCACACAAGGAGAATTGTGAAGCACAGGCACTATCTGCATGTGTTCAACAAGCCTTTGCACAGCCTGGGAGCCCACCTACACAGTGACTGAATAGCTAAAGCTGCTGTAGGGACTCCAAAATTTTTTTGAAGACCATTGTCTTTTAAAAGATTATTAAAAATATTGATGTATTTTTCTAGTACTCGTCTGTCTTGTTTTGTCAGAATGGCTCAAAAGAAAGAAGAAAAAGTTTAAGAAAAGTTTAAACGTTTTGTGGCTAATTCTAAGCAAATTGATTAAATATGCTCTTTTTCAGCTATTATGAAATCCTAATAAACTCAGAAGCAGATGAGAAGTGGACCAGATAGGTTTAACCTGATGTAGAGAATGAATAATCCTTTCAGCACTCTGTCTTTAGAAGGAACACTTGATATATCTCACAGGAAATAGTTTCTGCATTTAGACCACTACTTTATGAACCCAAAGTTATTGCAACCAATGCTTTAATTGTGGCCTGTGAATGCAAGAAAACATGAGGGAAGGCAAGAAAGAGACAGGACCAGACTCACTACCCTACTTACACATCGAATTTGAGATGTCAGCCTCTCCATACACCAAAGTAATCTCCTAGTTTTGGAGATGTTTTCTTCCTCTCATTTGGTGTTCAGGTAGCTCAGAGGTGAGCACTGCAGCTCAGCTACAAATCAGATGGCTCCTTGACATAGAGTCAATATCCCTGCTTCCCTGATTTTCTAGAACCAGCACATCTTCCAGGCTCAAGCTGAGTGTTTATCTGCAAAGGAGTTCAGAAAAAGTGTGAATACACTTCTGAAATAATAGAACCACAGAATGGGTTGGTTGAAAGGGACCTTTAGAATTCAACTAGGTCAACACATAAATATCATAAAAGTATCATATTTTACCCACAATTTCTTTTTTGTATATCATTTCAGCACAGAGGAATACTAAAAGTCATGTTCTGATTGCTGTGACATGCCAGAAGTCATGGTCTGTCTCCCTCTGCCCAGCAATTTTCAGGAACTAGTCTATCCACTCCTCGAAAAAAATCCCAATATTTTACAAGTAACTGAATAACTCTGTATGCTTTGCTGAGAAACACACAGAATTTATCCTCTTCTTCCCTCTACTGATATCACAGAAAGTGGGGCCTGATTTAGAGACTCAGAATATCTACAAGATCCAAGAGACTCTGAGCACTTTTAAACAGCAGTGCTACCTGAAAACCAAAATGTCTGCATGAGTTTTTTCCACAGCAGGATGTTCATTTGCAAGTTCAACTTGAAGCATATTAAAAGTGTGTTATTATGTCTTTCTATGAATTATGTGTATGTGGTAATCATTCCTTCCTACTTTGGATGGATAATGACAGATTTGTTTTATTTGTCTGAGAAAGATGGAGTTTGGGGTACAATGTAGTGGTTAAATAATTGCCAAGTCACCATAAAGACATTACTCCATCTAATGTGCACAATCACACATTCACTCAACTGATGATACAAGCCAAGCAGAACTAATCAAAACACTGAAGGTGGATGCTTGCTGCCAGCATCTCTCCCGCGTTTACCAGACAAGCTATTTACAAACCTAGAATGTGAGCTACTTAACTGTGAGTGAATTGAGTTTTGAAAGTAAAATGTGGCTAAAATTAAATAAAAGTGTTCCTTAGAAGAGGTGGAGAGTTGCAGACTGGCTACAGATTAGATTTTCAGTAGTCATATCATTCACCAGTGATGGCATCTTCACTTTTAGGCTTTCACTGACCTTCTGAAACCATATATCCATTGTTTCATAGAAATGGATGCAACCACTAGACTTCCCAATATCTTAGGAAGCACAGCTGAAAATAAGCCCCAGAGATCATCTTCTCACCTGTTCAAAGGGATCAGCCCTCCTAAACCTTTCCTAAGGGAAGTTTATGCAGCCTGTTATCATTTGTCTAACATTGTAGCCGAAGACCCTGTGAGCTGATGCAGATCTCTTCTGCTGATTCCTCCAAGCTGGCACTGGGGCAGCTAGGTGATCTAGTATTTCAAGTGTATAGACATAAATGTTTTTTTTCTATGTGTTATATCATGACAAAAAAAAAAAAAAAAAGAAAAAGTTAAAGGAAATCAATTAGTGAAACACTCCAAATTAGATGAAGGATTATCAGGCTTAGTTAGATCTATTGACCTATTTTGCTTTTAGTGACAATCTGTTGTCCTTTCATTTTGAGCAGCAACATACTGATCCCTAGATTTGTTGCCACCAGGTGTCAACCAGGCTGCTTGATCACCTCTCCCTCCTCAGCAGGAGCAGAAAAATTCCCTAGAATGAGATAAGCAGAGGGAGATCATTCCTGTCTTAGGTTACAATAG
>VZTZ01022943.1:0-11635 GCA_013400955.1 Drymodes brunneopygia
TCTCTGGGGGCTGGCAGGGAGCACTCCGGACCGTGCCACATCAGCAGCTCATTAGCCACGCCGAGGACAATGGGGATTACAGCAGAATTAAAGGGGGAGGGAGGAACCCAACAAAGACAAAACAGAAAAGATCTTGTGCAAAAGCAAAGAGTCAGGCCGGGAGGAGCTGACAGAGCTCCTAAAGGGCTACCCCTAAAGGCCAAAACTGCTTAATATTTCTATGGAAAATCCTACTAAAAGTACATAATGTGCTAGTAACTCATGGCTGGGGAGCACTGTAAGGAAATACAGCCCAAACCTGGCTCTTGGGGCAAAAACCAGGCAACCTTGAGGGCTGGAGAAATTAAAACTGCAAGAAACACCCTTGCAGAGCAAATTGGAGCAGAACGTGGTTGCAGAGGTTCCTGCTGCCCCAGGAGTCTCTCTGTGTCCAGCTCCCTCCTAGGGTGTCACTCCCTGGGGCTGCTTTGGAGTTTTCCTCAGTGATGTTTAGTTTGGCTCATTGTTTCTCACCTCGGGGTTAAGCTTTGTGAACTCCGCCATTCGCGAGATTTGTTTTTTCCCCTTAATGAGCTCCCTGTAGATATTTTCTAATTTATCAGCAAGTTAATTAGTTTTGTAGATCAGGATGCCCCACAGTTCTTGTTTCCATGCAGAGAACGCTGTAAAACTCCTGGACATTTATTCGGGATTGACAAGCACGAGAGCCCTGGCTGCAGTTTTAGCACAAACAGCTGCAGATAAAGTGTGGAGGGTGAATTTTGTGGCTGTGCTTGGCTACGGGGCTGAGTGGCTCTGCCACAACCTTTTGTCTGAAGCACCACCAGTTTATGGAAGGAGAAAGTTTCACAGAGCTCCACAAAGCTCAGGAACATCAACTGCATGATCAAGAGTGTCAGAAACTCTTTGTTCACTTTTTCGTACGTTCTGTAGAAAAAATTCTTCATGTTGGTCTAAATTCCTGCAGTTCTGGGGTCTGGTACAAATGGAACCACCTGGAGTTTGTTCAGTCTGCCCTCCCCATTTCTGCCTCTCAGTGTCAGGGACAGACAAACAGATTCCCAGGAAGGAAAAACTGCTGAAGATGCATCAGAACACCCAGAATTTTCATTTACCAAACTGCCAAGCTTTGTGCCAATCTCTCCTTTCACCCTGGTGCATGGCAGGGCTGGATTTGGGGTGGCAGCCACTTCAGGAATGACCTGAGGTGCTTCTTTTTCCTGGGAATACAAAAGTGTGATGCTCTCTGCAGCACCAGCTCGTTCTCCTCCTTCCTCCCCCTCTCCTTCCAGTTGTTCACATGGAAACACAGACGTGGTTAAAGCATTTAATCTGAAGGATCTCTCGAAATCTGCACGCTTGGGTGTCCTGTACCTCCCTCTCTTCTACAGACTTTACACAAAACAAAAACCCAAGGCATTATCTGGAATTCTGCACGTGGTGGGAATTCTGTTTTTTCTCACGTGGGGCAGGTTTAGGGTTCTCTGGGCCACGTGGGACTGATTTCAGCACTGTGTCCTGGACAGCGCCATCCCGGCTGCACCTCCAGGGGACATTCAGAGTCCCCGGAGCCCGAAGTGCTGCTGCTGGTCCCAGACCTGTGACTGGGATTGAGCATCAGCTCCTGGAGCATCCCCTGAGTGTTGCTCTGTCCCTGCCCTTCCGATTCCCTGACCAACATCCACATCATTAAAAACGGGAGGCAAATTGTGCAAGGCAGCTGACAGCAAGAGCATGAAATGATGTCTCTGAGGCTCCTTGTCCTCAGGGAAAGAGGCCCTGGTTGCTGGTGCTGATTGGAGCCTGACGGTGCTGGGGCAGAGCTGGGATTGCCCCCTGGAACCATCCCAGCATTTCCCAGGGAGGGATGGAGGGAGGTCCAGCAGGGCTCAGGGCTCAGCTGGCACTCAGTGATTCTGGAGGTCCTTTCCAACCTGAATGGTCCTGGGATCCTGTGACCTTCCTCAACACGTGAGGTGGAAAAACAGCGTGGGGATGGGTGCAAGAAGGGGACTGAGGGATCTGGACAGGACATGTCTGGAGAGTGCCCAAGGGCCAAAGCCGTGGGAGTGTCACAGGTGGCACATGGCAGGGTTTGCCAGGAGAGGTCCCTCAAAGCAGCCTTGTCCATTTTGCTGTGTTCAACTCGGGGGCAAGGACAGCTCTGATGAGATTGTGACATTGCATGGAGTTCTTTATCCTACAGCCAGAGACTGAGACTGCTCCAGATCACTCTGGGACTGCTGAGACTGCTCCTATGGCTACTTTTATTTCAGAGTCCAGCTGAGGATGGCTGCAATTCCTCATCCCCCTCACTCCGCAGCAGTCTCACTCACTCTTTTCTCCTCCTCGTTTCATTTACATAACCAAAGAGCTTTTTCTCCTTGCTTTAACATGTAACTCGCTGTGACACTTGACAGTTCTCCCTTCATCACTGCACTCCTTGACCTCCAAGTTGTACTCCTTTGCTGATCAATCTCTTTCAGCTTGCTTTCCCAAGGGGGAAAAAATAAAAAAAACCAACCACATTTTCATTCCTTCGCTCCTTCTCCTGCAATAACTTTAAAACCCAATGTCCAATTCCAACCCCACCTAAAAAGGATGGTAGAAGCACCTGTGATAATTAAGATTCTGCACCGTTTTCTTTTCAAAAATGGGCAGCTGAGTAGATGAGAGAGATTTAAATTAGTGGCTGCACTGAGGGAAAAGGAAGCACCTCCAAACCATTTCAGATTCCTCCTGGCAGCTGCTGCCTCCTTGTCAGTCAGCACCAGCTCTGCCTGCAGGAGCCTGCCAGGGCCTCCAGGCTCCTCCAGCCCCTCTGGGATCAGGGAAGAGCTGTGGGAGAATTAAGGGGTTGAGTTTGGGGTCTCTGTTGCTGTTTTGGGGGGTTTGGGGGTAAGTGGAACACAGGAAACACAACCCATCCCTAAGCACCCCCACATTCCTGCTTGCACTGCTTGAGGAATAAATTCCTTCCTTCCTTCCAAAATTCCTTCCTTCCTTCCAACCAAAATTCCTTCCTTCCTTCCAAAATTCCTTCCGAAATTCCTTCCAAAATTAATTCCTTCCTTCCTTCCTTTTTTCCTCTTCTCTCTTTTCTTTCTTTCCCTTCCTTCTTTCCCTCCTTCTTTCTCTTTTCTTCATTTCAAAACTCCTTCCCCTGCTTATTCCTAAGATGCCTTTCCTAAATTCAGTTCTTTGTGCTGCCTTCCCTGAAAATCTTGCAAATCCACATCCAAACCGTTTCACACCTGGAATTTGAGACGCTGCTTCTGCACCCAAGTCCTTGAGCCCCTCAGGCTTTGCTAAACCCTTCCCTGAGTTTGTAAAAGTTTCCCTTTGGGGACTGAAGAGATTCACCCACAGATCCACCCTCTGTGCTGGTGTTTGGTTTCACCTGAAGCCTTTTGTGCTCCTTCCACCCAAGGTCATCGTGTCCCAGGGGCATTTTGGGAAGCCTCTCAGCTCCTCAGGGGCATTTTGGGAAGCCTCCCAGCTCCTCAGGGGCATTTTGGGAAGCCTCTCAGCTCCTCAGGGGCATTTTGGGAGCCTCCCAGCTCCTGAGTGTGAGTGCTGCCTCTTGTTCATTGAGTGGCTGCTGGGGAAGGAAACTCAGGAGGTGTTCAAGGCACCAGAGAGAGCTGGGAGTTGTTGTTCTTCTGCAAACTGTTATTTTCTAAGGTATTAAAATCCCTCTGGTGGCAAAATTCCCCCACTAACACAAATTTTGGGTGAGTTTACCCATTCCCAGCTCCAACTCTGCAAACCTTCAGCTCATTATGAACATTCCCCCAGCAGAACCTCTTTTACTGTTCTGTCCCACACTGGGAGCACACGACACACTTTTGCTGCCAGGATTTCCTTGATTTTCTCCTCTTTCCACCTTACCTGCAGAGCTCCTGGAGGCTGCACAGCCCAGGATCAGCCTCAGCCACTCCCAGTCCCTGAACTCTCTCAGCTCCTTCCCATCCCCACTGGTTTTTTGTTGCTGCTGTTCACACTCTGCTGCCCCAGCCTTTCCCCACTGACCCATTTGTGTTCTCTGACAGGTTTTTACTCCTCTTCACGCTCCTGCTGGCTCACATTTGTCCTTTCCTTTCTTCACTGCACCTCCTTCCCCTGACAAGAAATTCTCAACCATGACTCTCCCACCACAGGGACCTTTCTGCTGTTTTTTGTTTCCAGTTTTTTCCCTTTGTGCCCTGCCTGAGAACAATCTCCTTTCTTCTCTCCCATTTCATTTTCCTTACACTCTGCCCTGTTTTGCTTGGGCACCAACTCCTCTTCTTTTTCCTGTCCCCCTTTATTTTGAAGGGTGAGCTGCCCCTCCCTGTTCCACCTCAGCTCCATCTGTGCTGGTTTCTTTTGCAGATTCATTGCTGCAGCAATTCAATTCCTCAGATCTCTTCACCAGCATCTGGCCTCTTCCTCTTCTACGTGGCCTCCAAATTCTCCTGATCACCTCATTTCTGTAAATCTGGGCTTTCTTGGACACTCATTTCTAACCTGTCATTTCCATTTTAAATGTGTCCATTTTTAATTTCCCTGTCTTGTTTTTTTATTTCATTCCTGGCCTTTCACCAGCTCAGTGTGTGTTTGACCTTGGGGAGAGCAAGATGTGTCCAGTGTCTCCTTTCTAGGGCTACAATTGTTCTGGACACTGATATGGCTTTAATCCATCACCACTGCCTTCCTTTTTTTGCTTTAATCCATGGAATACAGATTTTCTGAAGTTCTCTGAGTGTCTGACTTCCCCAAACTTTTCTCCCAGCGCCAGATTTTGGCAGCTCTGTGACTCAGTGCTCAGTTCTCCATAAAATAATTCATCAATGCCACGTTCTGCAGACTCACAGGAGGGGCCTTTTTTCACTGGGGACAATTCCAACACAACCATCTGGGTTTGGGTCGTGGCAGAGCCTTTTCCTTTGCATTCTGTGTGGAACAAGGGCTGTAAATTGAAGGGAGCACATGACAAGGATGTGACAAAGAAAGGCCTGTAGGGGTGGGCTTTTATGGACAACTTTCCATAACTGCCCTGAAGGCCATCAAATATTTCTTATTCAGACCCAGCAGACACAAAAATGCCCAGAAAGGGGAAGTGACTTCAGCATTGTCCAAAAGCATCATTAAAATAAGAATGATATACTTATAAAACACAAGTTTTTAATTAAATGAGTGGTTATTGCTCAGGCCTGAGAACGCAGGAATGCAAAGAGTCAGGGACAGGAAGGGGGAGGAAATTTGGGAAAATATTTCAAAATCCTAAAAGGAAACAGTACAGGTTGTAAATACTTTATATGGAAGATGTGCAGTGATTATGGGAAAGCAGATCTTGGAGGAGAAGGGCACAGCACAAAAAAATCACCCTGAAGATTGTGATCACCCTAAAGGTTTTTGATCACCCTGAAGGTTTTTGATCACCCTAAAGGTTTTTGATCATCCTAAAGGTTTTTGATCACCCTAAAGATTTTTAATCACCCTAAAGATTTGTGATCACCCTAAAGATTTTTGATCACCCTCAAGATTTGTGGTCTCCCCATGGATCAGTAAGAAAGGGGGAGCAGCAGGTCTGTTGTGCCAGCACCACAGGGAAGCTGAGGGCCACCAGAACAGCCCCAAAATGAGTGAAGGACAAGCTAAATAGGAGAGATGAAGGGAATTAAATTCTGCATGGCTCAGGAGAGCAGTGATTCAGTAACCAGGCAAGGAGGAAAACTGTTCAGTGTGGGCTGATAAGGAACAGCCTGAAGTTGAAAGGTGAGACTGATAATGGAAAACAGGGACTGCACAAGAGGAAAACTTCTCTAGGAAAAACTCCAGTACTGCTCAGTCCTGAGGTTCTGAAGGGGGTGGAACTAGAAATGTTTAAAACTTGGTGAAATGCTGGAGAATATTCAGAAGGACAGGTCCCAGCCCTGCTCTGGGGCCAGTGGTGACACTGCTGGTATGGCTCTCAGTGCTGCTGTGTTGGTGACAATGACAAAACCCAGCCCAGCCACATTCAGAAACCTTCCCTGCTCTGCACAGAGAGGAGGCTCCACTGAAGGATGAGTAAAACATGGGCAGGGAGCCCTGGGGGTGCCCAGGTGCTTCTGCTGTTGGATGGGCAGAGCTCAGAGGCCCCAAGGATGGAGGATTCTTTGTGAAACAGATACATAAATACAATTTTATGGTGACTTACAGTGATCCCTATGTCGCCCTGGTTTTACAGGGCCCCATAAGTTGTGACACTGTAACTGGAGTTTCCCATGCTTGTTCTGTAAACATGGTCCTTGTTTTTCTTAACCAACCAGGATTGTTTTGCACTTGTGGAATTGTTTTTCATTCCTTTCCCCTGGGGTGGAGAAAGATGATTGACCATGTCTTTGTCCTGTAAACCTTCAGGGGTGTTGACCCTTTTCACCAATCCTTGATTGTCTTTAGAAACATATAAAAATAAGTAAATAAAGAAAGGCAACGCTTTTAGTTGGTCCTGCCTGAAGATGCAACTGCTGCTCTAAAACCCGCGTGTTTCTTCTGTTGCCAGCTGTGCAACAATCCCTGCTCTCAAAAAAAAGCTGTTAGAATGGCAATAAAAGGTCCTTTTCCTAAGGAGACCTTTGGAGGGGCAAAATGTCCTGGGGTCCATTATCTGTGAGTGTGGAGCCAGGCAGAGTCGTTGGCCTTTGCAGGATGTGAAGAGGGCTGGAAGGCCTGTGGGGATCCCTTCAGAAAAAGCTTTCATTCTAAGTGTAAAAATATTATTGCCATCCATGATAATTATTGGAATAATAAAGATCTCATTAGAGGAGCAGCAGGACTGTTCTCAGGTACTGCTCGGAGCCTCCCTGGGAGCAGGGAGTGTGAGAGATGCTGATGCTGCTTCCAGCAGACACATCTGAACAACTCTTGCTAATTGCCACTAATAAATATATGCTAAAAGCATGACTGGGAGCCAGGCACACACACAACTGAAAATTGCACCACCAGGTTGGATTTTCTGCTCACTTTCGTTTGAAATCTCCGAGGGATTTTTATTGTTTGTGTCTGCAATCAACAAAACATTTGGGTTCTGCCTGGGCCGTGTCCAATCCCCCACCCCGTGGAGCTGTTGGGTTTAACACCCACCACACCCCTGTCACCCTGATTTTTGCAGTGTTCTGTGTTTTTACTTCTTTAGTAGAAGTTCTCATGCATTTTCTATAAACACAGTCCTTGTTTTTGTAACCGGCCTAAATTGTTTTGAACTTCTAAATTGTTTTTCATTCCTTTTCCCTAAGGAGGAGAAAGATGATTGACCATGTCTTTATCCTGTGAATTTACAGAGGTGGTAACCTCATTGACCAATCCATGATAGTCTTAAAAATATATATATAAATAAGAAAATAAAGAAAAACAGGCCCTTTTGGTAGTCCTGCCTGGTGGTTCAAACTGCTGCTCTGAAGCCTGCGTGTTTCTTTCGTAGCCAACAGTGCAACACCAGAGCAGCCACTTCAGGAATGACCTGAGGTGCTTCTTTTCCCTGGGTATACAAAAGTGTATGACAAATGTAATGACACAAGTCAATATTCTGTTATCACGATTTCGAAGACTCAGAGAGCATGATTTGTCCGGCATCCTCTGTGAAAATGATGAAATAGTTCAGAGCTGTTTTCTTAAGGAAAAGATAATTTTGAAGTCATTCATTAAAATGGAATGAAAGTTGTATATGCTGATAGGGACCCACCCCAGCCATGCCAGCAGCTCTCTCCTCAGCTGAGCTGAGCTCACAACTGAGGAAAACACATTCTAGCTCCTCAATAATAACAATAATAATAATAATAAATTAATCCACTTTGATTAACAATAAAGGGTTTTTCCTTCATTCTTAGTAACTGCTAAATAATTTCCAACCGTTTTTGCCTCGATTTCAATTGCTGGTGCATGAAAAAAAAAAATCAATTCCAGCTTAAGGCTTATTAAACTATTATTCTATCTTCAGTTGTGATTAGAAGGAAATGCACAAGGCTGGGTTTAATGGTCTTGCTCTCATGACATCACTGGTTAATTGGAACCCCTTGGGATCAAGTTTGTGCTGTCCTTCACTCCCACCAGGAGACACCTCCCAGTGCCTCACACCTCAAACTGCCACCCGACTCTGCTCCTCCGTGGATATTGCCCCAAAAACATGGATTTCTTTCAAAAAATGCATTTCGGGCTTAACAGAGCGACAGCTGGCACTGAAATCTGGGTTTTCAGAGCGATGTCCCTTGTTCTTCATGGGGCACAGAACACTGGGGAAGGATGAGGTGTTGCCAATGGGGAAATTGCTCTCCTGGAAACCCTGAGCTGTTTGTGAGCCCTGGGTGTGAGCAGAAGGCAGAGCCCGAGCAGCCCTGCCCATCCCTCAGGTGGAGAAGTGTCACCCTGATTTTTGCAGTGTTTATGTTTTTACTTCTGTAGTAGAAGTTCTCATGCATTTTCTATAAACACAGTCCTTGTTTTTGTAACCAGCCAGAACTATTTTAAACTTCTAAATTGTTTTTCATTCCTTTCCCCTAAGGCAGAGAAAGATGATTGACCATGTCTTTAACCTGTGAAATTGTAGAGGTGGTAACCTCATTGACCAATCCATGATTGTCTTAAGAAAAATATAAATATGAGAGAATAAAGAAAGGCTGGACCTTTTTGGTGGTCCTGAATGCTGCTCTGAGGTCTGTGTGTTTCTTTCGTGTCCGGCAGTGCGACAGAGAAGGGCTGGGCAGAGCCCTGCAGGGAGTTCTCCAGGAATTCCTGTTCTCCTGGAACAGTTCCATGGATCCCACGCTCTCTCTGAGTGTGTCTGTGCCCTGAGAGGCTCTGAGCTCAAACACTTCACTGCTGGCTCCTCACCTCCCTCTTGGGAAGAGGGACAACTCTGTCCTGCCCTTCCTGCTGCAAGATGGGGAGCTCCAGCAAGATCAGATTCTGGTGGAATCCAAATGCATCCCAAAGGCTTGAGAGGGTCTTTAAAAGCCCCCTGGAGTAACTCAGAGTTACCTGAATTATTCCAGACAGCTCCGGTGGAATCAGGTTCCTCGGCTGGCAGGAGAACGGGGCTCCCACACGGCCTCAGAGTGTCCGGGGCCGGGATTGAACACGGGACAGAGCGTTCAGCACCTCGGACAGAGCCACAGAGGACCGGCAGTAAAGAGGAAATGGAACAGAAATAAATGGGATAGGCTTGGGGATGGGAGCTGCAGGGACTGACCAGAAGCAGCCCCACACCCCAAATCAGCCTGAACAGGGTTTAATCAGCCCTTCAGCAAAGGGGCAGGGACGTGTGGCTGCCACAAAGGTCACCTTTGCTCACAGCGGGTTGATTAAAAAATATTGCAATTAAGAAAATCAGAAAACAACATGGATAGTTAGGCCTAAGTCTGGATCCATCTAGATTTGTGTAAAGAAACATCCCCACGGTTCCCAGGAGGAAATCCTGCAGAGGTGCCTTAACCCACCTTTCTCCTTGGGAGGCAAAGGCTAAGGACACTCATTGATGGAGGAAAAAAAGCATTGTGTGAGCTGAAAATGATGATAAAAATGAGATTATTTTGTGGGGCTCAATCCCTGACTGAGTTCAGACACTGCTCTCCAAATATCACCTTTTAAATAAAGGTTTGTGCTCTCTGCTGTTGGTGGAATTACACATCTCTGTCAAAGGCTCCAAGGTGAGACTCAATTGTATCATTTGGGACCAAAATAAGGTTTTACTCACATCCTCCTCCTGCTGCCAACCACAGGAGCCAAGTTCACCTCAACTTCCTCCAAGCTCCACATGAGAAATATTAAGCTGGGTAAACTTTGATAAAATCTACATCTAAATAAGAGTCCCCTCTGAAGGAAGACGACATTTGCTGATGTGTGGAGCTGGAACAAGATTGACATTTGGAGGACGTGAAATCTTTTGGGAAGCCCTAAAATATCCCCTAAGTAGGTCAGCTGGGTGACCTGGATCTGTACTTTTAATGCAGGAGTAGCCTACATTTGCTGTGTTTGCTGAGGGATGAAGGATTTTTGGGCTGCGGGTTTATTTTTAGCAGTCAAATGTGACCTTTGTAGGAGATCCTATAATAAGAACAATGACAGAGCTGGCCAGGGGTGAGTCACAGCACATGCTTTGGTTCAGAGATGATGAACACACATCATTTGTCCCCTGGTCATTGCTGGGAGAAACTCTGGTCCAGGCAATTCTCACTGGAGGAATCAAGTCAATACTCTGGAATAGAAGGGATTTCTTGATGGCAAAAAAAAAATATTCCTCGTCTTACAGGGGAATTAATCATCATTTCCATCAATGGAGAACAGGCTCTTTAAATTCTAAAATGAAAGAAGAAACCTGGGCAAGTCCAGAGGTTTCCCACTGCCTTGCCAAGCCTAACTCAGATTTCAGCAGGCACCACCCAGGAGTTTTTCCAATCAATCCCATCATAACCTCCCTTATTTTTCAACTTCCCCTCTTCTAAAACAATCTAAACAAAGAAGTGCAGAAAGGGTTGAGCTTCCTTCCCCCTTTGGGGTGTTCCCCACCCTGAGAAAATCCATCTGGATCAGCACCCCAAATCCCACAGCCCAGCCACGGGAGAAACTGCAGCCTGGGTTGGGAAGAAAAAAAAAAAGCTTTTATTCCTGTCTAAGCACATCAATAATTCCCAACCTTCCCTGGGAATAAATCTGAGTTACCACATGCATCACCCTGCTGATCTAAATCCACGTGGGGTTCCTGGCAAATCAATATTTGTGTGAATATTCTTCCGGCACGGGATGAAATTAGTCACAAGGTATTAAATAAAAGATACATGGAACCATAAATGGAGTGGCTTCCCAAAGGACATTTTCCCTTCAGGCCCTCAGCTGGCTCAGATTAAACATTCCAGCTCAGCCAGGGAGGCAGGAAAGCTGCAGGGAGCTCTGGATCACCAGATCCTGGCCTGGATCTCTCCACTTTTCTCCAGCCCAAAAAATCCCTGCTGCAAGGAACATGTTTCACCCCCATTCATGGAATCATGGAATGGTTTGGGTTGGAAGGGCCCTCAAAGCTCATCCACTCCCTGCCCTGAGGCTGCCCAGGGCCACATCCAACCTCCAGAGAGGTTCACTGACCCATCCAAGCTTCACTGCAGCTCCCACCTTCTCCTCTCTGGACAGAAACCTGACAGTGGTGGTCCCTTTGCTAGGACACGATCAAACACCTGGAAATGGGATTAGATCCATCAGAACTGGTTATTTCTTTGGATGATTTTGCCACAGGGCCTGGCAAGTTTGTGACAGATCACACTGCTCATCATCTCCATGCTGTTCTCAGTGCAATCCAAGGATTTGGCCATTTGTCCCCTCTTTTCCTGCTTCTCCACTAAATCCAACAACCTGCCCCTCTTCTCTTGTCTTTTCCTCTCCTGTCTCTCTTCTGCCCCTCTTCTCCTGCCTTTTCTTTGACAGTTGGCTGCTGGCTGCCAGAGGGATGATGTGTTTTAGGCAAGGAGCACACGAAATGAATCCCTCCTTCAACGTGTTCCCACAGCACAGACTTGGAATATGCTGGAAGCATCTCCCTGTGGCAGGGACAGGAGCCAGGGAAGGGCTGGGGCTGGGTCAGGGGTTTGGGATGTGTTGCTCTGTTGGACATGAAACAATCAGG
>VZTZ01022951.1:0-11306 GCA_013400955.1 Drymodes brunneopygia
GGCACCTACAAACTGCCTTGCAACAACAACTCTTATAATGAGAACAGAAGCATATTTTGCAGTAGTAAAAAATGACAGAACAATTACAGTGAGCTTTAACTTTTATAGGTAAATTACACACAACAGATTTTATTAGTTCTGAAGTAATGATTGTTATCAACCTGTCCTTTTATTATCTCATGTCTGCTAAACCAGCATTGTTCAGTTGATTAACACCTCCCAACTTTCATAGACAACTATAATATAAAACATAACTGCAGTAACAGCAATTGTACTATAAATGCAGGTCTAATACCAATACAAGATGCTAAATTCATTACTTAAACAGTTTTCAATATTAAAGAGACTCACTTCATGGTATAACAAATTACTAGAGATAGTTTCTTTTTTTATTGTTGACATAATAATAAATAAAGCTTAACTATTATTTTATAGGTCACAAAGTCCAACATCTGCCAATGAAAGATTGTTCTCTACAGGTTTTTTTCTGTGCAATTTAAATGATGAAATTTCTTGAAATATTGCTTTCATTCCCACAGAAACAGTTTTAAAACACAGATGACTGATCAAACAGCAGGGGATATTCCCTAATCTAGCATAGTTCAGTTGGTAATAAGAGAATGTACATTCTCCATTAAGGCTTCATTTGGCTCAGCTCAAATAGTCCACTGTTAAGTATCTCATTAGTAGGATCACAGAATTTCTGAGGTTGTAATGGAACTTTGGCCAGCATGGAGTCCAACACCCTTACACAGAGCACTATCAACTACACCAGGGTGCCCAGGTTTCTGTCCTCTCAGGTTTTGAATATCTTGAGGCATGCAAGCTGCAGCCTCTCTGGACAACCTCTTCCGGTATTGGACTTGTTTATTCTTATGATAATATGATAATATTTTACTGCTTTTCACTTGCTATCTCTTGCCTTTTGTAGTGTCAGTGGACACCACTGAGAAGGATCTGCCTTTCACTTCTTCATTCACTCTTGTCAAATATTTATAAACATTGGCACCAGTCCCTTGCCAGGCCCCCAGACCTT
The DNA here is from genome assembly GCA_013400955.1 of Drymodes brunneopygia. Lineage (NCBI taxonomy): Eukaryota > Metazoa > Chordata > Aves > Passeriformes > Petroicidae > Drymodes > Drymodes brunneopygia. Next base: position 1,037 of record VZTZ01022951.1, read on the forward strand.
TTGCTGCAAAGTGAACTGTCCTAGTTGTCTCAGTTCCCCTTGCATGAAAGGTTCTCCAGTCCCATAAGCATCCTTGTGGTCCTGCACTAGATTCTCTCCAGCATGTACATGACTCTTCTACCTGAAAGCTCAGACGTGCTCAATAGTGATGAGCAGAGGAGAAGGATCTCCTCTTTCTATCTACTAGAAATGCTTTTCCTGCTTCTTAGGATGCTGTAGCCCTTTTCTGCACTCATGGGACACTTATGGTCCATGGTCGATTCACTGTCCACCAGAAACACTAGATTCTTTTTTGCAAAGATGCTTTGCAGATGATCAGCCTCCACCATTTACTGGTGTGTGGATTTATTCCTTTTCAGGTACTGGGCTTAGAACATTAGTCAGCTTCATGGGGTTCATCTTGGCCCATTTCTTCACCTTGTTAAGACTGCTTCAAATGGCAGTCCAACTGTTTAGTATTTGAGTCTCTCCTTGACATTTTATTTTGACCTATAAACTGGCTGAAGGTGAGTATCCATGCAACCTGTCCTGCTACCAAGACTTTCATGCAAATGCAATATGCTCTGTTTGCTTAAATCCCTAGGTAGAAATGGGTGCTTTATATTAGGGATCTTCAACATTCCAGTTAAGGAAATAATAATTTTTATAGTATGGCTCATATATTTATCCTAATCTATGTCTTCCTCTAATGTTCTTGTTGGAAGAAAAATTCAGCTTTTGACATAATGTAGGCTGCAAATGTATCTGATTTTACCAAAGTAATGGAATTCTGTTAGCACTGGAGAAGAAATTAATCATGTGAGATGCATTCTATGGTAAAAGTTTGGTAAAAGTTCATAAAGGAATATTTGCTCCCTGGCAAATATTCAAATGATCTATTGATTGACACATGGAAACAAGTTGTATATGAAGACAAATGGGCCCCAGTGCTCTTGTCTTGCACAGGCTGCATCTCCTCAGTGCCTACAGAGCTTCCTCATCCTCACACCTTGCAGGCTGCAGGATGTGGTCTGTATATTTGTTACACACCTCAACAATAAAAATGTTTGTTATTAAAACAAACCATAAAGCAGATGCATGAAGCCCAGAGAGAGTGTAAACACTTTTTATGGTGTTACTTGGAACTCATTTTCTGTGAATGAATCAAGTTGGAGTAGCATTTGAATACTGGTCGAGCTAGGTCTCTAAACGAGCAACATGAAAATGCATCTTATTTTCATTTCAGTTATAATAGCTTCATTGTAAATCTGTTAACCTTACTGTAATCCATGATAACTAAATTAAAAGTTCATCTGCATGCATAATTAATTTGTTTATATTTTAATAATGATCCTTTCATATTATATATTAATGACATAGTAAGCTAAGGACTGGTTTAAGGACTTTGCCAACTGTATAAATTTCTTTTAGAGCAAAATAATCCCTTTATTAATACTATATGTGTATCAGGGCTACACATATAATTTTGTTTGAAAGTCAGTCCTGGTTGTCTCCAAACCTTGAGGGAAACTATGTTTGAATGGTAACTATAAGCAAAGAGTCAGGACATATGCAAATGCAAGTGCAGCTGCAAACATGTCCAGTTAAAAAGTCTGAACATCTAATGTGTTTATGTTTATATGACGCATGTCTTCTAGCTATACACATTAATAGAATATTCCTGAATTTTACTTGCATGAGGCCAATTGNCTCAAACTTGGATCAGAAGGCCACAAGTTTTCCTTTAGAGATCCCAAGCAATACTGAAGATACAAACTTCCCTAATAGGCTGTATCATTACTATTAGGAATTTTTGACATATTTAGAGTTGAATTTTCTAAATCCCTTTTCCAACTATTTTTATTGACTATTTTAAATTGACCAATTTATATTATTGACTTTTTATTCATTTCTTAGCAATATTGAAAGCCCTTCTCCTTCCATCTAAACTTTTACTCCATATTTAAGCACCCACACTCCTTGATCCAGTTAACTTCTTCCATCTCTTTTCTCATAGATTGCTGTATTAGTTTATTAAGCTATACAGCCAAAGTCTTTCTCACAGCTCTCTGGATCATTTTAGAACTAATTTGAATTTTTCTAATGTTTTGTTGAATGGCGGATATCATAAGAATAAATGGCATTCCACCAGAAGATTTACTTACTTACTTACTTACTGAAACCGTGGAGCAAGATAATTCAACTTTTGTAAGATTTTCTGTGGTAAATTTCACTAAGCATTACATTAAGAGTACATGAGACAATCATCAAACATAATCAGCAACTACTTCAACTCACTCCTTTACAAGGCTAAATATTTTGTAAATATAGACTGGTTAATAAGCTTGCAGATACAATGTAACAGGGCGCTTTCTAATGGAAATTAAGTAACCATGTCTTCAAGAGCTTCAATCACTTTTGTAGCTGTGGTGAACCTCATTATCCATTGAACCTGCAATCTGTTATCTGTGAGTTTAACCATAATGATTTCAGTAGCATTGCCTAGATTATTTATAAAAAAGATTTATTGAATATAGTAGGAGAGGACACTTAACTAGAAGTACTTTTGAAGAGCTCCCTTGCAATACTTAAAGCTTTGGATCCTTCAGTAAGTCGTTTTGAAGATATTTTATTCATACCTTCATAATTTCAAATATAGTGAGTTTAAATCAAGTGTCTTTTTGTGTTAGGTCAGATACCCTAGAGATGCCAAAATATTGTGTACCACAATAGTAGCATTTAGTAAAAGTGGAAAATGGAAAAAAGAAAGCAGCACATTTTTGGCTCATACTGCAAACTAACCACAGAACACTCTCTTTGGTGGTGATCAGTGCTCCAAAATCACCTTTCATTAAAGAATATGCTTTCTTCTTATTCTGGTTATGAATTATAGGGTTTGAGGCCTGAATTTTTTTTTCAAAAGGTCCAGCNTCATGACACCATGCTTTTCAGAAAGATAACATTTTCAAATTGTATGGAATCATTTCATTATTTCAGATTCACCTATTCTGTGGATACCTTCGTGCTGTACCTAATGTGAAGACTTCAGATTTCCTGTGAATAAGAGGTACACATTTTGCATCTATTATATCTTTTATCTGCAGTACAAACTAAGGTTGCCAAAAGTGCCTGTTGCCCTGAAGACAGCAAATATTTTGAGTCCTTTTGGGAAGAACCTGAGGGCATCTTCCAGGAATAATCTCCAGACTATTTTCTTTTTTTCCCTACTTGATGTCAGTGAAATGGCAAACAGAATAGCTAAAGGATACATGCAAATAATGTTGCAGATGGATTGGGTACAACACCAATTCCCACTGCCACCCAGGAGTATCAGCAGGTCTGCCCCAGAGCTCACCTTTGGAATGACTGAACAAGCAATCAAGGTAGATGGCAAGCTCTCCTGGCCTTGAGGCTACCCTGAGGGCTGCTCTACATAGTAACACAGACCCAGCATCTGGGACTCTGCGGGCGATCACTGAAGCAGCCTGTGCTTTCAGCGCTGATGCTCCAGGCTCTTGGCACACCACTTATGTCTTGCTCAACAGTCAGTTCACACTTTCAAAGTACTCAGAAGCTGTAGAGCAATAAGCTTGTTCAGCTCTGAGATGTGAGAATATTGGCTGCAAGTGAGATAATATTTTTCCACTATTTTAAAGTGGAAAAAATTAATAGATATAGAGATAAATATTGGATGACTTTGACACAGAGTATAAAGCTGCATGAGCAAGGGTTTTTGATCCTGTACTGGTGCTATGTATGACTGGTATTGTTTTTGATTTTGACTTGTACTTTTCTTACATTCTTTTACTTTCTAACCATTAGAAAATTAGCTCCTGTTTATTCAAGCCCTAAATAGCAAACTAGTGTCTCAATATTTTTCCTACATATATGACTTTAGGACGATGTGGAGGTGAAAAAAAAATTATAATTTTGCCCCAGTAGATATGACTGTTCAGCAGAAACTCCTCTAGGTGGTCTTATTTGCATGCAGTACATGTAGAAGAAAAGTATGCAAAGATTTTAATGGCTTTTTTCTTACTTGATATACTAATTTATGGACTTATAAACACAACATAATTTGTTGAATAGTGCTGGAAAACAAGTTTATCAGCTCATTAAAATCTTGACAATATAAACTGCAATTAACAAAAGGGAATGCAGTGTGTGTGACTGTCATTCAGCTAAAGATTTCTACCTATTTGCAATGATTTGAAATGCCACATTGGAAGAGTTTAATTAGTTTAATTGTAGTTCTTGGTGTTCTAGATGAGTTCATACTTGGACAGTATTCTAAATATTTAAAATTCTCCTGGAGAATTGGATGGCATCAAGTTGCTGCTGGAAAGCAAGAAGCAGTAATAATGCTATGCAGTGGCATGTGATGGGGGATTTAAACAATCAATGAAAAATAACACCCACACATTTTAGATTAAAATTCACTTTTGGCAAATCTCATACCAGGCTCTCTTGAATAGCGTTTCCAATTAATCCATTATGAATAGTCTTAGACGTGTATTAGGCTAAATTGTTTGCCATATAATTTGGGAATTAAGAATGGATTGAAAGAAGCCCTCAGGAAAGTGACTTGGCGATGTTGGTTGTCGAGAAGCTCAACATGACCCAGCAATGTTTCACATCCCAGAAAGCTAAATATGTCCTCGGCTGCATCAAAAGAACTGTGACCAACAAATTGAGGGATGTGATTCTGCCCCTCTGCTCTGCTCTGGCAAGACCCCACCTACAGTGCTGCATCCAGCTCCGGGGCCTCCAACAAGAGAAGGAGAAGCAGATATTGGAGTGAGTCCAGAGGAGAGTCACCAAGATGATCAGAGGGCTGGACCACCTCTCCTATGAAATCAGGCTGAGAGTTGCAGTATTTGATCTGGAAGAGAGAGAGCTCTTAGAGCAGCCTTCCAGTACCTGAAGGAGGCCTACGAGAAAGCTGGAGAGGCACTTTTTATAAGGGTGTGTAGTAATAAGATAAGGGGGCATGGCTTCAAACTGGGGGAGAGTAGGTTTAGATTAGATATTAGGAAAGAAATTCATTACTGTGAGGGTGGTGAGGCACTGAAACAGGTTGCCCAGAGAAGCTGTGGATGCTCCATCTCTGGGATTGTTCAAGGTCAGTTTGGATGGGTCTAGTGAAAGACATCTCTGTCCATGACAGGGAGGGGTGAAACAAGGTGATCTGTTTAAGGTTCCCTCCAAACCATTGTACGATTGTATGATAACAATACTGTTTAAGCAAGATCATTGTTTAAAATCCTAGGCAAGTATGTAATATTTTAAAAATAAAATACCTTTGATATCTGTGTTACAGCTTATGAGTGCCTGAACCAAAGAAGTGAAAATCCCAGGGTCTATGAGTTCATACAGTACCACGAGACATAAATGTATAGATTACTGGCAAGCATCAGACCACAGCTTTTAAATACAGAACTAAACAGAAATGAACATTACTTTCCCTGGCCTCATTCCACAATGCAATATCTATACAAGGTGTCATACACTTTTCCCCAAAAGGTACTATTAATGGCTAGTTTCTTTCTATCTAATCACTGGATTTTGTTTGCATGTGAATTCTAATCTTTCTTACTTGTGCAGAAGAATGGGTGTTCATAGGAAATTAATTTTGGGAAGCCTAAAAGTTTTCTATTCCTCCCTAAGCTCTGTTTACTACTGAATCAAGTTCCTAGTTACAACAAAGAGCTAGACATAGAGAGGGATTTTTTTCCCTCATTTGTATCCAATTAAAAATTTATATCTGACATGTATTTAACTATTCAGTTGCCATAATTGTTACAATGTGTACCCATGAGAATACTGACAAATTTAGAGGACACATATAACCTGTATTAAGAAAGTAAATTACACCATGGGCAAAAGACTAATTTTGACTAGCAACTTGCAAGCCTTATTCTCATGCAGGAATGGGCATGCTTTAGCATATATTTGTTCAGTGTTCCAGTTTTTAGCACTTGGAAATCAAAATGTTCCTCTGTTGTTTACCTAAAGTAATGTGAACAGATCAAACACATTTGTAGCAATGCTCACATATGTGAAGCTGTAACCCACAAAAATATATGTCTTTGTGTGCCACTAATATTTTCTAAGAGCAAATAACTTTTCATTTAATCTGAAGTGTTTCAATCAAAGTTTCACTCAAATCTAATACTCAGAGAGGGAAAATTTCAAGATTAAAAGGAATTTGAAAGCTGTGTTCTCACCTCCATTAGTTAATTTTTATGGATATTCTGTCAGCTGAATACACTACTAGAAGTGTTGACTGAAGGAAAAATAATACTTTCTGCAAATGTTAAAGAAAACACACAGAAGGTGATTTCAAAATTCTTAATGCAATTTCATGTATTATAATTTATGTTCATTAAGTAAAAAAGAGAAACCTCTCAAACACAAGCTTCTTGTCTGATTAAAGCAGTTTGAACTTCAGATACAAAACATCCCCAGTAACTCAGTTATGTACAATGGATGTACAGAATTATCTTTACACCACTGAACTCTTTGTTAATGCTGTAGGATTAACACCCAATTCACTATATGCTCTCACTTCAGCTGATTTCGTCAACTTTCCTCAGCCTCATCAAGTCACTCCATTTCTCCTTCTTGTCCACCTGTACCACACCAGAAAAGAGACTAACATTTACTTTCTCATCTTACTAAAGCTGAGGTTTAAATGGCTTCAGACAGAACTTTGTTTTGCTGTCACAGAAGAATTATGCTTGACTGAGAGCTCTTTAAGACTTGAACTTTCACTGTTTACCTATATAGCTTCTTGCAGTCTGTAGCAATATCATGAGGAAAATAAAAAACACAACACATTTTCTTGGTTTTTTTAAATATTTATTTATTGTTATATTTATTTTTTATAATTTTATTGGATGATGAAACAGAAACCTACATATGTAATTTTTCTTTGATAAGCTGGAGAACTTGACTTGCTCCTGAGGAACATGTGGAGCAAATTAGTCCTGCTCCTCATGTTGGGGGTTGTGGTTTTTAATGGAGGTCTCAGTTTAAAAATTTGTATTTTTTTTAATAGTGGAAATTCTAAGTTTTTAAAAAGATATTTCCATGCAAATATGTTTGTTCCATTATGCAACTACTGAAATACAAATTATGACAATGAAGATATAAATTGGGATTTCATTTGGTGAGTAATTTCAAATATCAAATGCATTCAAACAGTAATTTTATCTGTGAGGAGATCATAGAAAACAATATATTGTCAATTTGAACATTATATTTAACTATAATTAGTAAGATCTTTTTCTCCAGTACAAAAAACAACTGTAATCCTACAGAAAGCTAAGGACATGTTTCCATTTCCTAGGGGTGTTTTTTCAATTTAAGAACAAGCTGATTCTTTTGGTACTACAATATTAGAAAATTCTATTGCTATCAACTGCTAAAGTGATGCTGTGTACAGTTCAAGTAAATCTCATCTTTGTTCCGAGAAAAGTGCTTGGAGTCACATGTCAGATTTTTAATGAGATTTGTCTTGTCTCACTGTAATAAAGCTGGTATAAATTAGTGTCTTTCTAACCCAATGAATGCTTTTTATTTTTAAATATCTTTGACTTGTGTCGAGATCTTTCCTCAAAAGATTGATATCTGTCTTTTTGTAACAAAGTGAATATCAAAAAGAGAAATAAAAGGAAATTAGGAAAAAAAAGAGGTGAACCAGACAGATAAATTTCTGAATGAAGAGGTAGATCTTTATCATTTCTGTAAGTTGAGACAGAAGTGTTGAGTGGGTAGAAGAGACTTGTATGGAATTTTTAGTGCAGTTTGACAGAAAATTAAGCACCTTTGTAGCTGCTCATCTATCATGCATTCACCTTTATCTCTTGACACGTCCTTAGTAAATGGTGACATTTGGAAACAGTTCAAATAAAGTCTCTGTGTTCTGGGTAATGCTGCATACACTGTGTGTGAAATAAATAACTTGTAAATTGCATTGCATGAATATCACTACTGAAACAGTAAGTATCATAACAATGGGTATGTATAACGAAGTTGAATGAATACTAATTATTCACTTATTTTATGATAATTCTATGGTCAAAGGCCATTGCAACCTTGCTATTCAAGATCCATAAAAATTATGCCTATGTTAGAAAGAAGACTGGAAAGATTAAACTTTCCTGTTAGCTGAAATGCATTGAGAGGTAAAAGAAAAAATGAATAAATTCTTTTCTCATAGTTTAATCTCATAGTTAAAGGAAGAGTTTTCCTTTATTTTAGTGTTAATTTTTTGAAGATGAAGTCTATACTAGGGGAAAATATTTCCCTCTCTATTCCTCCTTTTTTTTCTGCAGATGAGTTGTGAAATATGTTTACCATCATGTTGGGGGAGAAGGGAACCTTTAAATATTAGTAATAGTATGTACATTCTACTCCTCCACCAGATTTCCTTTCCTGTGATATAGGTAAGGTCATGTCACCTGTTACACTCGATGAAGAGAAAACACATAAAAACATTATAGACAGTAGTCTGACTAAGGGAATAAAACAGAAATTAAAACATGAGGTACTTCAAACTAGAAGTCCCAGAGAATACAGCTGTGAAATTTCTAGATCAAAGTATTTTAGTTTTCAGTTCCTTGTAAAAGACTTAGAAACCCTTCCCAAGGGCTAGGGGAGTGGTGGGGGGTGATGGTGGCAGTGATGGTGATGGTGGTGAAGGGAATGAGGCTATGTGGGAGAAAAAAACAATATTTAAGATATTAAAAAGTGGGAAGTGAAATTTTCCAACTGGCTTATGCATTAAGTGTGCATGCAAATGCATAAACATTGCCTTTTTTTGCCTTTTAATGTTCTATGTTTGGCATATATCAAGATATTTTAGTAAAAGAGGAGTCTATGCTATAGGATTGCTGCTATATTTATTACAGAATCTTTACAATTACTCAGATGTGCTTATTTCTTAAAGAAGCTTCTGTCTAGGTCAAGAATACTATATTAACTGAGATTTTGAACCAAGCTATGCAGAAAACAGTATTTTCCACCACAGTCTGTAAAACTGCTTTTGAAAAAAAGGTTTTCAATGAGTTCCCATTTTACAAATATTACAGCTTTCTTTTGTCATGTACAGTCAACTGCTCTCCATTTATGCAGAAGATATGAATCTGGGTTGTTAAAAATAAATGTTATATTGAAGACTTGTATATCATGTATGTGTGGTTGGTCTTTTGGCCATCCAGTCTTCCATAACTTGCTATAAATGTGCACTGTAACACTACAGGAGTGCCAGGTGTCATATATAATATAAGACTCAAGACACTGGCTCATGAGTCACACAGCCTTTCACACACATAAATGCAATTGTGCAGCAGTCCTACACTTTCTTTGCTGATGGGAATGTGATTGAGCTGACAGTGATGGCCACTATGTCAGTGTGAGCAGCAGGCACTGGGGTACATATCTATCAGCAAAAAACATCTAACGGAGCCTCAGGGTGGGCATGTTCTTCTTATTGGCAGCCATCCCAGCATAACCAATCTGTTTTGCTGAGTTGTTGCACCCTTTGAAATGTCTGACGGACCAAATCCTTATTACCAGCCAAGAGTCAAAAGAGGAAAAGGAGCAGCTGATTTGGTATAAAGATCAACACAAATGTGATGTTAAACCTTCTGAGCTCTAATGTGAGCACATTAGCAAGTAGGTTCATGCTAACTGCATATGTTGAGATGTTGAATGCAGATTACACTTTGAAGTATCACTTGTGCAGTGGTATAACGGGAGAAAAAAAATACTCAGTAGAAAGTGGGCACTTTCATTGTTTCAGTTACTTCAAGAAATCCATATTATTATTCATAACTTTTTGCAAATATACTACAAACTATGTAAGTCCAATGTGCATTAGAAATAATCTTTATACCAATAAGTAAAGCATACCTCTGCCCCATGAAATGTAAGGCTTATACCCAATTGATAAGAACAAATGAAAACTATAGATCTCTGAAGAAACCAGATATGTAGACCAAGACACAGTAAAGAGGACAAGCCTCTGCCGAAAAGAGACAGTTAGTGAGCTGATCATCAGCATGGCACCTTCTCAACTATAAAAACAGGAGTTGCCCAGTAACTTGCACTGACTTGAGTGAAGTTTTGCAACTAAGTTTGTTGAATGCTGGGTGTAATGGATTATACTCTTTTTTCCCCTCTATTTTCTTAGTTTTTATAACAGAAAAAAGTCCACATCTAGTCCCATTTGTCCAGCTTTTGCTCTGGTAGGGTGATAATGCCCATTGTAACATTTCTTATGAGT
>VZTZ01022953.1:0-33229 GCA_013400955.1 Drymodes brunneopygia
AGAGAAGGCTTCAGGGAGATCTTTTAGCACCTTCCAATGCCTGAAGGGGCTCCAAGAGCACTGGAGCGGGACTTTGGAGAAGGGCCTGAAGAGACAGGACAAGGGGGAACTGCCAGAGGGCAGGGTTAGATGGGATTTTGGGAAGGAATTGTTCCCTGTGAGGGTGGTGAGGCCCTGGCACAGGGTGCCCAGAGAAGCTGTGGCTGCCCCTGGATCCCTGGCAGTGCCCAAGCCCAGGTGGGACAGGGCTTGGAGCAACCTGGGATAGTGGGAGGTGTCCCTTTCCATGGCAGGGCCTGGAATGGGATGATCTTTAAAGGTCCCTTCCAACCCAAACCGTTCTGTGATTCTGTGGTTTGTGGAGCTGATGGGAATCCGTAGTTCCACCTGGTCTCCAGTAGGAGTTGTCCATGTTCTGCAGCTCTGAAAATCAGGTTTTATTTTATAGCATTTCTTCCATGCAGGAGTAGGTTTTCATCCACAAAGAAATCATCAAATTTTCTGTGAAAAATGATAGATAGATTTTATAATACCTCTTTTATTTTCTGTAAAGCAAGATGACATCAATCCACCCAAAAAGTGCCAAAAGAATTTGATGTCAGCATCATTGGGATATAAGTTATTTGTTACCTCCATACTCTTGTACTTATGGATACATTGATAATTTTGATTTATAGTAATGTTATCAGGCCATTGGAATAATACTAATTTATTAAGAGTATCCCGTAACTAATAACATAAATATTAGGAAAAAAAGGATCTCCTGAATAAAAAATGTACCATTAGACAGGCCCTCCCCTTTAATGGTACAAAGACTGTGACCTCTCATAATAATTTTATCAATAATATATCAATTAATAATTAAAGCTCCATAATTTATAAACTGGAGAGCCAAACAGGTATTTCTTTATACAATAATGACACCTTGGCAATGAGAGGAATGCTCAATGGAGAATAATGATTGATCAAATTGTTAAAAATGTGAAAGTGAATTAGAACAAGAAAACAAGTTGCAGTATAATTGCAAAGGACTCATCCTACAAACTGTCACCTAGCTTTTGTGCTAGAGAGGAATAACAAGAATAATAAATATGAGTTTATTTCTTCCTCAGTGAGGAGGTTTCTGATTAAAAAATGCTCTACTTTTTTTTTTTTTCTATTCTATACTTTTTAACTCCCTTGCTGCTGTGGACCAAATATTTACAATATGCTGTTATTGCAGATTTGCATATGAAAAGCCAAGCGATGACTGGGAGATTTATAGTGTGGACAATCAAAAGAATTTGTTTTGATTAAAGAGTAAAAGGGTTGTCTTTAAATATCAAGTTTAGGAATATAAGATGATTACCAACAGATAGGAGTAAAATGTGGTGGGGAGGAAGAAGAGAGGGAGGGAACAGGGTGGGGGAAGGAACACAGATATTTCTTAGCAGGGACAGCATCCCACACACCACAGGGTCAAGTCATTTACCTTTGTCTAATTCATCAGAGGTAATGTTGCATTGCATGAGCCCTGTTAAATTTCACTTAGGCCATTCACAGACTCCTCGAGCAGACATGACTAATTTTATGGATTTTTATTAACCAGAGTTTGGGGATTGGATAAGACGATGCAGAAGAAAAGCCAGTTGTGATAGCTGTCCCTGTAGTTTTTACAGAGCAGCTGTTAACACATGGGGATCTCAAGCAGGGTGGCCATGAGACACAAAGACACCTCTGAGTGGAGATTTCTCATCTGACTGGAGCAGGTGATGCCATGAAGGCTCCTGTACTCCAGGAACAAGATGCTCCCTGGAGGATCAGGTGCCCTTTTACAGCTTGATCAGCTGGGCTGTGCTCAGTGGTCAGCAAGGAGAGCTGGACTTCTGGCTGGACACGTGCCTTGACTGAACATATTTTTGCCCTGGTAGATCAGCTGGTCATCTGTGGTAATATTTATAATGAATTTATACTATCCTGGCTCTGCATGTTTTTCATTCTTCATGGGCTGTAAAGGGAGCCTCAAGCATTACCTGGAACTGGACCCCTAATGGTAATGGAGAAAGAGATGAAAACCTTGTGCAGCACCCCTGGTTGAGGAGGTTTTCACTTTTTCTTTGCTGTGGCTCACACTGGATTTAGGCAAAATTCTTTTGCTGTTCAGGGGGTAGCTTTCAAAATTCTGTCCTTTCCTAGAAGTGAGTAGATAACAGTGTTTGCCAAACTTACAGCAATGCTTTGGCCATCTCACAGAAGACCTTAAACACAAAATATAAATCATGTTATATGCTAGCACTCCACTGTGTCTGCATTTACAGGAGATAACAGCACTGTGCACATCCAGCACCCTACAGGTTTTTCTCCCTTTATGAATTTAGGCAGTTTTTCAAACAAAGCATGTATTATATATGCAGCAGGGGAAATGTCTGCTTCAGAAAAGCTGATGTCTCGGAGGTAAACATGTATAAATGTTTATACATTTTTAACACATATTATTTACCCAGAAGAGCACAACAGCTGCTTCAGAGTTGTTCTGGTCTCAGTGGTAAATAGGTAATTTTGGCAGTTGCTTGGAACAGAAATGATTCTTTGGTTCCATTCCATTCCAGCCTTTCCACTTGTTATTCTAACAATTGTTCTAAAGGAATCAGGTGTCGGAGGAGATTGATTTCACTTCACGTGAGGCTTTGCACAGATGAGATTGGTACCTCTGTGGAAAGCCCTGAGTAGAAGGCACCTTTTGTTTTTCATTCTGAGTCATAATTTAGTCTCTGCTCCCCCTTGACCTTGTGATTTGCATGGCCTTTCAAAGAGAGATGAATTCTGTCCCATTCAGTCTCACCTGGGAGTGTTTGTGTAGGTGTTCACCAACTGCCCCCATCCCAGCCAGCAGCAGCAATCCAGCTGGAATGGCAGAGCACTGTTTGAGTCTGATTACTTGCCCTAGCCACTCTCCAGAACACCAGATGAGCCTGAAAGAAATCTCATTGCTTCTGTCAATGTTGAAGAGAGACCAAAAGCTCTCGCTCATGCTGCAGTGAGTGCACTGCTGGCTGGATAGGCAAGAAGAACTGACCAGATGCTTGAAGACGTAACCAGATATCTCTTCATCCTACAGGGAAGCAGGAACCTGCCCCCTCCAGCCTGCCTCTCACAGCACTGGGACACAGGGCTCCAGTGCCTCCCCAGAGGGTACTCACAGGTTATTTTTACATTCAGGCCTACAGCCAATCACTAATTAAGCCCCAAGTGCACACCATGTGCATAACTAATGCATCTGTGTGCTATATTTTGTGATTCTCCTGGCTGTGCTCATTTGTTATAACATCAGCTCGCTTTCCTGCTAAAATCCTCTGCAGCACTGGAGATTGTTGTTAGCTGGGATTATTCCTGATGTGTTTTATGCCCTGAAGTTTATCACAGAGATCTAATTTCTCTGGTCTGTGGTAGCTGTTCCAGTTGTTTCCCCACAGCCTTCCAGCCCTCCAGTATTCACTGAGGCTTACAAGAAAACTGAAGGGGGACTTTTCCCAAGGCCAGGTAGTGATAGGACATGGGGGAATGGCCTTCAATTAAAAGAGGGAAGGTTTAGATTAGATATTAGGAAGAAGTTCTTTACTATAAGGGTAGTGAGGCCCTGGCACAGGGTGCCCAGAGAAGCTGTGGCTGCCCCTGGATCCCTGGAAGTGTCCAAGACCAGGTTGGACAGGGCTTGGAGCAACCTGGGCTAGTGGGAGGTGTCCCTGCCCTTGGCAGGGTGTGAAACAGAATGGTCTTTAAGGTCTCTTCCAAACCAAACCATTGCATGATTCTGTGACCCTCATGGCTCTAAATAAACCACTTGAACAACTGGAAAGAGTAGATTGTACCATCTCTTTTGCCTTTTATGTTTATCTGTGCCAAATACATTTTTTCTCAGTGTAGAAAAGCAATTCTCTATCATTTTGCTCCACTTCACCACCACATCAGTGTAAACTCATTTTCACAGTGCTTATAAATTCAGCTACAGAACAATTAAATGCAGCAGAATAATCACTGGGATGTTTTCCCTTAGCCTGTGTTAAGGGTGTGATAAATTCCCACAGATGGATCCAGAGGGAGCTGAGGGCTCTTATGTGTTAAACTGCCCCAGAAGATTCTCCAGAGCTCATCTGGAGAGCTGATCTTTGGGAATAAACATGATTCATTAAATCAACCACCAGAGTAAATGGTATGAGATGATCTATTAAAGCAAAGTTGCTTTCTTACCTATCAGGACACAGAGGAAACAGAAATGTCACTGAATTTTTAAAAAATGCACTTTATTGCTATTTATTAATGAGCTGTCTTAACATTCAGTGGTTCCCTTACGGATTTGAATTACGTTAGATTTTTTTTTGAGCATCATACTGAGCATGGCAAATAATTAAAACAAAAACATTCATGATGTTAAAAGGTCAGATGGCTCAGAGAGCCAGTGATGGGATGAAGAAGTGAAGTCACAGACTGAGCAGAAAGTCATTAAGGGTGTTCTTACACCAACTACAGTCTCGGGATGTAATTTTAGTCAGTTTTGTAGCCTTTCTTAGGAGTCGCTGAAGAGCAGAAGTCACCTCCAGGAAGTAATTCATATCACCCTTCATAGATATTGAGGATGGATGGATATTGTCCCAGGAGGTGAATGCCACCCTGAAATTAGTTTTCCAAGAGTTCTTCAGTAGCCAGCAGATATGAATGTGGAGTCTTCAACGTGAGCTCATGCATTCTGCATTCACAAACCAATGTTTCCTTTGCTGACAGCCTTAGATTAGATGAAAAGACAAGGCAGAGTGAACAAATGAAATATTTCACTACTGCAGGAAGATAGAGATCAGGAGAGATTAGTTCCTCTTGCTCTTAAAAGAGAGCTGTAGTCCTGTGTGCAGTTCTTGACAGGTAGTGTAGATAGCTTAATCAGTTGATGTTAGCTAGAGAGATTATTTTATTAGTGTTTTAATTTTCCCTGCTCCAGCAGCACATTTACTCACAAAACAGTATTTGAAGGACTTTTATTTAACAGAGTAGTTACTGGAAGTTGGCAAACAAGGGCAGTGCTCATCAAATGTGAAAGTGCCTGGGAGTATCTAATGACTGATCTGCATTTCAGGGAAGAATGTGCACTGTATAATTATTGTTTGTATCTGGATTCAAGTGACAAAAATCCGTCTAGAATCCATCTAGACAAGAACTGAAGGAGGTGAAGATGTTTGGGTGGGAGATGCAGTAAAATATCTGCATTTTCTGTACCATGCCATCAGCGTTAATAAAAAGGTGCAGTCTATTCTGCTTATGAGCATCTCTGGTGGAGGTTTTATTGCCTTTGCTGACTTATCTTAGTTCTAAATGTCTTCAAACCCTTTCTGACACGTTTTAAATTGAAGATCTCTCGATGCTACGTGTCTTAGGTTTTTTATGGAATCCTAAAAACAACTTCCATCCACATCCAAAAGGAAGCTCCAGCTGTTGCAGACTCAGTTCTCCTGTGGAACTTGCCACACCTGACTCCTGCAATTCTTCTCTCTGAATACATTTCTGCTCCTATCCACATCAAATATCTAAGCTTTCTACGACTTTGAGATGATCATAACTTCTTAACAAACCCCAGTCTTTTACACAATTTTGTTTTTGTCTGTCAGATCAACAAAATGGACCTCATGCAGCATTAGGTTCAGTTTATGTGCCTTCAGTGGTTAAATCAGTGTTACAGATAAATTGTCTTTTTTTCCTGGAAACTTCTCACCAGTCTTAATCAACCTGCCTATTAATTCATTAATCCTAAAACTGCCTCAAAATATCTAATGTTCTTTTCTGATTTCCTTTTTTAATGTTCTGGGATCACAGTTACTGAGAGGTTCACTACAGCTCTCTGAATTTTGAGTTCCTGATCCCATCTGACACAGATCTTTTTCTCATGTGTCACCCTTTTCAGCCCACTCTGACTCCAAGTCCCATCCCCTTTGGACCTTCTGGCTTGGAATGAAAAAATACTCTAATTCTTTAAATACTCTTTTACTGCTTTTATCCATAAAAGATAGGAAGGAATCAAAACTCTCCTCCTTTAGAAAATTTCAAAGGAAAATATTGCTGGTCTGCAGCTCAAGTTTAATAGCCTGGTCATCACAAATTAAAGTGAAGACATGGGCAAATTTCCCAATAGTCAAAGAGAAGGATGGGGTAAGGCTCTCTCTCAACTTTATCTTAATTCATCCCATTCATTTAATACTTAGTGCTTGAATCTGGCTTTTATCCTCATAGGCTTTTAGAAACGTTCATCACACAACTTCCCTGAAATAGAACCAGACTATTTCTGCTTTACAGGAAAGGATTCATCAGTGAAGCTAAATGAATAGATGAAGAAAAGAGATCAAGATGAAAAAAGCAGGTTGACCAAGATATCCAACCTCTTTCAGTATTCCTACTTCTATTTATTACTATTTCTGCTCCAGCATTATATTTTCTGTATAATGGCCTTTGTTGGAGGATCCTGCTTGATTCTGTTGTGTATGATAAATGCAGCTAAACTGCAGTAGTAAATAAGATACCACAGTGGGATCTCCAGTAACTGTTTTATATTGAGAAGAATCAATAACTAATATGTTAGAAGAATCGATAACTTCAGAGTTTAGGACTTGTTTTTGCTCACATGTGTCCTTGAACAAACCCATTTGCCTTCAGGGAAGAGTCCCTCAAAGCTGCAGAGCTGGAAGGACAGTTTGGGCTTTTGCAGGAGCTGAGCATGGCTGTGAGGGGAAATACCACATTTATTTCCTTTCCTTTGTCTCCTTGGTGTGGGTTTCTCATCAGCTGCTTGGTCCTTAAACTTTCATTTCTTGTTTATCACACTCTCCTTTGGTCTTTCCAAACACAGGAAGTTGCAGAGGGTCCTGGCCAGGGGCCTGGAGAGGGACAGCTGGAAATGAGTGGCTAAAACACTGATTGGTTTTGACTCCTACCTCCCCTCAGCCCACACACCTCCTTAGTTATTGCTTTGAAAAGAGCCAGCCAGCAAATATGGTTGGTTTATGGTCTTGTTAAGACCTTGCACAACTCCTCACTTTTTTCATTCAGTCATTTATATCCAGCAAGTCCCTTTTTTAAGGAACGTGCTGTTGCTACGCAACCAAAGGAACCAAAGAGAGAAAGGAAGCAGGAAGGATGAAGGCAAGAGGGAGGTAAAAAAAGAAAGATGTTCTTGGGGAAAAAAAGAGGGAAGTCAAAGACTATGGTTTGAAAATCAAAGAAAAGCTTTTCCTTTCGCTGGGTCAAGGCAAGACACGGAAATGAAGGAAATCTCCCTTGTCCTCCACTCCTTTTCTTGACCTTGTCCAGTCACTTGCAGGTTGTGGAACATGGCCAGATGATTAACCAGTTGGAGAAATAGCAATTTAAGTGGTTGGAGTGTCTGACTGGGGTTCAGGAGGTCTGTCAGATATTCCCTGCTTACCGAGTGCTTTCATGGGTCACCCGAGGCAAACTGTTTAATCTCCTGCCCTAATTTCCTTCCTCTAATGTCAGGATAACGCCTTTGATTTCTGCCTTGTCATTTTAGACTACAAAACTTTCTTAATGAGCAATGAATAAACACCCCAGTGAAGTCTCAGGGTCTCTGCTTTAAAGGATAGATATCAGAATTAAAATACGGATCATCACACCTTACTCACCTTCCCACTTTGATGGTGCAAAACATCTTACAGCCCTTAATGTTGGCACCTTCCCATTCTGTCTTATCCTCAACATTTCAAGGCTATGCTTCAAATGCAGGAGGTTTTAAATCCATTCCATCTTACTACAGGCCTATTCAAGGAAGTGTTTTGTTCCTTGGGAACCCAGGCCCCTTCTGTACTCTGTGGGTATACCTAGATCTAATTCCCACTTCAGAAATGCCCATTTTGCTTTCTTTTGAATATCTTCTAGCAAAGGTCTAGGGTGAATAGGTGCCTGAGTTAATTCTCTGAAGTTGAATAAGATGCATTCAGGCCAATGTGGTTTTCTTCTCCTTTATTTATGTGTTTTCCTGTGTGCTGTTTCCACTCAGTAGAAATCTTTCCTTCCCCCATGAAAGAAAATTTCCAAACAGTGTAAGAGAAGCAGCAGAAGGTGGAACTGAGCCCTGCAAGAGAACTGGCAGGATGATGCTGCCTCATTTAGAATTAATTTGTTTGTGCAGGCTTGTTAAAGTGAAAGTGGCATTTTGTTTGCTCTGATGAAGACAGAATTAATTTTACTACGATTAACATTTCTGCTTCTTACAGATATTCACTGGTGCTCAGCTTTTTTGCCTGTGATAGAAGATCATTTACAAACACCATTAAAAGTCCTCCCATCTGTACTGACATGACAGTGTTTCCAAAAACTGAGTTTTTATTAGTGTTTTAGTTTTCTGCAGCTTTGTTTTTAATAATTGGTGTGGTTGATGTGCTGGTCACTCTCCTTGCTAAACAAGGAGCAGTTGTCATTGGCCATGAAATTATTAATGGAGATTATTGGTGCAGATTCCTCCTTGCTGTACCTTGCAGTGTATCTTCATGGAGCAAGTCAGCTTCCCCCTGAGTACCTGGAATATCCTTTGTCTGTCTAATCTATTAAGAAAATTAAATCTTTGGTGGAACCTAGAAGCTCAGCCCTTAGGCATAGGATTGAATAGTCAAGTGTCTAAGATGTCTTGGATCAGAAGTTTAAGATTTGTTTCATATTTATCCATCTCTGAGTGAGTCCTCATTAGGATGCTTGTTAACCTTAACCAGACTAGCCCAGGGAAATACTTGGTTCTGGATTAAATTGATCTTCACTGTGTGTTCTCACAGCTTCTGTGATACTGGAGAAATTGCACTTCCAGAGACAGAATTGGAAACGTCATATTTGCACACGTATACTGACTGCTTTCTAAAACTCTTGATCCTTTCCTNTGTTTTCTTTTCTTGCCTTTGCCTTTGCCTTTGCCTTTGCCTTTGCCTTTGCCTTTGCCTTGCCTTGCCTTGCCTTTGCCTTTGCCTTTGCCTTGCCTTTGCCTTGCCTTGCCTTGCCTTGCCTTGCCTTGCCTTGCCTTGCCCCTTCCCAAAACCTTCCCCTGCAAGTTTCTGAAGACTGTTGAACTGTGATCCTCAGTTTACATGAAGTATTTTCTGTATCACAATAAGATTTTAACCAAAAAAATTATCTGTCAAATGTACCTCGTGCCTCGAAATTATGTGTTACCTCACAGGAAATGGAAAAAAAAAAAGAAAATAGAGACTCAAACTCTTTGTGCTCAGTTTGAGTTGCCAGTTGTTTATGTTGGGCAGTGGCATGACTATAAAAAGCATTTTTTTATATATACATTTCAAGGTTTGTAAAGATATCCATGGGGTTTTTTTAAGAGAGTGAAACTCTTGCCATAAGCACAATGAAGTGTATCATGTGTCTGCTGTGATGGAAGGAAGATTGACTTGCTGCCACACTGTTGTTTAAATAGCTGCCAAAACCCATGTCTGATGAATGCATTGCTATAAATGATCCCCACTTTTCACATCCTTCCACAAAGACCTTGTTAGACAAAGAGCTTATCTCCAATACTGCAAAGATTTAGCAATATCTTAGTCATGTGTTGTACTGAATCACAGAAAACACTTCAATTCAATATATATTTAGCTTTTACGAAGTAAAAGTCTAAGAAAATTCCACAGTAGGTAAAATAATATGTAGTTTTGATATGAAAAGATAACTTTGATTTAAGGAAAAAAAAAAGGTAGAACTTGGCATATATTCCAGCTATCTGTTTATCCTGTTGGATGCAGAAGGAAAGATCACAAGCAGAACTGTCACTGTTGTTTTTAAATCTGGGCTGACAAAAATTAAATAGCTTTTTGTTAATAACTGGATATTCTGAGAACAACTTTAACAAGATCACCTGAAGTCCTTTCCTTCCAGTACCTAAAGGTATTTACAAGAAAGCTGAAGAGGGACTTTTCATTTTCACAAGGGTGTGTAGTGACAGGACAAGGGGGAATGGCCTTAAACTGATGGAGGATTTTTTAGATACTAAGATGAAATTCTTCCCTGTCAGGGTAGGAAGGCCCTGGCACAGGGTGCCCAGAGAAGCTGTGGCTGCCCCTGGATCCCTGGAAGTGTCCAAAGCCAGGCTGGACAGGGCTTGGAACACCCTGGGATAGTGGAAGGTGTCCCTGTCCATGGCAGGGGGTGGAACAAGGTGGCCTTTAAGGCTCCTTCCAACCCAAACCATTCTGTGATTCTCTGATTATTTGCAAGCAACCATTCAGACTGTAGAGGAGAATTTACTTTAGAGAGCTGCAATAGTCCTGGCACAAGCAGGTGCTTCACAGAGCAAAATTGTACAAAGCAAGAGAAAATGGCCTCAGGTTACACCAGGGCATATTTATATTGGATATTAGAAAAAAAATTCTTTGCTGAAAGGGTTATCAAACCCTGGAATGGGCTGCCCAGGACAATGGTGGAATCACCATCCATGCAGGAATTTAAGACATGTAAATGTGGTGCTTAGGGACACAGTTTAGTGGTAACCTTGGAAGGGTGAGGTTAAGGGTTAGACTCCACAATTTTAAAAGTTTTTTTTTCCTGCCTAAATAATTTGTGATTCTGTGAAGTTGATCACTGAAGAGATTTCATCTATTCATAGCTTCACTCAAAATTCCCTGTCCTGGAACAAGGGAACTTCCATTAAACAGGTTGTGGATTCCTGAACAGCAGGTGTCACAAACACTGAGCAGGTACAGAGCCTGTAAAGCAGTTTTTAAGATATCATTTCAAAAGCAGTCCAGAGTGAGTCAGGCAGCCTTGTCTATTTCTGTGAGGGTTTTGAGGTAAAGGGGGGAATTAAACAAAAGACATTTTTGCTTGGCAGCTCTGTGTCTTTGGCCTGTTTTACTGCCAGTATCTTGGCTGCATCTGCCACGTCTGTCAAGTGTGGAAGAGAACATTTGCCTCCCACCTCTTCCTCTTTGATCCATGCCTTCAAGTTGTAGCCTTTCATCCTGATTTTCTTATGAAAGAGAGCTATTTCTCTTCATGAAATTTTCTCCTCTTACATGACTGGTGTGGATTATCTTACAGTTTCTGCATCTGGTGTTCAGAGGTGACCTTTCATGGCACTGAGGTGCCTTCTGTGCTGATCCCTCTGGGATGCCCTGAGCTGCTGCCTGGCTGCCAGGTGCAGCATGTGCAGCCCTGCTCCAGGGGGATGGAGGGCAGTGGGAATTGCCCAGGCCTCAGCTCACAAATCTTCCTGAAGTCTCAGACCCCTAAGATCTTGTGCCTGAGCCAGTGTAAGGCAGAGGTGGGTATTGTGGGGCTCAGATGTGGATTGCTGAGAAAAGAGATGTGCCTTTCTCAGTGCTGTGATCCTTTGGGATTGATTCCTTCCCTTAAAATAATTTTCCAGGACTAATAATTTAGAATTATAGAAAAGCTTGGTTTGGAAAGGACCTTAAAGACCATTCAGTTCCATCTCCCAGCCATGGGCAGGGACACCTTCCACTATCCCAGGCAGCTCCAAACCGCATCCAGCCTTAGACGCTTCCAAGGATGGTGCAGCCACAGCTTCTCTGGGCAACATGTTCCAAAAGGAATACATAATAATATATCAAATAACATAATATATGTTTTAACCCATTTATATCTGCTGTGTAATTTATAGCATGTATCCTTTTCCTGCAGTGATCCAAAATGTAAATGTGAATGAGAATCTGGGCCCTAGTTCCATGACTTTTGCTAAATAATTAAGAAAGTTGCTTCAGTTAATGCTTAATCACCTAATGGCTGTTAAAAGTTTTAGAGACTGTGAACACTTACCTCTTCCACTAATTAAATAGAACATATTCTTGAACAGGCCTTCAGAAAAACAGAACGTTCAAGTGCCTAAATTTGGAAACCAAATAGGACTGATATGTTCTCAGTTATATCTCAACTCACCTCCTAATTTGTAATGAATAAATAAAAATAAATGTATTCACTAAGCTGTTAAGATGCTTTCATGACAGATATGACTAACAACATGATCTTGTTCCTGTCCTTCTTTAGCAAAACTTGCCACGGTCCTGATTACTTGCTTAGTTCATTCTGTTATGGCTAAAATTAACCTGAAAATTATCTAGTACAAGCAAGTCCAAGCACAGATTTGAATCCTGTGAAATACTTGAAAATGCTAATGCAGTGCTAATAATAAAAGTGGGGTGCTGTGAAACTTAGTGAATTACTTAATGTTTATAAATGATTTTGGAATACTCAAATGGGGATTGCATTGTTGAAATTACAATAATAATGTTTCTTGCAGTTGTGCTGTTTGTAGATATCAGTGCTTTCAAATCAATGTGATAAACCTAAGAGAGGAAATTCTGTATTTTAAAGGACACTGAGTGAGATTGCTCTTAGGAGATCTGTTGTGAGAGTCAAAAATATCCAGAGGATCTGTTGTTCAAGGAGAAGGAGCCTTGCTGCAGCTGCCACTGGGGTACTCAAGCACAGATCCCACTTCCAGAGGATGGTGTGACACCAGTGACCCCCTCCATGGTGCACACACTGAAACATCCCCCTGAAAAATGCTCCTATTTCAGCTTTGGGGGCTCTTCCCTGTGCTCTGCCCTTGTGCCAGGCACAGCTGTGTGCCCATGCTCAATGCACAGCTCACACCCTGTGCTCTGCCCTTGTGCCAGGCACAGCTGTGTGCCCATGCTCAGCACAGAGCTCACACCCTGTGCCAGGCACAGCTGTGTGCCCATGCTCTGCCCTTGTGCCAGGCACAGCTGTGTGCCCATGCTCAGCACAGAGCTCACACCCTGTGCCAGGCACAGCTGTGTGCCCATGCTCTGCCCTTGTGCCAGGCACAGCTGTGTGCCCATGCTCAGCACAGAGCTCACACCCTGTGCCAGGCACAGCTGTGTGCCCATGCTCTGCCCTTGTGCCAGGCACAGCTGTGTGCCCATGCTCAGCACAGAGCTCACACCCTGTGCTCTGCCCTTGTGCCAGGCACAGCTGTGTGCCCATGCTCAGCACACAGCTCACACCCTGTGCTCTGCACACAAGTGCAGTGGATCCTCAGCCCAGCTCAGGTCTGTGCTGTGCATGATCCAGGGCAACACTGCAGCTTTAGTAAGATATCACTGCAGGCATAAAAAGTACCTTTTTAAAAATTGTGGGTGATTTAGCTCAATGTGGTGGGACACAAATTATCAGCTGACTGGTTTTATGAGCTAATCAGGATTAATATAATATCATCTACGAGCTTGGTGAGATTCCTCACGTTTTTGATAAGTGTAAAACTGTGTCCATCTTTTCCAACTACCAATTTGAGCATGGGCTGATTTCTTTTACAGCACTTATTATGTGGGAAGAAAGACTCCATTCCATATATTGTAGCATAATATACATGTCGTTGTTCACATTACTCTGAAGCAGTGGCTGGGAGCACTGAGCTGCAAAATGTGTATTGTTAATCATTGGGTCATTAACCTTAACAATGTCAATGCATTCCCCTATCAGATCCAACTAAATGACTGCCCGAGGTAATAGTTAAGAGAACATTTCACACAGATGAACATATTAATGCTTTATTTGGTTCTAAATGCAGTGTGAAGGATTTAGGTAGGAGCTAATGTGAGGAGGAATAAGGAAGATGAAGCACAATTGAAAAAAAGAAAGTTTAGCTTCCCAAAAGGAGTGTAGTCCTCAGTTTTCTGCAGCTGAGAAGTGCATACCTATCTCTCTTTAGTTGCAGTCGTTCAGGTAAAAAATTGTGCTAATTTGGAGAGGACTTAAAGTTCTGGGGTTTCATTAGAATCCAGAGACTTTTCTAATGTCTAATGTACAGTTTCTGTATCTAATGTGAGTTCTGTGATCTGGTGTTTTCACAGCTAAAGGCAGATGATGGGACTTCCTTTATTTGCTAACAGCTGTTGGGCTTCTGCCTAACATGGGCTGTGCTCTTCCTACATCGGGCAGATCAGATCTTAAACATCCCTTTGAAGTGAGAAGATGCCTCTACTACCCACCACAATCTGCTGCACAAATCAGTACAGCTGACCATGAGGCATAAAATCTGTGTTCAGTGGTTCCTTTGGGTCAGAGGAGAGCCTGGGACGATGTCACCCAGCAGCAGAAGACTTCTGCCAGTGACTTATTTTATATCTCCTCTTTGTAGACCTCTATCCAAGGCACTTCCCTCAAACCCAGGCTCGAAGTGGGTGGCAGCCTGGGGTAAATCTGGTGCTGCTCCTGGATACCATCATTTCCAGGCACCTGAAGGAAGTCTGGTGTAATTTCCTCTGGGTCATTTCCACACAAGCATCTGTCACCTTGTGGGGAGGCTCAGAAAGCCACTGACACAAAATAGCCTCTTGCCACTGCCCGAAAAATCCACATAATCAGCAGCCATTTCCCAGGTTGCACTCAGGAAAAAGGCTGTAATAATGCACTGGAAATTGGATGATTTGCTCTCATGGTCTGCAAATGGCCTGGAGGATGTATAGAAAAATATTCAGATTGAAGGACTCTTAAAACAACTGCACCAGGATTTTTCACTGCAGGTCCTTTCCAAAAACCTCAGTTCTGGGGTTTTCACACTTTGCTTGTAAGATTAAATACACAAAATGACACATATCCTGTTAAGCTGTTACACAGCTAATGGCTTACTGCTGTAAACAGAGTATGGACTCACATTTCCTACAGAAACCAGTCCATTAATGCTGCCTCACCTGGCAATGAGCAAGAGGATGGTACCCTATAAATACCTGACAAGTGTTATCAAAAACCAGATACAGCAGTTAATGAGGGACTCAGAATAGGAAGTGTGATAATTGCTTGGTGGGTGTTAAGAGGATAGGGCCACTGATTTTTCTGGGTTTGATTGCATCCCCTTACTTTTAGTTATGCGCCCCTGAAGGACCTAAAATTTTACTCTCCTTTCCTAATATCCTTTTCAGACTGTTATCATGTTCTCTTAGTCAGCACTTAGCAAAATTACTCTGTTTGAAATGGCTGCTGAAGTTGAAAAGTGGAAAATATTATTACACAAAGGAGTTTTTGTTGTTAACGTTATGGAAAAGTTCACCTGCTAGTTCTGTTGCTTCTCTCATACACATGGCTATAAATCAGTTGTAATTCCTGGTGAACAAACACAGATAATTCTGCAGTAGTTGGGCCTCTGTGGTTACATGGGCTTGGAAGGAAAAAATTTGGTAGCATGTTAATTCTAAGGAAGCTTTTTAATGTCCTCTTCCTTTTTGGGATTAAGGATTTGGATGCTGATGAGGGGGAGTGAGCTTTTGTCATCAATTTTAATGAGACATTTATAATCTCTCTTGATTGTATTTAGGGTTTTTTATTGTTGCTATTTTTTTTTTATTTCACTCATTCAAGCAGTCACTCTGTGAAAGCTTTTTTTAAGTACTCCAAATCTATTCTGGTAATGAAGAAATGAATGTTAAGCAAAGCAATTTTTTCTAAATTTACAACTCATTCTCTTAGACAAGATCAAAACTGACATAAAGAAAATATCTTTCGTGTGTAAAAAAAAAAAAAGACCAAACTGCAACTCCCCAGTTACATCCACTGGGCTGTAGTGAGGTGGCATCTTTATCCATTACCATTTGTCTCATCTATCCCAGTCATTGCATGCCACATTTGTTTATCTGAAGATGAAAAAGTAATAATATTTTATAGGGATGAAGCTTCTGCAGCTGTTGCTAGGCCCATCAAGATTCAACTACTGTTTCTGTGCGTGTTCTCAGCCTCCCATCCCACTTTCTCTGTCTCTCTCTCCCCAGGTATTTGGAATTTGGCCCAGTGAAGCTAAAAGAAATGGAGAGGGTAGGATGCAAGCCAGGAGTCTGCAAGGAGAGAGCAACTGCAGCAGAGCCAGCTGGGTGTGGAAGTGGAATTATGGTCTTAAGATTTATGTGTACCACTGACATAAATGTGTGTGGGACAAACTCTGCCTTCTCTTCTCTTTTAGCATGGTTTTGGTATTTCACTTTCATTCCCTTTTCCAGAAGAATTCTGACCCTCTTGAACCCTTTGGCATCATGCAGCCAGGGTAACCTGGCTTTTAGAGGAGACTTGAAAAAACCATGAGGTAATGCAAGGCAAATCTTTGCCCCACCAGACTCATTTTTCCCCTCTTTTTGCAGGGAGGTACTCAAAGTGCCTATAAATTCCATTCTGCAAGATATCATGCTCTAGAAATGCAGCAATAACCAGGACTGGCTGTTACGGGATGAGAGTGGCTTGGTCTGGGAGTACTTTGTTTTCCTTCCATGCTGCTTTTTATCTATCCCACAGTGGAAAGAAAGAAGCTGTTGCAGTAGATTTAAACTTGCAATCCCACCTAGCCTGATGGATAAATCATTAGGGCCTTGTTCCAAATGCAGCTTTGTTGCTGCAGATCATCTGTCTGCATGCATGGCAAGCCTGGCTCCCAGAGATGATCTCAGATGTGCTCCTGGTGGAGTGGAGATGTGCTCGAGAAGCATAATGAATTAGGCTGTGACTGGCAAACAAATACATGATGCTGAGTAGAAGAAGCAGCTGTAGCCATGGTAAGGAAAAGGATCAGAGATAGCAAAGATGATGTTAAAATGGGTTGATGTGCAGATAGAGCTGAGCCCGAGTCCTGTTGGCATTATTTTAAGGGATGCTGAGATAATCTGTTCCACTTACTGTCATTGTTGAAATATGAATTTTTCAGACTTCATGTTTAGATTGGCTATTAGGAAGTAATTCTTCCCTGTTAGGGTGGGGAGGTTCTAGCACAGGGTGTCCAGAGAAGCTGTGGCTGCCCCTGGATCCCTGGCAGTGTCCAAGGGCAGGTTGGATGGGGCTTGGAGCAGCCTGGAATAGTGGAAGGGGTCCCATGGACAGGGGGAGTGGAATGGATGATCTTTAAGGTCCCTTCCAACCCAAACCATTGCATGATTCTGATGGAAGTACAAAATACATTTTAGTTATGTGTGGTTAAGCCAATAAAATATCTCTGTCTACACTGCTAAGTTTTTCCTGAGCATTTACACAACCTCCACATACTTACAACTATCCCTCCTCACTGATGATACTTTGTTAATATTTTTCTTGTAAACAAACTATTGTGATTAAATAGTTTTTATTTCTTTATGTGAATATTTATATAATGATCTATGAATGACACTGTAATACACTGATGATAATCTGGTTGGTTCCAACTGCTTAAGAATATCTGGGCTTACTCCAGATAGTTTTTTAATTCAATTTCTTAACCTTTTATATACATGGTTCAGTCTTCTTTCTAAGGCAGTGCAGAAAGCAGGATAATAACCTAGTAAATCAATAAATACTATTGCAATGTTTCTATATTTAGCAAAATACCTAAATTCTAGGCCACACAACTAGGCTGGAAGTGTCCATGCTGGGTTTTTTCCCCAAATATTCCTTCACCCTGTAGTTACTTTACTCTTTCAATAAAGCTCCAAAAATACAGGCATTTCATTTTCTTTTGCTTAAGTTAGCACATTTCTCTTTGAAGGCCCTCAAGGGAAGTGGGAACTCTGAAATTTGAAATGCGATTTATGCTTGCCTTGTAAAATGCCAAGGAAACTGCTTTAAGACTGCAATAACCCTTGCTGCTCATTCCATGAACATGCCTATAGAAAATGTTAATTTAATCAACAAATTACAGCTTCACACAAAGCAAGAAGTGTGGAAATACTGGCAGAGGAGGAGGAAAGGTCTCTCATAATTTTTTATGTTTAATCATGGATTTGAGACTCTTTATTATTCCTGCATAAATGAAGGAACTTCTCCTAAATGGATTATGTTGCACTTCCCATTCATTTTCTCTCCTGATTTACATCTACATACGTGTCCATTCAAAATCTGTGGGAACTCACTCACGCTGACACGAATGCATCTTAGCAAAACTGTTGATAATTTATTTAATTTTTGGCTTGTCAAATATGCTGTTTGAGAGGGAGCTCAAGCAGAGAGCTTGTACTTTTAGAGGAAACCCTGCAGCTTTCACACTGGTTTCTCCCAACATTTTTAGCCCATGGATACTGATCACGGGATGCCTGACACAGTCTAAGTGTTCCCTGCCAAATGTTGAAGCAATGAAGTTAGAAATAGGAATATTGGAGTGAAAAGGGCCAGAAATAGATTTCTCCAAGTCAGCTTAAACATCCATTTGCAGTAGGGCAATATTACATTTTTCAAAGGCGTATATTAACTGATTAGATCACCTGCAAATGGAGTGTTAATTAATAATATCCATAATAAAGTGCAATACAATTACATTTGCAGGAAAAGCTGGCAGATCTATGTCAGTCAGGCATTAATCCTAAAGATAATGGACCAAATTCTGCTCCGTGTGGGTTTTTTCCCAGTTTATATATGGAGTAGTTCCAGGCTGGCTGTACCTCCACGTGGCTGAATATTGAATTTATCCCACTATCCTTTAATGAAAAGCTTTCTGAAAATACCTGTCAGTGAGGCACACTTGGGCTCTTGCCATCTGTTTGGCTGACAGTAATTCAAAAGACAAAATACTTGATCCCGTGGAATGAGAGGAATGCCATGGAGGGGAAGACAGTAGCTCACAGTCAGTTTTATAGTCCTCTAATGCTAAATTCAAGTAATCCTTACTTCACACTATTATTATTATTATTATTATCATTATTATTATTATTAATATTAAAAATAATAATAATAATAAATTAATGTCAATTACAGGAAATCCGCGGGTAAAATTTTTGCGCCAGCAGTAGATATAATTCCAAGGACAAAAAGCAAAAAAAAAAAAAATCTGTGGATTATATTGATACTCTGATGGCAAATAACCCCTTTTCCCTGTTCAGGGATTTACTCTGCAGTCAGCAGGGAATGATCTGGTTCCTGTGGGAAAGGAATTTCAGTGTGTACACCAAAGCTGAAACCAGATCAGAGTCCGTCTGACTCCTGTGATACGTGAGGTGTCCTCTTGATTGACAAAATGGGAACACAACTGGGCAAATTTTGGGTGGAAAAGATGATTTACTGCAGATTTACTGGAGATTTTATTAGGACTGTAAAGGGCTTTTGCACTCCATAACTGGTATAGCAATGCAAGAAGAGGATCCTGTTTTAAAGCCCACGTCTGCCTAACAAAAGAACACAGAACCAGATGTTCTGACTTTGCCCATGTTTGGCATTTAGGCTAAAGGGCTGTGAGGAAAGGGGAGGTGGAATAAATCAATAAATGCAGTTATTCTCCCCAAAGAAATGTTTTTAGACACAGAATAAATACAGACCCTGCCTCAGTCTGGAAAAGGAGCCTGCAGCAGAGGAGCAACGGGGTGTGGGGAGGCAAGAGATAAAGTGACCAAGGGAGTCTGCTGGTCATAACTGTGCAGCTTCCCACAGTCAATAGAAAATATTGATTTAGTGTTCTCTGGAGGCTGCTGATGGCAGAAACACTCCAGCACAGCACAATGGACCTTCCTGATCATCAGACGTTTATTCCAATATTCTGTGCCAGGTGTACAGCCAACAGCACCAGTAATTAGTAGTTTCCTGCATTTTAAAGTTTTGTTGCAATCAAAGTTGGGTGATTCTAAGAAGACTCAAAGGTCCCAACATTGTCTCTTATCCTCCTGCTCTCTGCTGAGCTATGTTCACAGTAAAGTTTCTGTGTAGTTCTTCCCCAGCAGAAGGAGGCATGGAATATCTCACTGGATGTGTGGAACTATTCAATAGGTAAAAATTATGGGGTTTTACCCTACAAAAAAGCCACCAAAAGAATGCATTTCTCACTCTACCTAGTTAATACATGTTCTAATCTGTTTTTTCTTATAGAATCACAGTACAATTTAGGTTGTCAAATGCTTCTTTTTGAACACTTCCAGAGATGGTGACTCCTCCACTCCGTTGAGCAGTCCATTCCAATGTTTGACCAGCTTTTCCATGAAGAAATTTTTCCTAATGCTCAATCTTGCAACAAAGCAGTTTCACTACTTGCAGTGTGTGCCTTGAGCACAAACAGTATTTCTCTGCAGGACAATCATTTATGAGATGTGTACTCCAGATGTTCATATCCATAAAGGTGTGAGAGTACAGAATGGGATAATTTGCTTTGTTCTACAGGGAGCTTTGTGGCTCCAAGATCTCCTTGGTGAACTCCTAGAATTATTCTTGTAATTTCCATATCAATACCATTTGTTTGGGAATTCTCTTTCTTCAATGTATGTTGCCCCTGCTTCTTGTCTGAGAAGCTTTGAGCTCCATGGAGGATGCAGGCAATGTGAGGTATAGGAGAAATATGGTATTTTCTGTTTTATGGTGAGTTTTGTAATTGAAGCAGTTCTAGATAAACTTAACAAAGTGAGTACATTGTGTTTTTGTCTGTGTTGAACAGGTACTTTTTAATCTTTTTGATGCCTTAAGAGCTTTATGCGTCCCTCTCTCATTTTTCCTCTAGAAGGAAGGAATTCTTTCACCTCAAAAAGAAAAATAAAATATAAAAATTCCTATTTCTCACAGAACAGTTAAACAAACTGAATATCTAAATAAATGCTCTAGCAATAATGACTGGCATGTAACAAGGAGATTGCCCAAGGTATTTGCAGGAATCCTGAGTGGCCAGCCAGCAGTTGTGTCTGGTCTGGCTTCATCTTCCTGGAATCTGCAACTGCTTTGGGTTTGTTTAAATTGTAGCAGAAAATACATATTTTCCCTCACATGAAAGGAGCTGCAATCTTTTGTTACTTGGCAAACACATCCCCCAGATCTGAATGTGAGTCTGGTTTTGAAATGCTTTTTGATCCACACATCTTCAGAAAGCTTCCCCAGTGCTTTTGCTTGAGTACCTACTTCTTTATTTATTGTCTCAAGCAAATAACCCAGACCTTTCTGATATACATCCCCCAGCATCACTAAGGAATTCTGTGACAGTTCCCACCACTGCCTGGTTGTTTTTTGATGACAGTTCTCATCTTGCTTCAGTCCATTTCTGCTTTTCTTCTTCCAGTTGCCTTTTTTTGTCATACCCTGCTGACCACATCACAGGTTCCCACGATGATTCTGAGCAGGGCAGCTCTTCAAGCAGAGATTGCTGGACTGAAACTCGAGAGCACAGAGTGCTTTGCAGCAAGGCTTTCTCCTTGCCAGCCCCTCCAGAGGATAGATGCCAGGATTTGTGCTGAAACTCAGGCTTTGTATTCAAACTGCCATGGAGCTGTAAGGGCTGATGCTGTGGTTTCATAAATCATAGAAAGGAATAAGAGAATATCCAGCAAGTCTACTTGGTCTACTCATCATCAACTGCATTATTCCTTGGGGTAGTTATTTCTTTCCTTGAGGGAGCTGAGATTTAAATATTTAAAATCACAGGTCTGAGGCAGCTGGGATTTAAATATCTAAGGTCACAGGTCTCCCTCCCAAACAACGGGTAATTTTTGTTAAAGGCTCACTGCACCAATGTTGTTATAAATATTAATCTTAATTGCATTACAAAAGCCTTGATTGCAGCCATAAAAGCTCTAATCAAAGATCAGTGCATAGGAAGGAGCTGTGCAAGGGAGAAAAAGGATGGTGTTTGTTGTAGGTCAACAAGGAGTATCTGGTGAGTTATCCCAACAGAAAGACACAAGTTTTAATAGACACTGAGAAAGCTGTGTTTAAAAAAAAAACAACTTACCCTGTAGCTGGTGAAAAACTGGAGGAATAGGTAATCTGAGACAAGGCAAGTTTTTAAAAAATGATTTGAAACTGATAATAGAAGTTTTTCACAAATGTTTAGAGTGACTTTTTCAGCAGAGGATGTGAAGAGTAGAAGTGTTGATAGGAAAAGCAGGTGATCAATAACAGTGCAAAGCTGAAGGCTGATATGTTGTAAAAATCACAAGTCTAACAGGAACAGGGGAAATGATTTTTTTAAAGCCTGGCACTTTCTAAAAGAGCCTGAAAGCTTCTTTGGGTATGCAAAGGATCAAGCCACACATCGTGGAGGGAAGGGTTGCAATCAAAGCAAGGTGCCAGGTGATGCCTGCATGGATTGAGATGGTTGGGGTGGTTGATTGGTATCAAGGTGCAGAAGCAGCCACACTTGGTGTGTATTTATTTTTACCTCTCACTGATGATACGGTGCTCAGACAACAGCAAAATTTGCCAAGTCTGACATAGGAATGACAACCTGATGAATAGAAAATGTGTGAATTTTTTAAATCCTAAGTTTTCCCCTTATTTAAAAATATGTGCCTCTCCACAAGGCACTGTCATGTTTCTGAGTCTAGATAGTTTTGAAGGATTTAAGATTCAAAGCTCCCACTTTTTTACAGATTCTGTGTATGACAAGAGATTTTGTAATGCATAGGTGGTGTGGGGTCAAAAAGAACCATCTAAGCCACAAAACACTGCATGAACCAGGATAATTAGCTTATAAAGAAACTGTATTATGTTTTATTCCATTTAGCAGGGGTAAAAATAAGCTCAATCCAACGTGTCATCAAAATGGGGACTTTCCTGAAGCAGCACAGACTGTGATGCACTGGGAAGAAATGGAATGTTGGGGAAACACTGGAGCAACAGCTTGGTAACCTTTAGGGTTTATTTGTGAACTGCTAAAGCAGCTCCCTTAGATCTGCTGATTCAATGGGTAAACTGCAGCAGTTGATGAAATTTATGGATTTCATATATATAAATTAATAAAATTAATTTAAATTATTTAAAATTAATTTCATATATATATAAATTAATATAATGAATATGGAGAACATTGAGGTCTCCTTCTGCATTTCATCTGGAAAACCTTGATTTCAAAAAGATTTTCAGAACTCAAACTACTGAGTGAGAGCTTCAGGCCTATTGCTCACCTGTCCTCAATAACCATCCAAAATGCTGATTGCAGAAGGTTGAATTCCTATGGAGAGGAAAAAAAATTACACATGGTTAAAGATTGTATGGAAGCACAGGGTAGCAAAAAGATGATTTAGATTTATTAGATCACCTTCATTTTGGCACAAGAAATATCTGCATATGTACTTTCAGAAGAGTAAGGTACTGCATGTCACTGATATGCTATTTCCAAATGTACATTTTTAAAATTAAAAACAAATTTAAAAACTCCCAACACTTGATAAGCAGAACTATTTGCAGGGAGCAGGTGATTACTATCTTAAATTTATGTGTGCATGATAGGATGGTTTGAAATAAATAATATTCTATTACTCAGAGAGGTGTTGATAAACCAATGGCTAAAAGGAGAGCAGAACTTAGTAATATGGAAGGAGTTGCTTTTCCATAGGCATAACAAGAAATAATTTCAGTTATTTAGAAATTATGTATAAGTTTTCTCTGCTGTTTAACTTTCTCACCTGATTAAAAACCATAAACTTCTTGGCTGTGATAAATGGTCTCCTATACCCATCACAACTGTTTGGGGAAAAATTTTTCGTAGGCATTTTAAGTATTTTTTAGCAGCTTTCAGGGTTTTATTTAAAAATTTTATTTCCCCTCATGGGCATGCCTCATTAATCAACCACATTGTAATTTTGGATAAAAAATGGTCCAAATAATTTTCCTTTAATAAAAGGTAATTCTTTCAATACTGTTTCCATAGTAGATCTGAACAATGTGCTGTGCACATGAAAGAAACTTCAGCATCTTGTAGTGACTTTCTCCAGGACTGTAGGCTTTGAAAGTGCTTTGGTAACTGCAATTTGGTTTTTTGGGTTCTTTTTTAGAATTGTTTTAACAAGCATGTACTGGTTTTATAATTTTACCACTACTGACACCTTCCATGGTATCTATACTGTTAAATTTTTTCACTCCCTGTTTGCCTGAAGGTTTCTAGATTCTACATTATTGGACTAGAAAACACATAATTTAATATCCAGGGTCTAACATATAGGAAGCCAGTTAGTTTCCCTTGCTAGAAAACTCAGCAACAGGACAAATGAGAGAGAGGTATATTGAAAAGGAAGAAAAAAAGAAAAAAGGAAAATTATTTAGAAGTCAAAAGGATACAAAGAAAAAAGACCCTGCAATGTTGCTAGTCTGGCTTTCTGTTAGCCAGGTTTTAGCTTGGTGTCACCATTTGGGGCAAGAAAGAGAAGAATGATTTGAATTAGGAATGAAAGATGCTCACATCCACCTGAATCCTACCACTGGCACTGTTTGGTCACTGGGATTCTGTGTGGGCTCAGGGAGGTTGGGTCATGGTGAACATGGAAACCCATCAGAAAAGAACTCATGGGGTTAAGCAGCCTCAGTCCCCAAAGCCTCAGCAGGGCCTGCAGACCATGCAAACAGCATCTCCTCTACTAGAGTCAATATTTTATGTGAGAAATGTGCCCTACTGGACTCTCATGGGATTGATTTCAGGAGGGACAGGATTTCAGTCCTGTGTTTTGAGGTGGAGGTTTAAACCCCCTGTGACAACCTGTGAGTGCCTCTCACTGTGACAGCACCCCTGTGTTCTCTGCTGTGGCTTTTTTGGGGACAGAGGATGGGGCTGTCAGCTCTGCACTCTGCTGTGCAGAATAACAAAGCTCACCCTGGTCACTCCCTGCTCCGGCTGTGGCTGCAGTTACATGAAAGGAAGCAGCAACTCTTTTAATATTCCCTGCTGCAGAAAGGGAAGGTTTTATGAGGGGTGGGAGTTGCACACAGGCCTCATGATTCAGCAGCCAGACTAGCTGAGATAAGATATTTTATTTAAAAGGCCAAGTGATTTACTCCTCACTCCGAGAAAGGAAAGCTGTGCACAGGCAGCATTCTTGGTGAGCAGTAATTAAATCCTGTTCTTCCTGGGATGGTTGCTTCTTGGGGAACAGCTCCTGTGAAGGTGATACCTCCTGGTGGCTCCTGTGCCACTCCTGCTGCCCGTCCCAGTCTCATCCTGCCCGGTGCCAGCCTGCTTTGGCAAGAAATAGGGACAGATCTCGACTCACCCCAACTTCTGTGGGAGCTGAGGGTTGGTTTGGGATGCTCCCAGCACCTCACTCCCAGATCCTGTTGCATTTTTACTGCCATCCTTCAGTCTCCATGGCAACCCTCCCTGCAGCACAGCCTCCTGTGCGCTGCATGTGTGCAACACCCAGCTTTTACACACCTTACTTGATTTTTGGGGTTTTCTCTCCTGTTTATATTTTGTTATGTTTTCTTACAGAAACAGTTCCTTTAATGCAGACAATGCTGTGCTGCCTGATGAACTCTTGGGTGCCCCTTTCTGGGTCAAAATCATGCACCAATAATCAAGCACTGTTTTCCCACTCTGTTTCCCGAGGTTAGTTCAGAAATTCATGTTGGTGGTGCTAATGGCACAGCACTGGTGTTTGCACTGCTGAATCTACGTACACACCAAGGACAATTAGGATGCATGCAGTCATGCATGATTCTTTTGGAGACATGGTACAATATTTATGGGGTTTTATGCTTCATCTGCTCTGAATTACATGTCTCGTTCAGCTGGAGCCCCGTTGAAAGCCCTGTGCAGAGGGCGAGGCTGTTACTGAGCAGTTTATTCAGGACAGCATGAATTTTGCAATATTGCTACCAACTTCAGATCCTTACCAATGATATCTGCATGAACACAGTTCTCCAGTCCCCATGATGCACTGTAAAAGATGAAAAAAATATCATAGGGCAGCCTGAAGCAACCAACATCTGCTTTTGGACGTGTCATATTAGCAGTGACATTGCCCACAGGAAATCACTTCTTTTCTGCTGGTGGGATTTTATCTCTCTGCTTCCTAAAAAGTGTTTTTGCAAAGCAGAAAAGGGAAAGAAGAGGGAAGAGAAAAAAAAAGGGAAGGAAAATAAGAGGAAAAAAAAAAAACAAAAAGAAATTAGGAACAAAATAAAAATAATAAATAAAACAAAAATAGGAAAGGNACCCAGTTGACAAATAGCTCATGGAGAGTCCTTGGCAAACAAATAAAAAGTTACTTTGCAGTTACCACACTGCTTGCAATAGCACATTTAAAGGAACTCAATCAAAGTGTGCAGACCAAGCATTTAACCCAGGCTGACCTTTCTATAACCAATCCACGTCTTGCCTCCTCTGCTCTCCTGGTCCTGTCTGAGTGTTGAGAATATTATTTCCAGGAACTCTTAAAGAGTGTGGCTCCCCAAGTGGACAGAGGCATCCAGCAACTTAAAAGAACTGGGTATTTCCAATCTCACTTTGTTCATGGTGTCCAACATTTGGTCTGTCCCCTGTGGGGCTGGCTGTGGCACTCAGTGCCATGGTTTACTTGATGTTGTGGTGTTCACTCAGAGGATGAGCTTGATGGTCCTGTAGGTCCTGATGATCCTGTAGGTCCTGATGATCTTGTTGGTCTTTTCCAACCTTAATGATTCAGTGGTTTCGTGATTCTGTGTAGCACTCCAGTGGAAAAATCAGTTTTGATTGTTTTACATCACAAAGATCGTGTGAGGATAAAACTCACTGCAACTCACGAAGTGTTCAGCTCATTGAGCCATCAGTAGAACAGCTTGGAAATGATGTTTTACATTACAAAATGGCATTATAATTTATTAAAATTTTAAAATCTTATAGGGTGTTTTTTTTTTGGTGAAATTTCCCAAGAGAGGAAAGTTCCTTCCAGATAATTCAAAGTGAATGGTGAAAGTAGCACAGGTCTTCTCACGAGAGTGCTTCTGTGGAGAGAGGAAGCTGCAAATCTGAAAGCTGTGCAGCTGAAGACAGGCTGGAACAAATGTCTTCTGTTCCTGGACTCGTAATCCAGCCTCTAAATGATAACTGACATGTGCTTATGTAAAAAACCCCCAACAACTAAAGGAGTTTGTTTTGTCTAAAAGAGTGTCTTAGAGCTGATATATAACAGGAGATTTTACAGACGTGGGTTCCCACCTCGTCCTGAAGCTTGGGGTTACAGATGAAATCCATTCTTTCACAAAGGAACCTCATTGTCCCAAGGTACAGGACCATAAACATAAATAATTTGGCATTTGCCAAATAAGTGAATAAAACAATGGTGTAGGAAAGTGCTTCTGCTTTAATGGAGAACATGAAATGACACAGTACCTGGGAAAGAAAAGGAATAGAATGTTCCTTCATTGATCAAGAAGATATGATATTTTGCAAAAAGGCCATTTTCAGGGTACTTTTTCTGAGAAATGAAGCAACATTTCCTCTTAAAAAAGAAAATTTACTTCTACTTTTTTTGATTCTGTCCTTTAAGATAAAAAGTCTTTGTACAAATTAACTATTAGTGAAAATGATATAGGAAAAAGAAAGTTGTAGATACAGAAGGATAAAGCCAGAAGACAGATAAAGCAGAATAATTAATAGAAATATGCCTACCAATTCTTCTTCTTGCTTGTTTTCCTGAAAAGTCATTGCCTGCCTTACCACAGCCAGGTAGCATAAATGTCCACTGCTAAGTCCCCTGACACAAAACATATTTTATTTTGTGACTGGAATTTGTTTTGCACAGAGCCAATCAGCTTTTTATGAAATGAAAGCTGAGTGCAGTTCTCAGGAAGAGCACTCGGGAGCTCTGCTGTACTGACCAAAAATTACATTACTGTCCTAAAAGGTCTTGAATCCTCAGTTTGGCAGACTGGGGCACAGATCTCACATTATTCCTTGTATTTGATTGGAAAAAGAACTAAAACTCTGCTTCAGCAAAAAACAGTCGAGGGCAAAAGTCAAATATGGGCAATGTCACACTGCCATCAACACTTTGAACAGCTACAAGCTGTAGCTGTTCTTCCCCCATATTTAAATTCTCATAATGAGAAAATATTCTTCTTTTTCACTCCTTTAGGGGTTTCCTATGAAGCCTCAAGGAGTATTATTTTGGCATGAGTGGGTTACATCTGCAAGAGCAAAGCGAACACCTAAAGTTCTGGACGGAGATTTGTGATTTTTCACTTTATTCTTCCAATGCAAAGAACTTTCCTCTCACATGGATAACCTTTGTATGAGAAGGAGACAGAGATTTGTCTGCAATCTAAGGGTCATCAAATTCATTGTCACCTTGTGCTTTATATCAAGTTAACGCCTTGCACTGCTTTCACCAACATAGCAGACTAAATATTTTCTAAGAAAAAAGAAGAAAATAAGAAATGGAAAGAAATGCCTTCAAACGGAACCTTGGAAATCAAAGCACTCCTCAATCCACACACAATTTTTCCTGAGGGGAATGAAGAACAGAAATGAGCTGCAGATGATGTGTTTGATTCATGTTTGCTAATTCTTGAGTCTTAATCCATGGTTTTATCTAGACTAATACTACTGTAGAAAACAAAAAAAGAGAAAGGAAAAGAGTGAAAAATATTAGTCACCCCATTTAATGCTCTTTCCTACTGAATGACTTGCTACAACATTTAAGGCTCCTGCTCTGATCAGAGAACAAAGAGAGGCTTTTTAGGTGCATGGTTCAAAGCACAGGCAGCAGATTTTTGCTTGGAACTGCCCTGTAAAAGAGCCTGTATCAATGGGCAGCAGCAAAAGGAACTGGTCCCTGAACATGACTGTCTGAGTTGGATATCATTGCATATCAGAGATGCCCCAGTGACAGCATGAGGTAAAGCTTCCACACTGATGAATGGCACAAACTATTCCCAAGATGAGTGGCTGAAGTATTAAATTGTAACACTGCTGGATATCTGCCCTGTGTGGCACCGTGTATTTATTCCTTTGTTTCAAGTCAGATGGTGTAGTTATTGCAGATGAGTGAGAAGGCTTTGAGTTTAAGTGCCAGAGGCTAAAGAGATTTTGCCTCGGGATAAAATACAGGAATTATTTAAGAACTGAAAAGTATTGTAAATTTAATAACACTCATGAATAAATTAAACCAGCCTAATTAAAAAATGATAAAATGATAGGTTCTGTAAGAAAAGCCTGACTGTGGAAATTGCTCTGGTCATGTGGAAACATTTAACTTTTCCCATCCCAGTGCCTGCCTTAGAGATATTGGTACCATTTTTTTGTAATTGTGCTAACACAGTGTCTTTATTCTGCATCTTCTTCTCTCATTAAATGCCACAGTCACCCAGTTCAGTTGGAATGATGTACCTGTTATACCCCATTCCTTCACTTTTCTCCTCATGGCAGTCAGCTGGGAGGAGCACAAGGAAATTGTCTGAGCAGCCAGGGGCTGGGGTAGGAAAGATAAAGCCCTGATGAAATTAAATGTGGCCGGGAACATCA
Organism: Drymodes brunneopygia; assembly: GCA_013400955.1. Taxonomy (NCBI): domain Eukaryota; kingdom Metazoa; phylum Chordata; class Aves; order Passeriformes; family Petroicidae; genus Drymodes; species Drymodes brunneopygia. The sequence goes on from VZTZ01022953.1 coordinate 29,129, forward strand.
AGAACAACATGAAAAGCTTTAAGGTCTCATCCAACCCAAACCACTCTGTGATTCTATGAATTACAGGCATAAACAAGGAGTAACAAGCCTCCCAGGATTGTCTTCTGTTCCCCAGGATATTTCTCCCTGAATAACCACAGATGCCATTCCAGGAGTTCACTCCTGTTGTTTCATGTAACTGCTTCTTTGTTAACCATAATTATCTGCTCCAAACTCTTGTTTCTGACTTCATCTTTTCTAGATGCTCTTTTCCTGTGTCTTGCTGAGACACAGAACTTCACTCTGTGTTTGGTTCATTACTCAGAATCCATTACTACACTGGAAACAAGTGTGAAATGATGTATTGTTGATCACACAGCCCAATAAAATCCAGCTGTTTGGTAGCTGAAATCCAGAGTGAATTGTGGTTCTTTCTATACCAAAGGATTTGACTTCTAGAATTACATCTTGCATTATCTTACAGTTTATTTGCCTTCTATCATGTATTACTCATGTATCTGCCATTTAACTTATATTCTGCCATCACATTTACTACATATTTTTTATTAAATTAAAATTAATAAATTATTAAAGCTCTCATGCCTGAAAGTGCCCACAGACCATCTGAGAATCAGTTGGGTTTGGTGCTTCTTTGGTAATTCTGGTGCACACCCAGCAGTTTCTAGGCCAGACCCTTCCTGTTTTCTTCTACATGGCCCAACGTTGGACGCAGAATCCTCTTGTATTTACGTGCAAATAGATTTTACTTATCCATAAGTGCAACTTAAATGGCTCATTTCAAACTCAACCACAAAACTATTTAAAAAGGCAGAGCAGAAACATGATATTTTAATGTGTTAATGTGTTAAGTGAAATAATAGCATCACAGAACCATAGAACATCTTAGGTTGGAGGGGACCTCAAAGATCATCCAGTTCCACCCCCCTGCCACGGGCAGGGACACCTTAAACCAGACCAGAATGCTCCAAGCCCCATCCAACACCTGAACGTTTTCAGGGATGGGGCAGCCACAACTTTTCTGGACAACCTGTTCCATTTTACTGGTAGTCAAGGTTTTAAAACTCCTTTTTTCAAGTGGTTGAACAAGTTTAAAACTTACTGGCTTTTTGTTTGTTCATTTGTTTTTTGTGTACTGACATGTTACATGTGTTTTAATCTCATTCTAGAATTTCCAGCAACTTCCACTGGGAAAAAAGTACATATTCACATAGATTTTTATGCATATATATATATTTCACACTCTTCTGCTAATCCACAGTGAGAAAGAAGATGCTGAATTGAGGAAATGATCTTTCAGCTGTTTCAAGGACAAGAGATGGTCTTCAACACAAGTCTCTGCTCCTCATGTAGATGAGCTGTGCCCTCCTCAGAACAATTCTGCTTTCCTCCAGGGCTCTCCATGAGATGAACACACACAAACGGACAAGACTCTTCAAGGGACGGGTAAGAATTATGTTTACAATAAGTCTGTCTGCCATTGTGATTATAGCTCTGTCTTTTTGGAACAAGCTGGATGCACCTGCTGGCAAAAGTGTGCATAGTCTTAGAAAGGTTTATTTTGATGGAATAAAAATAAAAAGGTGATTAATTCTCTGGTACAACATCTCCTCCTTCAAATTAAAAGTAAACATTTTATGCTAAGGAACAGCATATTCTTAACCTGATAGTTTTCCTTATATACCAAGTATATCCTGCTCCTTGGGGCTGTTTTTTTAATGCTATTATTTGTTATTAGCTTCATAGCTGGCATTTTTAAAAGTCATATGTTAACATATGTGCTGCTAAATAATTCCTGATATGCACAGAATATATAGTTATAGAAATAATGTGATGTATAAGGCTTAGTTCAAGCACACACTTCTCCATCTGCAGTTCTTTCTACCTTTAATGGAAAAAAACCCTACAGAAATCACAATGTTTTAACTCTTTAACCCATTTTTGATATGCATTTAATCCCATTATAATACATTTTTACTGGAAAAATAAGGAGATTAATATTCTGCTACAATTACTCCCTAATGTCATATTCCCTAACAAAATTCTTAGTCCATTATTTCTCTGAAAAAATCACAGGCTTCCAATCTGTAAGTGTACTACCCAACTGGGACGTGTTTTTTTGGCTGGATTTCTTCCTTTTCTTTCTTTCACTTCTTCCAGGCAGAGAGGTGGAGGGCTGACAAGGAGCCAACTACAAATCGTTCATTTTCAAAATGATGTTTTGACCAACTTCTGGAACTGAGGAAATGATCATTGCAGCCTTTGGATGTGGTCTAAATTATGCCACAGGCTGTGGTTCCCTAAGTGACCACACAACACCTGCAAACTGCACGCTCCTGCCATTATTTTCTTATTACTCTGATAATCCAATCTTTTCCAGTACTCTCAGCTGGAAGGTGGTAGCTTGAAAGGCAGAAAGGGCAGAAGATAAGATGAGAATTTTAGACTTTGAATTTACAGGAATTAAGTTTTGTGTTTTCCCCAGTCCTGTGAATGAAGCCACGGAAATTCTGAGTAGTTTCTACCATATCCACAACAAGGTGTTTCACAGGGTTTCTCTCCAAATCCATTCAGTAGATATTATCCCAGCACAACTGGAATAATGTGTCAGTGGAGATTCCTTCTTCTCCTTCCCTTGGCATAAGTTCCTCTGGGACAGGATTGCCCTAAGCACCAGCAGGCAGCCAGGGATGCCGTAAGGAAAGCAGTGACTTGTGGCATTACTGACCTTTGGAAAACTGTGCCTCTGCAAAAGCAGTGCCAAATCCTAGAGCAGCAAAATGAGACTACACAAGGAGCTGTAAAAACTTAATCAGCTGGATCTTACCTCTTGTCCTTTCATGGAGCACAGCCCAGCCAGGGGATGACCATCAGGGTGGCTTGGGCTGCCCACTTTGCCAGGAGAGCCCCAGGGGACTCCTGCCCAGTGGTTGTACTTGGGGTGATGATGTTGAGAACTTGCTGAGAGGAGGTGGGGATGGGGTCTGGCACTTGTCAGCTGGTGATGGGGCTCTTGTGGCTGTGACATCACAGAGGATGGGGCACACTGGGATCTGTCCCTAAGGACAACACCAGGCAGCCCCACTGCAGCTGGACCTGGGTGATTTGTGTGTGCACCTGCACGGGGAAGGCTGGGGTGGATGGGGGACTGGACAGATGCTCAGGGGGGTTTCTAACCCTGAGTGAGGCTGAGCCCTGCAGAGCAGAGCAAGGTTCTGCCCTTGGGGCTGGGGACAGTGGGACTTGGGGCTCTCTGTGGTGGCTTTTGGGCCCATTCCTGCTTTGCCAAGAGACTCCATGGGATCTCCTGGGGTGGATTTGGACTTGGTGTGGTGATGCCCAGAACCCACTGAGCAGGGGATAGGGTTGAAGTCTGGGGCTTGTCAGCTCTGGTGGCTGTGACATTACAGAGAACAGGTGACAGTGGGAGCCATCCCCAGGGACAACACCAGGCAACCCCCCTGGAGCTGGATTGGGCAGTTGGTGAGTGCACATGCACAGGGAGGGCTGGGATGGATGGGGAGCAGGACAGATGCCCAGGGGATTTCTAAGTCTGAGTGAGGGCTGAGCCCCTCAGGGCAGGGCAGGGTGCCACTCTCTGGCCTGGGGAGCAGAAGGACTCAGGGCTCCCAGGGGTGCCAGAGAGGCTTTGGGGCTGTGCCAGGTGCCCCTGGCTCCATGGAATGCTCCAGCATGGCAGGGATGGGGCCTTGGGAGACTCTGCTCGGGTGTCTCTTGCCCTTTCATGGGGCACAGCCCAGCCAGGGGAGGGGATGGCCCTCAGGGTGGCTCGGGCAGGATGGGCCCTGTGCTGTCTCCAGCCAGGGACTGCAGTCCCTTCAAGCCTCTTCACCCAGACCTGCTGGACAAACCTTTCTCCCACCTCCTCCAGGCCATGGCTGTGGCAATCGTGCTCCTCCTGGCTGTGCTGGCCATCCTGCCTGGGCAGACACAAGAACCACAGATTGATGTGGCCATGGTCTAGCAGATGCAGCAGCATGAGGAGTTTCTGCACCAGGAGGTGATATGGCTGCAGCAGGAACTGGAGTGGACCAGGTCCCTGCAGGAAGCCCCACTCCTCTCTGGATTGCAGCTCTGTCTCTT
>VZTZ01022956.1:4336-16675 GCA_013400955.1 Drymodes brunneopygia
AATCACACATAGCCACTGAACAGCTCCTTTAGTGTGGTGAGTCTTCATTTCTCCATGAAATCTGTGAAAACTGAAGGCAGTACCTCAAACTACCAATTTTCTAGGCTTTTAGATACCATATAAAATCTTATTCTTCCACTCCATATCACTGGACAAGGAAAATCCAAATAGAGAGATTATAAAATCTAATGCTTGGTAATACGTGAATTCTAGAGAAATGCCTACACGTCTGTATTTCTTTCAATGTATTTGACCCAAAAATCTGGCTGTCCATGCAAAAGGAATTTTAAAGTGGTTTTAATGCAATTCTATTAATAACAATCTGAAGATATAGAAGATGCAAGATTCACAGAAAAGTAACCCATGCACACTAATATACAGACAGACACAGTATAGACAGATGTGCTTTGTTCCACAAGAAACTCTTGTGATTCACAGCACCTCAGTATGAATTTCCAGGTTACTATGAACTTATTTCTTACTTTTAAAAATATAATGCATTCAAGAAGTTTTCTTCCTTTGTTTTTACTCTTTTTTTAATGAAGTCAAAAGTAGCAATCAATGGTCATCTATGTTTTGGTTGGCACATTTCACACAAGAAACCCTTGATAATAAACCATGGCTGAAACATCAAAATTCCTTCAAATACTTATCTCCATTAATGATAACTACAGCTGCACCCAAATCTGCTGCCCTTGGTTGCATTTACATTCCCACAGGAATATAAATCTCCAGGTTTAAAAAAGGTATTTGACTCAGGGCTCTGGAGAAATACACAGCTTTTTTGTTTGATGCTGTGTAATAGCATTATTGAGTTAACATGATGAAATAGACTTGCTCTTTTTCCTTGAAGCTTATCTAGTCTCACATTATTAATCTGAAAACAGGCCAAAAGAAAAAAAAAAAACAGGAAGAGAGATAAAACAAATTCAGAGCTCAAATATGGTCATTTGGGCCATTGCACATCTTCAATAGAAGCAATTTAGTCCAAGATATGGGAATATTGAAAAAGAAGCATTATGAAGAGAGACTACTGAAAGCTGTTTCCTATCTGTTAGAGATCGAAGAGGATCAGAGCAAATATGAAATTGTCTTGTAGCTGAGGTAACAATGTACCTAATGATCTTGAAATGCAATGTTTAAAAACCTGTATTTCTATCTTTCATTTCTAAAAGGGTGCATTTTTATCCCATGAGTAATCCAACAATGATAATCACAAAATTGTAACATATAATTAAATTTAAAAACAATCTAAATGCCTTGAATCTAAATTATTACTTTCATCACAGTAAAGCCCTATTGTTTTTAAAACCTAGTGTATACATTTATTTAATTTAATTCATAAGCCCCTGGTTATCACTGTAAGTTTACTCATACATAGGTTATCTAATGTGCACTGCTACAGCTGTTTGAAGTGTATCTCCAAAACCAGAAAAGAACTAAGACCCAGAGACACATCACCACCTCTTGCAGAAATGTCACTCATGCTATGAATAAACCATAAGCTTAGAAAAACATCATCACCCAGCAAACAAACAGCATTTGCTGAAGCAAACACATGTGTCTGGAACCGTGCTCCTGAGCTAACTGGAGGCAGATTCTCGTGCTGTGCCACAGGATGCTGCAGTTGAGAAACTTCTCGAGCTGGTCATGGAGAGTTCAGCATGTGCAAGAGCAACTGCCAAACTCTGGGGCAGGAGGCATGGCCAGAAATCCCAAAAACCAGGCTAGAATACAATGCTGTCATCTGTCACAGACGACTCCAACAGGGCGACAGCAAAGACAGGGACTCGGTGACGCTGCTTGGGAAGCTGCAATGAGCCACTGAAAGGATAAGCCCTGGTCTGGGGGGTGGCTGGGGCTGAAAACAGGGACATGAAGGGTAGGTGACACTATGGAAGGATGGTGGCTCCTGAGCAAACAAGGCCAGCATCAGCTCCTGCAAATGATGCCCCAAACCAAAGTTCAGCTGCGTCCAGCTGGGCCGGTGCAAGTCTGAGACAGGGATACCATGGAGATTGGGACGGGTCTTCCTCAAAACTGGAGGAACACTTAGATTACACTGAAATTGTTCAGTTTCTGAACAGCCAAAGCTGAATGGGAATAGGCATACCTGCAGCTGGCAGACTGCCTCAGCCAAAAACACTATCAAACTCAGTCACAGCACACTCAAAATCTTTGTGCTAATGTTAAGCACCTAATTCTAAAGTGATGTTTAATTTAGAAAGCTAGATAGCTATGACTCCCTCATATCTCCAAAGACAGAGGGAAAAAAAACCCAAAAAGCAATAAAACAACAGAAAAATCAACTGAACTCTTGAAGAGCCTGTTCTAGAAGCAAGTAATGAACTGATGGGTGCATTCACTGGATCTGGCCCAGCCTGATCTCCAAGTTGGAGAACAGAAAATTTCAAAACTCTGCAACAACCCTTCTCTTCTTTCCTGTGTGTCAGACTAACCCTGACCTGGAGTGTATCTTCTAATTCAGCATTGTCCAATATATGGTTCCAAGCAGGATGTTGCCCGTAAAATGCTTATGCACTAATTCCACTAATTAGAGCATTCAAAATAAAAGCAGAGCTTTCCAAGGGGGACCAAAAGGCAGCACTGCATTTCTGACAGAGACGTGCCATCATCCACAGCCAAGGCTGGGAACTCATGCATGACTGAGGTACTGAGCTAATGTGTCTCCACAAAAACTATGTGACCCCATCAGCCAAGCTGTGGATCCTGATTTACCCACCTGACAGCCCTGTTCAGCCCTGTTCAGCCCTGCTGGGCTGGACTTTGCAGAGCATCCCTGCAAGAAGCACCTGCAAAAGGAGGGCAAGGGAGGAACACTTTGGGCTTGGTAAAATCGGCTTAATTGAGTTGGAAACAGCTGAGGTGATTACCTTGGGTGAACTGACTAAGGAACAATACCCAAACAAAAGACAGTCTGACACAACTGTCAGAACCAAAGTCAGTTCTGAAAGACATCTGACAAGGCAACATCTATTTTAAAAATCCTCAGGATATTAACTGCATATTTATGTTTTGTATTAAGAAGACTAAACATCATGAAAACAGCTGAATTTAGCACAAACAATAGGCCAATAAATACAATACTAGTGCTTTAAATTAAATAGCCATTTGTTCTTGCATTTATGTTGCTTCCAAATACTGGCAGAATTCCTTCAAATAAACAAACAGCTAGGTTTTTTGTTTTGTTTGGGTTTTTTTTTTAAATTTTTAAAGATTACATGTTGGCAGTAATTTAGGCAAATCTGGACATTTGTTCCATTCATCTGAAGTGAAAAAAAGTGACACATCTAACACGTTGCATTTTCACTCTTCGGAAGCCAAAACGAGGGCCCTCCAGGGAACAAGAAGTTTAACTATAAACTATCACTGAACAACAAGAGAGATTCTTGGACATCTCTGTGGGAGCACATTCAATACACTAAGCCAATATATTCTGCACTTTTTTTTTTTTTTCTTTTTTTTATTGCAAGATCATGATTCTTTTTTTGGTGTAAAAGGTAGTCAGAAAAATTGCAATCAATTAGAGACCTGCAAAGTTTGTTGTAAAATAATGATCATAATACAATCAGTGATTCTACAGAATCACAAGAACAGAAAAGCTAAAGCAGTGTCACAAATTAGCAATGTATTTGTTGTTTGAACAGTGCCTAAATCTGTGCTGTGTAATACTGAGAAAATCTGAAGTATAAAGTAAGAGTCACAGTGCAAAACCACATTGTAGTTTCCAGTTTCTACAGAGCTTTTTATAATTTTTGTATTAATTGTAAAAGCAGAAGCGTCTCAAAGAAAAACAGAATTACCCCTGCATTACTTTTTCCATTTTCACTCTCTTCATCAAGCAAAAGCAGGGAGTTTATTCCAGAATCTCCAGTTAGAAATATTTCTTACTTGCACATGACAGTTGGCTCATTTCTTTCCACAGAAAATTACCCTAACAGGAATTTTGTCAATAAAGTACATTTAAATTTTTTTTAAAAATTGAAAGTAGTAGTAACCATTGTACAACTCAGTGGGACTATTTAATAAGGCTGCATTTTGGATTTCCATTGTGCAACAGAGAAGAAAATGAGTTATGTCAATAACACTGTCACCAAGGTCAAGCCCCATAGGAATCCCTATGAATTCCTTCTAAAATCCCATGTAGATCTGTAAACTATGATCTTACCCACCACATCGGTGAAGTGTGGAGCTTATTTTAAACAACTGCACACTGACAGCCCAACTCTGTTTTCACAAAGATGAACTGGATGTCTACAAAGGCACAGAGCTGTGGCATCACACGAGAGGCGTCCATCAGGTAAACTGATTCTCCTGAGCAAATGAGTCGCAGAAGGAAACACGAAAGCTTTGTACTGAATCTAATTTAGGTAAATAAATTCTGAAGACCCACACATGACATTAAAAATGAAGACTAATTTACCTTCTCTAAGACAGATGTCTACTTAGATCATATATATAACTGGTGTGAATGCTATTACCCATGGTAATAATACTGCCCATGTTCAGTATCTGTGAAGGTTTTCAAGCCTCTTCAGATAATGTAATTTCTAAACATGACAGAGTGAAAATGCAATTATTTTGCCTCAATAATGATGTTCAGTACTTTAGAAAAGCTTCCATTACAAACAGCAATTATCTAAATACTCATTCTCATTTTCCTTCTTCTTTTCCCAGCAATTAACTTTGTGAATATCTTCACATTTTTAAACAATGTAGAAGTTAGATTTATAATAAAGTCTCCACTATGGAGCTGTATCAGAGTAATGCAAAGTGCTGTGTGTCCACTGATTTCACTGAAGTCGCACTAATTAGGTAGAAAGGGATCATGACCATCATGACCCTTTAGTATTGGTGACATTTGTGGCCACTAGTGAAAAAATACTCAATTTCTTGTGTTAGTTCCAGTTGTAAATTCTTCTGACAGAACAATTAGAGAACACATTCATTCAGATAATTTGAATCAAAGTAGAATTTGTCTTCAGTTACTTTAGTGTAAAAATATTTCATAATATCACAAAGGCTCAGACTCACCTCCATTCAAGATACCTGAAAAATAGAAGCTGGCAGCGTGGTCAGTTGAAGCTACACACAAAACCAGCAGAGAGGAACAGTAACCACTGGAAAGTGAAACTACCAACCTGAGATGCTCAGTGCCTTCTCATTACTCTAGTTAAGGTCCATATTCCAGATGGGAGAAAAAAATGTAGGTTTATGCTGACACTTGTTTATATATTTCACTATATCCACACCAAATAAATGCTTCCAAAGCCAACAAAAGCATTGCTAGAAAAATTTCTTTTGTTTCTCTGTTTCCAAATCCACATGTACTTACTCCCTACATGATGCCCTTTGCTGAACAATCACAAACACCCCTGACATATCTAAGCATGGTCCTCTGCTGTAGGAGGTAAAGAATCCCTCCAGTATTGTGTAATATGTCCTTATTCTCCTGCTGCTAAGATAGAAAAGTGTATCAGTGATGTTAGGTGCGCATGTCCTTACTCTGTTCTCACTTGAGAGGAAATGAACAAAAATGTCACTTTGCACAACAGGGATTTCATCACAAATGAATTGAGAAGATTACATGGCCAAGAACTGAAAAGCTGCAAAAATTATAGCTGGAATGAATGTGATGGAAAACAGTGTGATCTGCCTCTTACAGTAAAACTGTGAAGCAAAGAAATAAAAAAGGCAATGTTTAACCCCGCTTATTTAAAAACAACAAGACAATGTTTCTTCTTCCTTGGTGTCTTTCTCAATCAGTGCCCACCCTCTGTAGGAATGACTCAGAAGTCCTGAGGAACACATAGTTTCTGATTTGCATGACTGCATGATCAAAAAGTGCAGCCTAGTGCATACATTACACAGAGTGAAGGGATGAAGTGCAGACAGGGATCTTTTGGGATGCTAATAATGAAAGCACTTCTAAGTTATATCTTAGAAGATTTCCAATGGAGGATTTGCATGGCTGCAAATCACTGAAACCTGGTAGATCTACCTGTCTAGTGATTAATTACTATTGTTCAAAATAAAACCAGTTTTATTCAATTATCTATACAGATATACCCTCTGTATTCAAGCAGTTACAAGAGACTGGATTAGTCCTGTATACCACTGAGGGTTCTACCCCTGCCTACTCTTGTCTTCCAAAGCATCAGTGTTCTGAGCAGTGGCTGTCAAAGAACCAGACTAAACAACAGAATTGCCATGTCAGGTACCAGAAGTCTTCTGAAAGAGTGGCAGAATATAGCTGTCCTGGATATACAGGAAATGGGATGGGGAACAAGTCCCAGTCCTAGATTAGAAACTGAAGGTAAAAAAAAGAGAAATATCGTTTTTTCTTTCTCCCAAACCTTTTTATTTACAAAATTTGTAATTCTGTTCTTTTTATAAACATACATTTGCAAATGTAACTGAAATAAACTGGTTCAAGGAACTGAAAACATATCACTACTGTTTTTTTTAAAACTTCCTATTAGTCAAACCATCCAACTCGCTTGAGATACTACTTCTGTCACTGAGGTTTGGGTAAAGAGCAGAGCAGCTTTCTCCTGGAAGGTCCCAGGACATTTCACTTAATCTTCTGCCTCCCACCCTGGGTCTCGCTCACATATTTCAGTTTGTCTCCTTGTGTGGCCATACAGGGAGCATTCTCAAGCTAAACCCACAGGAAAGAAACAGAGAACAGGAACTGTGCAAGAGCCTGCCTGGACAGATTGAATAATGCTCCCAATTTGTTAAGATGATTGAACTTCCCCAGTGTTATTGTTTTATCATTCCTTTGAAATCATAACTTAATACTTTTATTCTCTGTGAACTAGTACACTAAACACAGTTACTTAATGGTGAAGTATTAGAAAAACATTATTGCAAACATAAAATAATAATGTAAATGTACTGACATATGCTTATGATTATTGTTATAAATACCTTTTGGGAAAACCATATCGAATTTATAAAATTTAGCTTTAACCATGGCCCAAAATTCAGGGTTCTGTTAAACACATTCGGCCTGAATCTTTCTGAGTGTCCATGTGAAGAAAGTATAGGCTTTCAAAACAGACTGAGCCTGGCCATAACACAACAGGATCAGAGACATAGTTCTCCTGCAAGGAAAAGCACTTCAAACACCAGGGTGCCAGTCTGTCAGCACTTATCACTCAGTGGGTTATACTATCTTTGCAGCAGATTCCCCTTCCAAACTAATACTTCATCACACTCCTGACCTTGCCGCACACGACCCCTTCAGCAGAGTTCAAGTCTGCCCCATGTAAGACAAGGAAAGTTTATTCATCACTTCTCATTATCATCTCAGAGACTTGTTCATTGTAAGCCAGAATTATTTACTCTGCTGCTTTGGGGGTGTCCATGGAGAAGGAAGAGATGAAGGGAAGGCTAACCAAGAAGATGTTATGCTGCAAAGAAAATGAGCAAAAATCTGCACTTCCAGAAGTAAATGATTGCTTCTGCTCTTGTTTGGTGAGCAAATTTCCATCCAAAAATGGGATGGAAACTGAGGTGGCCAGACCATTTTGTGCTCCAGCTAATACAGTGTTTCAGATCAAGAAAAACAGGCGAGGCTGCATCACTCTGGCCTGCCTCATATGGACTCTTCCTTTTTTTTCCTTTGAAACATTCCATTTGCTGTTCAAGCCAAGACAAGAAAAGAAACATTTTTAACCTTAAGGGTCTGACATAAGCCTACAAAATTAAATAGCCAGGACTGAAGTGAGGCAGGTTTTACAGTTCTTAAGAGGCTATCCTTTGTTCCTTCCCTAACAGTACATTATAGCCAGGGAAAACTTTGCAAGCTGAAAGCAAACAGGCAAGAGCAACTTCAACTGCCTTTATTTGAACTGAAATCTATGCAGGTCAGGACCACATGGTACTAAATACTCTACAAATAAAGAGCAAGTATCAATACCTACCCTGATGAGCTTACATCTGGGAAGATAAAACAAACAGAAAATGGGTGGAGAAAAAGTCTGTGCAATTACAGGAATATGGTCCAGTCACCCCTAGAGCTGCTCGGACTTGAGCTTCCAGACCCCAAGTCTAAGTTTGGAGCAATAAATAAAATATGCCAGACATTATTTGCAGAATCTGAGACAAAGCAGCCTGGCACAGCTTCTGTCTATAGAGCTAAGCACTCATTCCCTTCCAAACCAAGTGGTCTCATCCATATTGTCGCCTGGGAGCCCTTGCATCCCCCCAGCTTACAACCAGGCAGTTTGGAAATGTGCTCACTGACAAGAGCAAAAACCAGTCCAGTGAACACACTAGCAAACATCACAGGCCAGTGCAGGCCAACACAGTCTCCTGACCTTGTTTAACTTGCAAATACAGATGTGACTCATCTGTCTCCCCTGTGATCGGCTCAGAGTCCCTGCACCCACAAGGGAAATGTGCCACTAAAGCCATCAGCCAGTGAAAGAGCCAGCAAAACATCCCATCAAGTTCTGGCACTTAAAAAATACTGCCTTTCATTGTGTAATTCCTGTGGAAAATACAAGACGTGGCAAAACCTTGCAAAATATTCCAACAGTGTGAATACACATCAGAATGACGCTAACACAGCCATCAGGCAGAAACAGCAAAAGGAAGGGGACTCTAGGTTTTATTAGTGTGTAGACAAATAAATTACAGGTGAACTCTTTGGAAATTTAACTCTTTTTTTTTTTATTATTTTAAAGGCAATGCTAGGCTAAAATATCAGCTGTTTTTTTATGATCACTGAAACCATTTTCAGAAAAGTTATGACAAAACTGGAAAGAAACAGCAGAGAGCTGATATCCACTATGGTGCACACCAGTATTCTCCTATGAGGTGCTGCTGGTTTCAGAGCAAAAGTTCACCAACTTCTTCACAGATGTGCTCAGTTCACCTCCCAGGAGATACCAGCCTCAAAGGAGAGGGGATAAAAGCCATGCAGGCAGCACTGTGACAGGGGGACACTACTGATCTCCAGAGCTTGTCACAGCCCTTATGCCACATGTCACCACCTCTTCCCTTCTGCCAGAGGACTCATTCATGGAGTCTGTCCCAGCTGCAGTCAGCACTGGTGATTTATTATAAACACCTGACATTCAGTGCTGCTGTGCTTGCTGGAAATGAATCTGCAGGACTGAGGACAGAAGACTTATGATGGAATGAGAGTGGAAATGGGAAATAACCTTTTAAGATGGCAGGGTTACAGATATATGTCATGAGTCTCTTGTTCTCTTCCACCACCCTCAGAAGAGATTAATAATTGATCAGTTAAGAAACTAGCAAAATTATTGCCAGCATCTCTTGTCACATTCAGATGAGATGCCTAGGTTTGTTTTTTTTTTTAATTAATTCATATGAAAGAGAAACTAAAACAAACAAATAATCAGCATGGATCTTGGAAGGGAGAATTTCAGGACGTATTTTATGTCAAAGAACAGTCCTTCTGCCAACCAGCTGTTTGGGTTTTTAAACAATTTTTGAGAGTTGAGCTTCTGCAGCTTCTTTTCTTTTTTCCATTCCAGAAGCCTTAGGGATGTTTCTTTTCTAATTTTGAGCCCACTCACGAGCTGGGAATTCTTTTCCCAACATGTGAACGTGAATGATATGAGTGGAGACTGCACAACTTCTTGCCTCTTCTCTTGCTGCTTGGTATTTGCCTAACTCTTACTGAAAGCAATGGTAGAAACTTTTTCATGGGTTTATTTGCATCTGTGGAAACCAAAGGCTCAATGTCTCTACGTGTATCTATAAAGACTTCAGCAGAACAGAAGGACTCTGTTTAGTATGAAGAAACTGAAACTGGGAGCCATCAGTTTGTCTGATACAGAAAGAATTAGGAGTCTCATTTGCACAGTTCTTGGCACTTGCACCTCCAGGGATGCTTTAAATAGAAAAGGACTTACACAAAATGATCTTTCATATCTAAGAGGTTCAACAATTTGAAAATGCTCTCAATTTCTCTTGAAAAGCATCTGAGGATTGGTGCTACAGGTCCAAACCTTTGCTCTCAACAAGGGAAGTATCCTCAGTGGCCATGGACTTGTCCATTTCCACCTTCCAAAATCCCCTCAACAATCCATCAAACTGATTGCAAGACCTATTAATTACCTCTAACTGTGCCAGAGCAAACCACTGCACCTTCATGACTCCCAGCTGAATGAAAATAGTCATACCTCACTTCTGAGGTACATGTTTGGTTTCTAATACTTACTAATTTCTTTCATCAGTTTTGACTCACACTCTTTGTACACAGCAAGTAGCCTAGTGAGGCCCTGAGTGCAGATGAACTTCAGCAGTGCAGGTGATAATAATACCTCCTTTTGTTATGTATTGCACTTGCACACCTCTAAAGCTGTCTGCATCACTTAATTAAGTTGTTTTGCTTAATGTAATCCTACCTGGTTCAACAAGAGCAGTTAGTGCTTAATCACAAGAGAAGAAACTTCTGCAAATGCCTGGGCTATTCCAGTTATTGTTGCAGCTGAAATTTGGTCTGACTGCTTCACTTCCAAATGTTTGGTTGATTTTTTGCTATTAAATCTTGGAAAGCCTCCAAAATAAAAATGATAAAATCCTGAACATCACAAAAGATATGTTCTTCCACATACTTGCAGATCATCTTTGGCTCACTTCCTGGTTTTAGCAATTACAGCATTCCCCCAAGCTCCCTGCACACTGCCCATAGATACAAGGCTTTGTATGATCTGCCTTTTAATTCAGAAAGCTACAGCAAGTTAGTGCAGGAACCCTATGGCAGACAGTAGGGCAATTCAATACTAAAGCACTGTTAGGTCTCTGTATCTTGATCGATGTTACACTGCTGATCTATTTTTGGGTATTATTTACACTGGGACAGTGCCTGGAGGCCCCAGCCAGGGCAGGACCCTGTAGTCCTACACATACTATCAAAGAGGATGCAAGGGCCTCTCCTACTTGCAGTTTGTGGTCTAACTACAGACTGAATGAGACCAGAGTCAGAGGGAGGAAAGAGTGAGACAGTTGTTAATAACAGGCAGAGCACAACACCTACTTGGCAATACAGGCAATGTACAGTTCCTGTCACTGTTGTCTGTTTAGTCTCTGTCCTCAGTATGGAGTTTCACAACCTGCAGTGACCTATGGACACTCACACACAGAGTCATCCTCTGCATGTCTGAAGCTCCGGGCACATCTGTCACTGCCCACTGAGCCAGGGCACAAAGTGGGTGATGTGAAATCACAGGTTCGGAGTGACCCATGGGAGGATTATTACTTTAGGGTGTCAAGGGAGCCCAGAAGGCAGCTGATCTCATTGCAATTCACATAATCTCTGTCTTTATTCCCTTACACATTGGAAATGTAGAATATTGCCTGCAGCAGGAACAGCCATGAGTCCTTATGGTGTCCAGGAACACAAGTCTTAATTCAAGCCCAGGCTGTCTGGGGAACCAGCAATGGGTGCACCTCCCACCTAACTCACTAAGTCTCACTTTGGTTGAAGATGGGCTTTTAAGCTCATAGCCTTGTGACCCAAATGCATTTCTTAAATTCTGGAGTACTTATTTCATGTCCTGATCAGTCAGGACTGCTTTCCACACAGAAAAATCCCCACTGTGTTTAGGTCCTCTGTGCAAACCCTAAATCTCCCTCTAAGTTCTTCGGACTGTTCAGCTCTGATTTCCAAAGCAATAGTGTTGGGTCTGCAAGGTCAAGTAAAAACAACAAACATAAATTCCTGCAAACACTTCCGAACTGAGCATATTTTAGACATTCCCAAGCATGAGCCTAGTCCAATATCATACTGGGAATCCACAGGCTCTCTGACACCAGGTCCCTGTCCCTGAAGTGACTGATTGCTCACACATCCCTGTCTCTTCATCACTAGATGAGCCAGAGGACAAGGGCTTAATAGCAAAGGGACTCTCCCCTTCCCTGCAGAGCCAGGCAAGTAGGGAAGTGACAAGCAGTTGTGAGGGAAGTCAGATTCCAGCTGTGTGAAGGTAAGCTCTGGGGAGGATGGAGGTGGGAGCTATCAAAACAAGAGGGACAAAGCCTGAAAGCAGCCCTCTTCTTTCAAAAGTGAAAATCAAAAAGAGTAAATTACTCACAAAGTCACTGAGGGTAATGAATGTAATGGTACAAGGGGGAAGGACTCTGACACTGAGTCACACCAACAACAGGATAAACTAATTAAGCTCCTCTTTCTTTGAAGTGAGAACTTGTGCCACTGCATGGGTCAGCAGAGACCTCAGATAGGTAATCTTAGCCTTCCTCATGAATCTGTATTCCCTAACTTTCCCCCAGATCCCCATCATCCTACAGCTGCTTTACACATGGACCTCCAGC
>VZTZ01022960.1:0-11471 GCA_013400955.1 Drymodes brunneopygia
TTCCAGTAAGATCAATGCTTGTGTCAGTGGCAGGACTCTGTTCAGTGAAGGGTTGAATGTTTCACCCAAATCAGAAATTTCAGCTTAACCTAATGGGGTTTTTTCTGCTTTAAAGAAAATGAGCACAAGTAATGGAAGTTACTGATTCTGTACATCCCAGGGAATCAAAGGGGTCATGTTCTCCTGTCCTGGAGAAGACAGGACCTTTCAACCCTCCTTGCTGAAATGTTGGCTCCTGCCTCTGATGCTTAAAACCAAGACCTCAGGATTAGGACACTTCTGTTTCCAAACTGGAAGAATCTCCTATTCTGCGTCCTGGGGCTTTTCTGCTTGCATTTGAGCTGCATTCTTATTAGCACACCACACAGATCCCTTCTCCAGCTTTGCCCTTATCCTCATGTGCCTTGTGTGCTGTAGGCGGACTCTATCCTCTCCCCAAAGTGTGAGATGGAAAAAGGAGGAACGGTAACACGATTGCAGGAATGTGTTGCTGCCTTTTTTTGCATCTTCTCCAGCACCCTGACAGATTGCTTAGCTAGAATCCATATGCTTTCCTTTTCAGAACAAAAATTGTTCTCAGTGGAGACCTAAAGCTTCCAAATCACTAAGGGTCATGATCCTGCAGAATTNCCTCACAGGTCTCAGAAACAATTTTTAAACCTGCATTTTGCTTCTTTGGAAGACCCCATGGGAGGGTGTAATATTTTGGGATGCAGACCTCCCATGCAGCACCCTAGTGGTTTCAACAGCACCTACATCTTCCGTATGTACAGATCATGTTTTCCCAAATCTGTCCTTTGCAGCTGAACACAAAATGCTTAGAAATTGTAAATGGCCTTCCTGGAAATGCTGCCCTGTTCTTCCATAATGTCACCCTCCTTGTGACAGCTTCTGCAGGGTCTTCAGCCGGGTCCTCTCCCAGCCTTAGCACTGCTGTGCATTAGCTCATCCCATTTGCATTGGAGCTGATATCAGTGGAAGTCAGTGCAGCTCTGACAAAGCATTCAAGTTTCCATCCTCACTCTTTTTCAAGGTCATCCTTTCATATCACAGGCAGGATGTAAAAATACATGATCTTATATTTATTTTCCCTTTGAGTATTGTCCTCTTGTTTACATCCAAGAATTTTTGTTTCCTGTAGACACAGTAAATTCTGAGTTCTATTTATTGTGTGTGCCATTGGGGAGTACTAGGGGGTCTGAAAATTGGTTGTACAAGTATAGTTTCAGTTTCTTGAATGACTGCAGAATAAGTATCCATTATCTTTAAATAAACTTTAAGAGTTTTCTTGATGAGTAATTTGCTCCAAAAGATTTTCTTTTTTAAACTCCCATGAAATATATTTATAGAGCGGCGTTTCAATTTCTGATATTTATAGGAGCACTTACCATGGACATTAACCATCTTCAGCAGTCCATGTACCATTTATTTCCAATGGCATGGTGGGGATATTTGTGTTTGTTTTCTGGGAAAATAATACTTTTAGTTTCATGATCTAAAGGGGGGTTAATTTGTTTTTAGGGTATAAGTGTTTACTGAGTTGATGAGAAGCAGTGAACCCTTTGGACAGTTGGGAAGCAATTAGACTTCTTTGGCTTGTGAGTTTGAGTTTTATTTGAGTTGGATCTGTATTTGAAAAATCATTACCTTAAATATTTTTGCTCAAAAATGGAATCTGATCAAATGTGAAATTCACAATGCAATTAATTACATTTAAAAAGTATAGGTTAAAGACCTGCACTGTCTTTGTTCAACATTCTGATCACATTCAGATTTTTTTACCACTGCATCGACTATTTAATAATTGTTTTCACAATGCTAAGATCTCTTGTAGAGAGGGTTATTTAACAAGAATGAAAATCTTTAGAAATTTAGATGCACCAATCACTCACTGCTCTGCTCAGAAGCTGACAGTGCGGTTCCAGTTTAACATCCTCTTTTAAACCTACATGATTCTGCTTCTTGATGCTTCCTGCAGTACCCACCCACGATTTGCCTACTTGTCACTTTAAGCTCGATGAGCAACTGCTATTTTATAAAATGTGCTGCCATACCCTAAAGCAATAAGGTTTGTGCCATTCTGTTATTGGAACAGTAATGGGTAGCTAAAGTCTATGGAGCCCCTTTAGAAGAAGAAACAAAGAGATGCCCAGATCCAGGTTCTTTCCTTCAAAAAAAAAGCATTTCAGTGAAAAGAGATCATGTCTGGGATTAACAGTGGAAGGGGGAAAAGTCCCGACTGTTGGAATCATTTAGTGATTCGGTTCTTTAATAGGTTACAAAAAATATCATATTAATTCTTTGAACTGTATAAGTCATGAGTGGGGCTTGGAAAATAAGGCGGTGTGATATCAGTGTGCAGGAGTTTAATGAAAATAAAATATCTAAAATGCACAGCTGTATCAAATAACCCCATAGAAACTGAGTCTGTATTGCTCCACTCTAATTTCTTTTTCTTATCTCTTTACATTCATTTCCTCTTGCTCCTGGCTCTCACCTTTGATGTCATTTATATCATGGACTTTGTTCACCACAGACACCTGCTAAATATGTACCTGTCTGCCTTAGCTGGGATGGGAAGTGTTTTTTTCTGAGGGGGCTTAAATATCTGCTGGACTGTTGCTGAATGGTGCATGCAAGAAAAGGGTGTGAGCCATTTTATATTTCTTGCTTAATCTTCTTTGCAACCACTGAACACAGTTCTGATCTGTGTCTTTTGAAGCAAAGCACTGGGAGGTTTAAGGCAACCTTCTGTGCCCAGCAAACTGCACAGCTTGGAGATAGAGACTGAAAATGCAGAGCCGTGCATGTTTAGAGGGACCATTTCATCTCCTCTGACACTGCAATGGAGACTACAATTGCCAGAGTAACCATTAAGGAGAAAGCCAGGTGTCACTCTGGGATGCCCAATAATTAAAAAAAAAAAAATTGTGATTAAAAAAATTAGACCCTCATAGCTGAGGGTCACAGTTCATATTGTGCCAAAAAGCATAAGGAATGCAGAAAGATCTCCTGAGGAGGAGCTCTGAATTATTGTGGTTTTAATATATTAACTCTGCAGTTGCCCCATCAAGAAAAGTGACTTCAGAACATAGGGAAACTCTAGCAGACCCTTCAAAAAATATATTTCCTAATTGTTTTTTCTTTGGATTCATAAATAAATCAGGCTTTGGGGTTCAATCTGTATATACAAGGTTCATACTCTTGCAACAAAAATGTATAGGGTTGGTTCACTACAAAAAGATCACTGGAACCATAGTTTTGGAAAATGTTAAGGCAAGGAAGATTTTGGGACCTATCTTAATTGCTACCACCTTCCCTTACAAAAAAGATTCCCCTCCAACTGTAAAAGTGGATGTAAGGGTTTTCTCTGCTGTAAATAATAAGAAGAAAATATGATGTTGAGAATTCTCCCATACCCTAAGTTCCAGCTACAGATGTGAAACTTTCTAGTTTCTATCTCAGCTGAAGCAAACTGTATGAACTAATCAGACACCTTTAAGGACACAAATTTATATATTGAACATAAATTTTATAACTGGACAAGAAAACTGCAGAATGAGATGGACATCTGGTCAAGTCTAAGAGAAGGAACCATCTTATGCCTCCTTGCGGGTTTTTTAGGGTCCTCTGTGTGGGAGAGAAAAGAGAAATGGAGCTATCCAGCTTTTTTCCTGATGCTTGGATAAGGTCTAGGCAAATGTGCTGGGGAGGGAAATGAGGACATATAGTGGTGATAGATCTGGGATGTATTTTAAGAACAGTGTACATAGGTAATGGTAATGTATTTTATTGTGCTTTAATGTGACAAACCACTGTATTAGCCCACTTTCACAGCCTCACACTCAGCTTCCCTCAAACAAATTGCACACCCACAAAAGGGTTTCAGACAAGTAAATTGGATGAAAAGTCACATGTTTGGAAAACAACTATTGTTTAAGACCGGGATAAGGANGTTGAAGTTGCTTTGAGGCTCAGCACAGTTGTGCACCTGATGAGAAAAATCCCAGCTGTGGCTCCCTTCCAGCTGTGCAATTATATCCATGGCAGG
Source organism: Drymodes brunneopygia (assembly GCA_013400955.1). Classification (NCBI taxonomy): domain Eukaryota; kingdom Metazoa; phylum Chordata; class Aves; order Passeriformes; family Petroicidae; genus Drymodes; species Drymodes brunneopygia. The sequence goes on from VZTZ01022960.1 coordinate 4,052, forward strand.
TGGTTTGGCTTTTGCTTTACATTTCACCTGAGGGATGAGACGAGGGAAACTTGGAGGTAGGAGGAAAAAAATGCTGTGATCTTAAGGCATTTTCATTTGGAAAGCAGCTTAGACCAAATTCTTCTATGCTGAGAAAGCTTTTCATAAAATAATAGAACTAGACAAGACTCCCAGGCTGCGATAGAGGTTTTTGAAGAGAGACCTGCCTACATATTGTCAGAGGATGCAATAAAATGTTGTAATCATGCAGATAGAGAAAAGGGTGGAGAGAAGGGAAGCAAAAAAAAAATCTGATATGGTAATCTGTCACTTAGCAGAGATGCCTGGATGAGTTAAAAAAAGATGCTCTCAGTCCTCTTGTACCTCCTGCCACTGGTTTTGCTCTCTGAGGTGCAGGGTTTTTAGTGGGGTTATGGTTTTTGGGGGGTTTTGCAATCCTCTGATTAAAGCAGTGGTGCAGTTCAAATGATATATAATGCAAAAAGGATATTGCAACAGGAGGGATAGTTTTCTTTAAGTATGGAAATACATGCAAGTTGTTTCTGATTCTTAGGCAGAGAAAAAATATCCACCTTTCTTTAGGGGGTGTGTGGTGTATATTAGTTGACTTTTTTATATTGATAAGCTGTGAAAATGTATATTTTCACTATATATGATTACTTCTCCCTCTGTCATGTACCCCTTTGTTCTGTTTGTACAAATTTTTATGATGTATATGGTTTGTTCATTTAATAGATACATTTCTTTTTATACATTTTTACTGTCACTTGGTCTCCATGGTTGTGTAAGTAAATACGCTGGTGAAATTTTGCCACGTGTTTGAAGTGTTGACCAGTGATCAGGCCTACCTGACACCAAAGATTTTGTTCATTTTCCTTGTAAAATAATTACACTGCTTCATACAAATACACACACATAAAAGAAAAAAAATTTTAAAAAATTTGGATTCAACAGATTAGCCACCTCCTTGGTCAGGAATCTCAATATTGATGCTTAGCTGTATCATTTACTGGTTTTAGTGCTAAAATATTTCCAGTTTCACTGCAATTGGTGAGGTATTACAGGACTAATATACTGGAAACATGGAGTCCTCACACTGCAGAAATGAATTCCACTTCAAATTAAAGTTAAAATGAGACACATAAGCACTTGAATAAACATCCCGTTACATACTTGCCATTAATGATTGTCTAAATGTGCTTTTTGAATTATTACCACAAGGCTTTAATTTCAGCTGCAGCAAGATGTCACAAGTAAAATCAGATTATACCAGCAATGTGCACAAGGCATTGTAATTGTGTTATAAATATTAAACCAAATGATCTTGTCATGATTTAAAACAAATGTTTCCAGCTAGGCGCAGGTTGGCTTGTCCTCCAGCCTTTTCCAGGATTCACCCGTTCCCAAATTTCTCTACGCAAACAGCTCCTTGGGGTTTTTAATCTTATGTTGGGATGTATTAATCTAATACTTTTGTTCTTCTTTTAAATGTCAAGTGACTTGTTTTGCTATTATTAATTCATAACAGTGAAATAGTCTAATTTCCCCACATCTACTTCCACCTTCACCCTGAAACTGCTTTACAGCATATAAAATTTTAGGTGTTGCACCTTGAAATGACAAAATTAATAACCACTTTCCCATCATTGCTGGGATCCCCATCACTGTATTTTGTCCAGTGGGGCAAAGCCAGGCCCCTGTAACAGTGGAAATCCTTTGTCCAGGCAAACATGATGCCTTTTCCTAGAGCAGGAATGACTTTTGGATATATTTGTGGCCAGGACTGATCAAATAATTTTCATGCACTCTCAAACCTGATGAAAGGGTTTTCAGTGCAAATGGTGTAACTGTGAACAGATGTGTCTGTACTTGGAATATTTTGTCTGGCTATCAAGAAAGTTTAGGCACTGGTGGCATTAATTATTTATTGTTGTTGTCATTAAAAAAATTCTCAAAACCCCTTCTGATTTTTTCATAGTTCAATTAAAGAGGTGGAATTATGGATTTGCTCCCATAAAGCCCTGTAATTAGTCAGAAGTACAGAGGAGTACATTTTGAATATTTTCTCATCTGAGTACTAACCAAGAGAGGTTATATATGAGCACTTCTTTAAAAAAGCAAATATAACAAAGTGACTTGGTAAATGTGGCTTTTTAATATATTCATTTTCCATTAAATACTGCTGATGGTTCTCTAGTGATTATATTTAAAAGGAAGAAATCACCCTTCTTCTTGCCACTGACCCATGTGTATCACTGATAGGCAAAAATAGAAAAATGTGAGTTGGTGGACATCATTTAGTAGGAAAGATAATAGATTAACTTTGCCTGTAGAAAGATATAAAAATATTCAGTACAATTATATTGTGTCAGTTCTAATTTACCAGTTATTTCTGATGATTTCAGGAAGCTCAGTCTAGAGAATGAATTGAAAATTCAAACTTAAAATGTGATAAAGAAGCTTTACAATTTTTATATTAAATGACATTATTATAGCTATGAATGTATATTTGTTTTTCGAAGAAAGGCTTTCTGTGTGCAACAGCACATCAAAGAAGAGATCTTCACAAGGAAAACTTCACAATAATATTAAGTTGTTCATTGCATGACCTATTTAGAGTACTCAGATACTTCTTGTTGTAGACTACATAATTAAATTTTAAATGGAACATGATAAAGAAATTATACTGGTGATCTCTAGAGATTTGAATACCCTATTTGGATCTTTACAAGAGTGTAGCGAAGGCATACTTTTAAAATTTAATAAAGGTCTGGCCTATTTTTTTTCCCTTTTAGATGTTCTATAGCTGCTATGGCAGTTCTGTTTCAAACTGTGTTTGCTCTCAATATTTCAGAGTCAGTACCTGCAATAACAGAGCAAACTAAATGTATTAGAAGAAATACAGTTTAACTTGGGAAATTCACCACTGAAAAATGACAGTTAATGAATGGAGGTAAACTGCTAAAATCTTGGGGGAAGCTGAGCTTGTAACTAGCCTTTCCTGGACCAGCCTGTGAGCTCAGCAGTTGAGGGGAGCAGTGAATGAATGGAGTCCTGGAGCAGTGTGAAGCCCTATGGGCATGAGGGAGATGATGTTTGGAGCTTAAAGGAGAAAATACTCAGCTTCAGTTTCAAAGGAATGATTTCAGTCTCTAGCCACTTCTGTTTGTTTCTGTGAAAGTTACTTTATATTTCAAGAAGAACAAATATTTTAAATATAGACTAACCGCATGGATTATTTATTTGCTTAATACTAGGTTAGTATTAACAGAAGGGAAATCTGGGCTACTTTTCCACTTTTATGTACTGCCTTGAATTTTCATTTCACTCAAGGGGGGAGTAAAGTTTAAATGGTCACTTCCTCCTCTAAGCTCTTAAAATAAGAAAAAATTAATCAAGCTAATTATTTGCATATATATCTTCATGGAAAGTTTTGTAGAAATATTACTGAAGCCCCTGCTTAAATCTTGAGCAAAAGTCAGGGAATCTTGTATTTTGAGGCAAAGGCCATCTTAAAATTGTCATTTAGAAATTTTTTTCAGAAGCATGGGAGGAAATCTGCAGTGGAGACATTGATGTTAAAACAAGCAAGTTTGTTCAAAATGGAAATGTAAATATTTGGCTTGTCTTTGAATTTTAGTACTCTACAAACTTAATATATTTTACACCTGTAGTCTGGAGTAGGGTACAAACTTTGGCCCTCTTGAGCTGGGGTTTTATTCTCCACCATTCCATAAATTTCTTTAATAATGTCTCAGCTCCATTTACTGTAGAGACTTCTGTTCCTGAGTGTCTACACCATTTTGAAAATAGAATTTAAGTACTGAAGTCACTTTGGTGCTTTTGAAAAATGTTAACCTGCAACTTCACCATTATTGAAATCTAATGCAACTAAGCTTTTATCTAAAGTGAAAAGAAGAATTGACAGCCCACTATTTGACAAGCAAAATGAAATCTCTTGATCACTATCTGTCAGCAGTCTTTCTAATACCATTGTGTTAGGGAATGATATGTCTTCCAAGAAGCTCAGTACACAAGGTTTTGAATCATTTCTGTCTTGACAGCCTAACACAAGTAACTACTTGTAAGTGCTTGGATGAATTATAAAATCTATGTGGCTCTGTAGAGTGAGTTAATAAAACATCTATGAGCATTTTAATTACTATGAAATGAAAAGGATTTTTTCCTGACAGTAATAGGGGCACGGTCTAAAGACCAACCTGACATCTCAATTGCTGTCTTCACTGGGTTTGCACAGACGGTGGGAGTTGGGGTCACCTTCTGTATTTGCTCTTTTGGTTCCCTCCCAGCTGAGATCTTCTGGCAGGCAATTTCTCTCCCTCTGAGAACACCAGGTCATACCTTTCACCCCTCATGTTTTCATGTCATCTCATGTCATAGTGCTGCTTTGCCAGTTATGTCAGGCTTGAACGCCCACCCGCCTACACCAGGCATGTCTCTGTCAAACTATGATAGAATTTTCCATACCTTTTCATCATATTTACTGAAGCTTTAGTCTCCCTTAAATAAAGCAGGTATTTGGCATAGTCCATTTGTGACTCTCTCTTCCAATGGAGAAGTTTTGCTTTCCACCTTCAAATAAATCCCTTCTCAAAACTCACTCTTGTTTTAGAGGCATATAAATAATTGGTGGTCAAGAAAACATTGCTCATCCCGGATGGCAGGCAGTGCTAGCTGATAACATTAAAATATCTTGAATGTCAAACTATATGCAGCAATCCAGAGCTAGTCTTTGGAAATGATATCATCTTCTATCTTTTCCCAAACCACATCATTAAAAAGAAAAGATTCCAGCCCTCGATATTTAAATGTTCTCAAGTCAACTGCCTTAAAGAGCAGATTTTCCATAATTTGGATGCCTGCTATTTTCTAAAGAAAGTAGTTATTTTGAAATGAGACTTGAATTTAACTAATCACTCCCTTATTAAAAAAAAAAAAAAGGTAAAAGAATCTGATGTTTGACCTTTCTCTTTGCCTCAGATGCTCATTTTGAAGCATTACTTCTTTCATCTAACCTTTGAGCTGCTTTTCTGCACTGGAAGCAGGACTGCCTATACCCCATTGTATCTGCTGTAGAGGAATGCCCTGATGGTGCCTGGTCTTTGAGGCACTGGAATATAAATTGCAGTAATTATTTGGGATGGTAACAAGTTTGATGTTATTGTAAGCGAATCTGGAGGTTTTGAGGAAATAATACACAAGGTCTCTTCACTATTCTGATTTTTATTTTTCCTAAGTAAAGCTTCAATATCCTTAAAATGCAACATGGAGATGGAGCTATTCCTTGTAGTAGCTGTCAGCATNCTTAAGTCCTAAATATAGATCCTGGGAAGGAGGGGAGGAGTAGTCAGACAGAAATCATTGTTGGACTTGATACAGCTCTGACCCAGAATGCAGGAACTCTTCTCACGGTGCGAAGCCTTCAGAAATCACAGCAGTTCTGAAATTGTTCCTAATTGTACGTAGCCTTTGAATCTTACAACTGAGTGTAAGTGATTTTACTCCGAGTCCTGGTTTTGGAACCCACAACCATTTTTCCTCAGCAACTGTAGGCATTTCTCACAAATGTTAATGAATTTGACAGCAGATTTTATCTTAAAAGTCTGGTAGAGCTTTTGTTTTTGTTCCCTATTGTGAAGCTCTAAAACTAGAGACATATTCCCTTCTTTTTTTTTTCCTGTTATTCACCTTAACCAGACTTCCAAGCATCTTTTTAACTTGTTTTACAAAGCATTGCTAAACGTGCCCAATGAGGATAACATGCAGTAGAAATGAAAGGACTTAGATCTCTTCATTTCCATTCCTGAAGGTGAATTCCAAGATCACGATTATTTTTATTTATACAGTGCCTAAAGAGTACTAAATACTTTATGGAACAAATAGAAGACCTCTTGTAAAAAGCACGCATTCCTATAATCTAATTTTAGTCTCAAATCAGGCAGTATGAATGCTAAGCAGCAGGGCTTGAAGAAACATAGAAGGTGTATGAGGGCCACACTAACAAGATTGAACAGTTATTTAGGTTCATTATCTGTCCCACTTAATAGCACTGCAATATCTTGCTGGTTTAAGTTAAATTTACATTGGCCTGTGGAGAACTTTTGACTGACATGAGAATGGTATTTCTTGGGTTTGCTCAAAAAATGAGCCTTTGAAAAGGACTTTGAATGAAGTTAGAGAAGGGCACCATTACAGGTGGATTTGAGATGCCATTCCAGTGTAGGAAGCAGCAAATGAAACCAACTTAAAATACTAAGCCTGTTTTCCCCTCCTCACCTTATTTCCTAGTTCAGTTGAAATAATTTGTGTTATAATTTAGTGATTTGTACATATCCTTTGCTTAAGCGTGGCTTTAGCCCTTAAAACCATCAGAATAATGTTATTTTGAAAGTCAGTGAAAAGGAAGAAACTTGTGGGAGTAACTCCAGATGCAAATATACATTTTGGGGGTAGAGAGAAGTGTACACACATCAGGTTCTGTATAAGCAAACCAGCAACTGAAGTCAAGGGGAGATTTGTTAACATGGCAGAGAAGTTCTAGCTTAGTACCTTTGCTGTAACATGAACAAGGCATGTGTCATGTATTATATAATACAGAGTATGATATCATATGTTTTATAAATAGTCAGAAGTGAACTGCTCTTATACAGAATTCTTAGCATCATCCTTGCCATTGGTCCCAGAAAAGCAGTAGCAAGAGACATGGATGGAGCAACGTCAGGAAACCCACACTGCAGTTCCTAAGACAGCAGAGACTGGTTTAATCCTCTCCTCAACATTCTCTGCCCTCCGAGCATTGCTTTTATTTATGAAATCACTGCTATTGTAACATTTACAAAAATTACGACTATTTGAATGTTTCCAAAAGATTTGCTATAAACTGAAAGCAAATCTTAGACAATTCTCAGTAAATTATTGAAAGAGACTTAAAAAAAAAAAACCCCTAAAGCATTCCCTGGTGTTCAAGGTTAACACTTTATACTTCATCTACATTATATTAAAAACATTTTTACTGGAGTCCATAAATGTTACACATTTTTAAAAGGCAATGAGCGCAGTGGGATTAGAAATGTTTCATAAAGCCAGACACAAGACCTGAAAGCAATAATTGCTGCCTGTTTTTTTTTTTTATTTTTTAAGGGTGCTGACTTGAGATTGCTTCCGTGAGATGATACCCATTTTTCTGCCTATGCCTTGCCATTGGAAGGAGGCAGCCCCTGAGGTTTTCCTGTGGTCAGCAGCAGACTGAGCCCCAAACTCCCATGTTGGGAGCAGTGTCTCATCGCAGTAATTCTCTTACTGGCAGGGAGGTTTTGCCAGTTTGGAGCCACAGAGGACCTACCCCACTTTCTGTGCACATTCTCCCAGTGCATTTTGCAAGTTGTGCCCTACACAGCAC
>VZTZ01022968.1:0-21304 GCA_013400955.1 Drymodes brunneopygia
TAAAAGTATTTTTAAAGTGTTTTGGGTGCTGTTTCAGATCTGTGCATCTGTTCTCTGCCATCTGCAGCTTGAGGTCAGAGGCACAGCCGGTTGTTTTAAAGATATAATCTGGCAGGTGTAAAGGGGCTGCTGAGAGCAGCCAGTGGAAGCTGTTGGCTGTGCGTGGCAGGAGTTTGTGTTGGCCGTCCCTGTGCAGGACAGGAGCTGAGGAGAAGCTTTCTGGGCACTCAGCCCTGTCCTTCATCTGCAGCAGGGCCTGTTCAGGTAGACAGGCACAAACCACATTGGCAGCAGATCATGAGGATGGCAGCATCCCTGCCAGAGGACAGGGAGAGCAAGCTCCCTGTTTTTCTGGATGTCATCAGATCACATAGGTATTGGTGGAGATTTTGCAGGGCCCTCAGCTTTGAGGCTCAGTTAGTGTGATGGATAAGGTGAAATCAGTAGGCTGAAATGGTGGTGAGAACAGAGGCTGCCCTTGTCTGTTTGGGGATTATCCCTACAAATCCCTATCAGTGCAGCTCTGCTGCAATTTCCTCTGCTGCTGTCTCTCCTCTGGGTGTGGATGCCCATTGTTTTAAGATATCTCTAGAAGTCAAATTTCTGGAGGCTGAGAAAAGAGTCTGGACAAGTATCTTAAAATATGCCCTGTTCTTCCCTAGGGCTGGGCTATTGGAGGCAAGAAATTGGACTTCAGTCTGTGACAGTTCTTTCTGTGGTTTTTGGAGCAGAACCTATTGTGTGATGTGTTTGAGCTCCCACTCCTGCAGATTTGGGGTGCCATGCAGCCTTTTAAATAGAGCAAGCGAATCCCTGGTTGGCAATCAGAAATTTCTACACAATTAGTTTAGTGACACTAAATATATCACTGACTTTCTTTTTCACAGTGGGTTTCTTGTTCAGTATTTGTGGCTTTTCATTAGCCTGCATTGGTTTCTGAAGTATGATTTTAGCTGCACCTCTCAGGCTCCCTCCTTTTTAGTTCTCTCTATCACTGATTGGTACAGTGAGCTCTGGAGGCTTTTCTACTCAGGCAGTGACACTCAGCTCTTAACCTCTGAACAGACAGATCTTTCTTCTCAGCATGCATGTAATTAATACAGTTTGCATGAAAATACCTATTCAGTTACATAGTCACTGTGCACATCCTCTCATCACTGTTAACCCACTCGCAGTACTGGCCGTGAATTAAAGATGCTTTTTGGCAGGAAGAATTGCCACACAGAAAATGAACACCAGCTTCTGTAGACACTGCTTTGCTCTGATCAAGCTTCCTTAGGCAACCAATGCAGTGTAAAAAAGATTTTGTTCTTATCAAAGTCTTTTTTTTCCCCCATGCATTTAGTGCATAGGAAGCTATTACACTCTCATTTGAATAGCTTTGGGTGGGGAGAAGAGAGTGAGGTATGAGCCAGAAATTGAGAAATGGACCAATTTTGAAGGGATGGGACTGTTTGCTCTTTTCATTTGTTCTTGCGGTGGCATGAAAGGAGTATATTGTGGGGGGAAAAAAAAGAAAGCTAATGTTTGTTTTGATGTCTTTAATGGAGTATTCTTTCCTCTGTACAGCATCCTCTTTATAGCATAGACTCCATGCATTTGGGAGAGGAGTATTTGACACATGAACTTGGCCTACAGGCATGTGTCCCATGAGATAGGGCAACACTGAGTTGGTTGGTAGCTTGGAAAAGAATGCTACTGCAGCCTTTTAATTTTTCCAAACCCCTTGGAAGGGGGACCGACCTGTAAAGGAAGGAAAGGGGAAAATAGATTTCTGCAGAAATTTGGTTTTTGTCAGCTTGCTGAAGTAGGGTGATGAAGGAGATGGCTGGGGTAAGGCAGCTGATAATAGAGAGATGTTCTGGGAAACAGGAGGACAATAAGTAGAGTAAAATGCCCAGAAACTATGATTTTGATAAATGCAGAAGTGAAGCCAGTAGGGGAAAAGTCGGAAGTAAAGGTGGGGGGAGCTGCATGGAGTGACCCACTGCTGCTGACTTAGTGAGTCAGATACTTTGTATAAATGTGATACTGATGTCTGATTCCTCTCCATTCCTCCTACTATATTTGGCCTAGAAAAATTGCTTATTTTTTATGTTTTGTGGGTCTTATTTCTTTTGCCGGAGCCAATGGAAATTACTGTGGCATTCTGTGCCTAACCCCTCCTTTCCCTTCTCCCTCTCCTCCCTCCCTCCTTCCCTGTTTTTCACTTGCATATATGATGCACAGTCATGGACATACAAGATAGTGCCTTCACAGAGGTTTGGAAAGCTCTAGAAGGAACCTTTCTTGTTGGCTGATACCAGTGAGCTCCCTGATAGACAATGCTCATGTTGTCTGTAAAAGCCTTTGGCGCTGCTGTGAGAGATAATTCTGTCCTTCCCTTGTGTTACCTGAATGTAACACCGCAAGAAAGAGGCATACTGGGAAAGATTCCCCAGCCAAGCTATTTATAAAAGCTGCTTGCATCAGGAAGGTGTACCTAAAGGTTGTGAGGTGGCACCATAGACCTAGAAATAATACCTTTGAGTATGTGTTCCATTGCCAACAACCTCTGCAGGAACCAGCATGCAAGCAAACAGGACTCTTGATCAGCAGTAATCCATACGTCAGTGAATAGTTTCTATAAATGTCTTGGAAATCAGAATATACTGGTGGATTAAAAAGCTGCTATGATCATCAAGCCCTGCCTGCAGCTGCAGAGGAGGTAGGGTTTTTGCTGAAACAAGAGTGTTAACAATGTTGATATTCTCAACAGCTGATGTGTGCCAGGCTCTGTAGGTCTCGTGTGAGGTGTTTCTGGAGCTAGCCTTAGTTTGCATGTTGGCACTAGCATTCAAAAATATATCTTCAGACAAAGGTGTCTTGAGAACTTGAATTTGTTTTGAAAGCTTCAGTTTGGGAAAGGGGTGGAGTGCGTGGAACAGGTGATGTGACTATTGTGGAACTTCGGGTTTGAAGTACTTTGCTTTGTCTACATGCACAGTTGGAAGCTGTGAATAAAAAGATCAGTGCTCTCTTACCATGCATCCTTTCCTATCCCTCTGACTGTAAAATACTGAATGCAGCCTTATAAAGGAGCAGACAAAGATGGAAGATGGTTAGATGGGTTTATGCTCCTTGATGCAATTGATTTTCCATGGTAGTTATTTTTATTGTTTTAACTACTGTAAGATTAAAGCAAGCATAAATGGAAAGAAGCAGATACTTCGGCTTTCTTCAGGGCTTAATAGCCTTACTGGTCTAGGAGGCAGTGTGGAGCAGGTGGCTCAGCAACCTAATCATTCCGTGTCTCCATTCCATTTTGCTAGACTGATTTGTTTGCTAAAATGGAGCATACCCAGAATGTTAATGGGCTCTGAACTACCTTGTTTAGGAAGCTGCTGCAGGTTCTGCTGGACTGAGCTGAGCTGTCTGAGCAGGCGTTGGAGGCCACCCTGTGTCCTTGAACTACTTAGGTTGTAAAAGAACCTGAGATCATGGACCATCAACCTAACGCTGCCAAGTCACAACTAAACCATCCCCCTGTGTGCCACATCTCCACCTCTGGGGATGGCAATTGAGCTACTTCTTTGGGCAGCCTGTTCCAGTGCTTGACAAGCTCTTCTGTGAAAAATATTTCCTAATGTCCAATCGAAACCTTCCTGATGCAACTTGAGGCTGTTTTCTAACACACTGAAGAGATTAAAGAACTAGAAATAGTTTTTTGCTTTTGTGGGAATGTGCTCTCTAGGATGGAACGGACTAGAAACCTTCCCAAGCATTTTGAGAGGGAGCTAGTTTCCAAACCTGGGTGCTTCTGACTCCCAGAACAATGTGCCCCACTGTATGATTGATGGTTTGTGGTCTGCCATCTTGCTGAATCGGGTGTCCTTGGAGTTGGCTGGAATCTTCATATCCTTTGTGTGTGGCAGAGAGGAGAGGAATGGTGGAAAATCAGCATGGGACAGCATGGCAGGGGAGTAGCTTTTATTGGGTAGCAGTTAATTTAAGAACACAAGTTCAGAAGACTTATTAATCCTGGCTACATGGCTTTGTTGGCAAGAAGGTCATAACTAATTACTAAGTTATGTTATTATTAACTGGCAAATCAAAGTATCTTCTTTTGCTGAGCTTATGAGTTAAAATTACTATATCATGGTATGAATCAATGCTTGCTCACCGGTAGGGAGATACTGTGATTTATCCCCCTCCCTCTCCACATAGTATTTCCTAATTATGGGCCAAAACCAGTGAATCAAGCATAGGGTTGTCTTAAGACAGTTAAAATATCCACATTTGTGATGACTGCTCTGGCACTAGGAGCTGTGTGGCTCTTGGAGTGATTTGTTGATTTGCCTTGGTGTGTGAGCTGGGTGGTGGCTCTTACCTTCCCTATAGGGTCTGGACTTGGCAAAGGTCTGGGGTGGGGGGAGGAAGTCTGCTGGCACACAGACTGTTCTGGGGTGCCACTGAGCTGAAATTTATGATTGTAAGTGGCCAAAAGTTCTGTCCTGTAAATTAATAATGGCAGAACTCTGGACCTTTGTGGCTCACTACACTATTCTAGGAAGTGCTTTGTTTGCTTGCCTGGTTTGAAGACCACGGTTTATGTTTTGTATATTTTTTGTATATTCTGTTTTTTAAACTGTGTTGACTTCTCTGAAGTCCTGTTTCTCTGCTGAGTTCCTCACAATAAAACAGAAATTTGAATGTAACAGCTACATAGAAAAGTCTTTGCCAAGATTNCTGCCCCTCCACAAGGTTACATCTCCAACCACGGAGGAGTAACTGCCTTTTAACTGTCAAGAAAATTTGGTGCCTTTATTGCCTTGGTCTTTAGGGTGAAGTATGAGTGGACAGGGGTGGGTGAAATGGCATGGCTGGAGAGGAGCAGAGTAGTCTAAAGGAGGGGAGGGCATATCCTGTGCATCCTTGGTGCTTTGGGTGCTGGCTTTGAGCTAGCAATGTTAATGGAATGTGGCACAAGGTCATCAGAGCAACTGTTACTCTTTTTTTTTATTCCCATAGCAGTGTTTTCTGTTACTGGTTGTTACTGTGCTCTGCTACAAGACAAATACTGTTACGTGAGGATTTAAAAATGGTGTTTAGGGTGTTTGTGGAGAGTGGGGAAGGCTGCAGTACCTGTGACTGCTGTAGGTCTAGTTGTGGTGGTCTGAGGCACAGATGCAATGCACTGTTGACAGGAGTAGTGGGAGATGGGGTCTCTTCTCCTTCTTTCCTCCCCAGTCAGCAATAGAGGTATTTTGCTACCAGTGGAGGTGATTTTATTGCTTACCAGGAGCTTAGTGTTGCTTGCTTTTGCAGTTCTTCTTACTGAGAGATTTCTGCAAGGTTCCTGAGCAAGTTGTTTATGCAGATAGACTTCTTGGGTCAATACTTTTTTGGCATTGTATGTCTCACTTCTCAACTAGCCAGTCACTTCTTGTGCCACTCAGTGGTTTCTGTCCTGCCTATTGTTAAGGTCAGGCACAGAAATTCAGTGCCTTTATTTCCCCTTCTTCAGTCCCCCAGAAATCTTTTTCAAAAGATCCCCCTTCTTACTCTTATGTCAGAGACAGGCTGGTTTGGTGCCCAGTACACAGGGTCACTTTTATGGCAGGGGACATAATCCATTACGGTTGCTGCACAAGCTCTCATGGTCAACCTTTCTGTCCAGCTTGAACAATCGGACTCAGGACTCCTGGAAATTGGAAAGGTAATTATTTATGGTACTAGCAAATGGTACTCCTCAACATGAGAGAGACCTATGATTTCTGGATTGTTCTTTTGCTTTGTGTTTTCTAGTTAACCTCAGCTCAGTCTGAGATTAGGGAATAAAACAACTTTTTGGAGCTTCTTTTGCTGCTTTTCTTTTTTGCTTTTCCAGCAAGGGTAGCTCTTGGGTTATCTTTATGCATGTGGTGAGGTAATCTCTTTTTATTTTTCTGTTTCTTCCATCTAGGTGTGTTGTTGTGCTGTTCAACCCTAGAAAAAATAAGCAGCACCATATTCTAAACAGCTCCAGGTGAGTAAAACTTTCAGCGGAACTTTGTTTCTGTGACAGGTGAATTCAAGGCTTTTATGGCTTGACTGAAGTGCAGGAGCTGCTGTTGCTCCAGGCTAAATCCCCTCGGTTAGAGTTGCCTTGGGGACAGGTTGCCTGCTGCTCTGACTCCAGCTCCTTCTCACATGAGGTGCTGTTGCTGACAAAGTACCACCTCATTAACATAGTGATCCCGGGAGGAACTGCAAATGGTCATGACGTGGAGGAGATCTTACTACAGCTCCATGGTATCTGGCTTTTTTTTCCTCTGCCTAAAATGATGACCTCATTATTGAAGCCTGCAGTGTGACATGTTCCTGCACCTGGAATTAAGGCGCAGCAATGAACCTCAACTTTTGGAGCTTTTCTGCTGCTGTAGGCTGCTGCTTGAGACTTGAGCAGCAGGGAATCCCCATGGCAAAGCAAAACCATTATGTCAGGCGAAGCAAAACCATTATGGGTGACTTTAGCGTCTTTTCAGTTCAGCCCAACCTACTCCCTGTCATGATGTATTGAAATGAAGTCACATGTTGGAAATGTTTCTCAGTGTTATTTTCTCTGTTTCAGGAAAACAATTACAGCACTTGCTTTCTCTCCAGATGGAAAATATTTGGTTACAGGAGAGGTAAGTGTGAGAGGAGAGAGGGCACACCTTGTCCGTCACATTTTGAAGCAGGGCAGAGAGGATTAGAAGAAACAGGCTGTTTTCACACAGAAAAATGAGTTTCAGTGTTGCCTCACTGCTCAGTGGACCTGCTGGCTTATGGGTGGCACTAGGTACTCCTGCTGGGAGTTTTTCAACGTGTCAGCTTGGGGGATGGGTCTTCTGGGGTGGCATTTGTGGGCTGAAGGTAGAGTGAAAATAAGCAAAGGGGCACACAGCATCGTTCTACTCTGGTGTCAATGAAGAGTACTCGGATGGTCTGAATCTTGGCCTGAGCTTAGCATTGTCCCTTTAGGATTTCAGGAAGTAACTGAGGCCAGTAACAGTGTTGCAGAAAAAATGAAAAGTCTATGCGGAGTGGAGTTTTAGGAATAGTCACAGAAGGTGCTGGTGCCTGTGGTTTGGCATTGTTTGTTTGGCTAGGGGCAACAATTGCTTCCTCTTCCCCAACATGCCTAAGGGGGAGAATAAGGATGAGTGCACTGTGTGTCTGTTCTGCATTAGAAGTTCAAGACACAGGCTGTGTCATGAGGCTGGAATTGCTGGGTGTTAAAAATCCACAGAAATGCTGACCTCCATATGGTTGGACTCAGTTTGCTCTTGTGTGTGGTTAATATCAGTTTACCACTAGTCCCTGTGCCTGTAGGAGATGGGGAGGAGGGAGCATGTGTGAGACAGGTCTCCTCCTGACCCTCAGCCACAGGGAGAAGTGTGTCACAGTCCTGTGTTGGAGCTGTTGAGGTGGAGACTGTTGGCTCCAGAGGTCCCTAGTGTGGTCCCCATGATGGCAGCTGTCATGTCACTGGGTGGCTCCAAAGCTGAGCCTGGATCCTGTATGGATCAGACCAACGGTAGAAACAAGAGTGGGGTTTTTGGTGTGGAGGCTACCACAACACAGAAAAAATTAGCATAAATTTTCCATCATTAGATGTTGTCACTATTTTTTTAGTGAAAACATGAGGTTTTACAGCTGTAATATGTTTTAATACCTCCTTACTCTCTAGAAATCTTAATATAATAAACCTCCCTTATATTGAAATTCTAATATATATAATGTATATGTTTTCTTCATAGTGTTCAGTTCTGATGATTCTGGTGCCTTCTTTTATTTTCCTTTATTTTTTTAATTTCTGATGCTTGATTCTTTTCACGTGGCGTAAGAAAAGTGGTAAAAAATGAAGTGGGTACTTTCCTTACTAACAAACTTTTCTGTTTGAAAATTCATTGGGGTAAATAGCAAATTCAAATTATTAAAAAAAAAAAAAGGCGGTTCCAGTTATACTTGAACTTCGTGGGGTTTTGTTGTTATTCTTCCTGTTGTGGGTTTTTTTTTGGTTTTTGTGTTGGCTTTTTCTTTGTTGTTCTTTCCCCCCTTGTTGCAAAACATGTCTCCTTTTGCCCTGTTGTAAAACCGTATTTTTTTCAATATCCTCCCACGTGTCTGACATTTGAATTATTGCTTAGTGTAGCAGTGTCCCCTGCTGGTGTCAGCAGTCGTGTCTTAGTTCAACCTCTGTCCCACAGGGAAATGCTTTCTGAGTTCACTTTGTCAAGCTCCCTCTTAGCTGCATTATGCTAAATCTGCCTAATAACATCTTAGTTTTCTGCGTGGCTGGCTTTTCAGGGAGGAGAGCATAGAGGTTAGTCCTTGGCTGCCATACATATTAAATGTCTTTTACATATTTCAAAATCATAAGAAAACTCTTTTTTTTCTATTTTTAATTATTATTTTTTATTTCTCCCCATGGAGGTATACAGTCCTTGTCCATGGGGGTCACACAGACCTGCCTTTTGGTGAGCATTTCTTAAAAGATGAAATGCAAATTCAGTTTGTTAATGTCTTGGGGTGTATGCTAAGTTACTGGGGAATATTTGTATGTGTTTAAGTGTTGCAGTTGTTTTGAAGAGCAGCTGATTCAGCTCATTGTAACATCTTGCCGGCCACCTTGAGACCTTAGCTCTGTGCTGCAGGACAGAGAACTGTACCAACTGCAGTTAAATCTGACCATGGCATTTTTCCAGGCCACAAACAGTTGCTTAGCAGAGCTTTTGAACAAGGCAATTAAAGCATGCACAGTTTTAAGCTTTTAAAGCTTTGACTTTTACTTGTGATGAGACATGCTTCTCCCACACAAATGACTAACTTAAAACTAATCAAAAAGGTACCATTGGAACATGTTGCCATGGATATGTTATCTTGCAAGCTACTGTTTTGACAGACTTCAGTGTGAAATCATGAGCAGTTACTTGAGTAAGATTTGCCCATCAAGCACATTTTTTGGCCAGCATTTCAGCTCATCTTGTGTGCCTTGTTTTAATTTGGCTTAATAACAATTAAACGAAAGAATAGATTTGTCTGGCAGAAAGTGCTGAATTGACATTTCTGTTTGTCTGGAAAACAAACATAAAACCAGAGTCTCTGTTCCTGCCTTGTCTTTTTCTCTGACATTACCCTGGCTGTACTCTTTTGGGCAGAATGCATCTGTGTAACAGAAATGATGCTGCTAGTCACTCAGAGGCTTCCCTCAGATGGTGTGTGAGAGTTCCCACAACAGCCATGTCCTGTTTTTGTATGGCATGACCTGGCTTGATATCTCAGATGTCCATGTTGTGTTAGGAGCAGAGGATATGAGGGCTTCTCTTCACTGAGTCTAGGGATAACAATCTATTATAATCCTTTTCACAAGCAGGCTGTAAGTTCCTGTTATAAAGACGAGGGGTGCGTATCAAAAGTATTGTTCTAGTCCCTGGCTAGAACAGGGACTAGTATTTGGTGAGTAGCATAAGAAAAGGATTAAAGCAGGGGAGGTGGTATTAATTTGCCTAGCTGTTGAAATGCATATACTCCTTAGGTTGTTGGTCTCAACCTGGGCTTTAAAGAATCAAAGGAATCTCTAAACCTGTTGTGAGTGCACCATCTAGACATCTTTTTCCAAGGTCCTGCACATATACATGCTTGAATCTGTCAGAACTGACCTCGGGGTTACACCTCCTGTTCTGTGTCTGTTCTTGTCCCTTTCAGAGCGGGCACATGCCAGCAGTTCGTGTATGGGATGTGGCAGAGCGAACCCAGGTGGCTGAGCTCCAGGAGCACAAGTACGGCGTGGCCTGCGTGGCCTTCTCCCCCAGCTCCAAGTACATTGTTTCAGTGGGGTACCAGCATGACATGATTGTCAACGTGTGGTCATGGAAGGTAAGTTTTCTAGGAGGTTGGGCGGACCACAAGGTGTTGCGAAATTAAAAAGAGCTTCCAGTCTGACTGTAAACTATTTCAGTTCCATCTTGCTTTCTGTTTTTTTTTAAATTCTGTAGTTATTGTTTGGTTTTTGATGTTCATAGACAAATTTGGACAAGAGAGAAAGCTGTGGTCCCTTAGGGAAGGTCTAAGTCACATCCATGAAGGGATATTCTTTATGCTTGGAGATGTGTGACATTTTGCTGTCCAGCCAGAAAAGCCTGGACTTTGAAACCTTGCCAAACCATTGTGCTTTTTTAGAGGCTCATAAAAACTAATTTATGAGGTTAAGGAAGGAAACTCTCATCAGCCGGAGATTTCTTTTGTAGTGTAGTGGATGCTCTTGGCTTGTTTTGATTTTTTTATGTCAGTGTTTGTGATGCTCTGATCCTATCCTTGATGGGTGAGAAGGGGAGCATAGGGAATTCATAATGGGTGAAAGCTGATGAAAGTCACTCTGCCTGTCACTGGATTGAGGCAACACTTGGTAGAAACACAGCCTATGTCTTATCCTCTATTAAACATTTAAGCATGTTGTTTGTAGGTAAGAAAATAAACATTTATTTTCAGTAGGCTAGGAATCTTCTGCATTAATAGATGCTCCTGCTACTTCAAGTTCTGTAACCCTCTTTAAAAGAGACATGATTTAAGAAAAAAAATCAATCCGTCTGTTATATCTCACCAGATCATAGAATGGTTTGGATTGGAAGGGACCCTAAAGATCACCTTTCAATAGTTTCAATTCCCCTGCCATGGGCAGGGATACCTCCCACTAGACCAGGTGGAAACCCCATCACAGCCCTGTCCAATCTGGCCTTGAGCATTTCTAAGGATGGGGCATCCACAATTTCTCTGGGCAGGCTGCTTCAGTGCCTCACCACCCTCACAGTAAAGAATTTCTTAATAACTAATCTAAATCTACCCTCTTTCAGTTTAAAACCATTTCCCCTTGTCCTATCACTGTACCCCGTGATGAAGAGTCCCTCCCCATGTTTCTTGTAGGTCTCCTTTAGGTATTGAAAGGCCACTATAAGGTTTCTCCAGAGTCTTCTCTTCTCTTGCAGCTTGTAAGTCCATATTAATTTAGTATGTTACTCTCTCATCACATTTCCTGTGCTGTAATTTAAGATCTCACTGTTAGCTGTCTTCTGTGCTAACTGAAGTTTGACTTTGCTATTTTTTCATATAGCTGAACTGTGTGTAGTGAGAGAAGCTAAGTGTGTATGTCTGTGTTGAAAATAGAGTGCTCAGCCTTTTGGTCATGTCTAGTTATACAAATAAAAGTAGTGACTTGGACAGGGTCACAATGTGTGGCATGTGTGGAACAGTGTAGGTAGTTTTGCTTTCCCTTGCTTATCCAGGTTTTTCTGTTCACTGTATAATTGTGGACATGAGAACTTGTAAGGTAAGGACTGTCTGACTCTTCTGTGCTGAAGAACGCACACTTCAAGATTATGCTCCAGACTGTGATGGGAGGTCTAACTGGCCTTGCTGGCTGGACACCAAATCTGGAGATACTTTACCTGACCAAAGTCAATAAAGGCTGAGAATACATATCTCCTGAAGCATTTTTCTGCACTTTTAACCATAATCCTTCAATCCTGTATGCTGCCGCTTTGATTTTCTTTTTTTTTCTGACTGGTAGACCTAGTCATTTGACTTTGATAGAAAAGAAAATCCAGGTTGTCTGTGGGATTCACTTGCTTCCCTAAAGAAAGACCACAGCAATGATCCAGATGTTGAGGTCTGCAAGGGTCCTAAGCTTTTCTCTGTGCACTGTCTTGAAAGAAGTTATGATAATTGCTGTCCCACTTGCTTTTCCTTCATTCTGGCTTGGGGTATCCTGCATGGTGATGGTTCAGCAAGCTAGACTCCCCTTGTGCTGATTTCTTCAGTTCGGTCAGCACACAGACCTATGGGGCCTTCACAATGACATGGTTGGTGTGCTGAGAGCATTCTCTGGAAGATTGGGAGCAGCTGAATCCCTGAAAGGAAGGGTAAAGGAAACACAGCAAGAATGAAGAAGGGTACACTGTTGTCAGCCATGTGCTGCATGCTTGCAAACCTGCAACAGACAGAGCAGAAAACTTCTTTATTCTCACTTCTAACTGGGGAAGGAAAACTGAGCAATGACACTGTGAACAGAGTGCTCCTCCTGTTATCTGACCATTCTGCTTGGGCAGTGTCCATCCTGTTTTCTGTCCCTGCATCTTCTTCCTCCTTTTCCACACTCTTTGACATTTTGAGGTGCCCATTTGAGGTACAACAGATTTTGCTTTTTCTCTTCTAGTACAGGCATGATCTTTGTGTATTTTGGGTTTTTTGATAAAGTATAACGTGTTTAAGGAGAAAGGAGACTTTATAGAAGAACCAGTACTGTTTTCTCTGTGAAAAATACCTGTTCCCCATCTTGACTGCCATGCCCTCATTGCTGCCTGGGGGCTGGGAGAGTTCTTTCTTGTGCTGGCCTACATCTGCATTTGCTGTTTAGGAAGGGAAATGGGTTTGCTCTGAGCTCCTGGTGATTGTGTAACCAACATGTTTGTGATGGCTCAGACACTAAGTTCCTGCAGGCACTAGTGCCTGCTGATTTGTACTTGGTCATAGTTAATAGTGGAAGAGGAATTGAATATAAATGTGAATTGGACTGTCTGCCAAATCAATGTTCCCAGCTAGTGCTGGGGAGTTTGTATATGGAGGTGAATGGGGAATAGTTTAGGCCTCATCTTTTCCCTGCTGCACTGCTTATACTGGATATGTGCCTGTAATTGAAATTAGCTTCCTTTGGTCTTGAGTGAAGAAATTAAGCAATCTAAACAATTATGTTTCCAGAAAAACATTGTAGTGGCAGCCAACAAAGTTTCAAGTAAAGTGACGGCAGTGTCATTCTCAGAGGACTGCAGTTACTTTGTCACTGCTGGGAATCGACATATCAAGTTCTGGTACCTGGATGACAGCAAGACCTCTAAGGTGAGAGAATGTGCATCAAGGTCAACCTGTAAACAGGCATTTCCATCTTAGAGCAGGGTGGATTTTGCCCCAGTGAGCTGTGGGAAGTGGGAACTTTTTTATTTTTCTGGGATGCAAAGATAGACTTTCACCCCTGGCCCTCAAGTCTCAGTCTCCCCATGGGCTGATAGCACCAAAAACTTGTCTTATCTGTCTTTTCCTATGCTGAGGTAGGGACGTGGCTCCTGGAGTTGCATAGCAGCATGCTTGTTTTTCAGTAGTCATATATACTGAAGGACAAATGAACTAGAGAAGAGAAGCTGTCATTTAACTCCTTGGAGCACAGAGGTAGGGAGAGCTTTTTGACATTGGTATGAGCGTCTCAAAGGGTTGTGAGTCTAATTTTGAAGCATTAACCAAAGTGTTTAAACTTCTAGCTGTTCTGTTATTCTCTGGGGGGTAGAATCCACCTATGGTGATCTTTCTGCATGGTCATGAACAGTTGTAAACATGAACAGCAAGTAAAACCTCTCCTTGTAGGCTGTTGACAGATCTTTCTTTGAATCACTTCAGCACTCAGGGGTTGATGTTTTAAAAAATCACTGTCTGCCTGAAGTGGCTTGCTGTATTTCTAACAAACTGTTTTCTGTTGGTAGGTCAATGCCACAGTCCCCTTGCTGGGTCGCTCGGGATTGCTTGGAGAACTGAGGAACAACTTCTTTGCAGATGTGGCTTGTGGAAGGGGCAAAAAAGCTGACAGCACTTTCTGTATCACATCCTCAGGCCTGCTCTGTGAATTCAATGAAAAAAGGCTGCTAGACAAGTGGGTGGAGCTGAGGGTGAGTTTTACATCCTCCTGTTCTGCTGAAGCAGAGCAGGAAAAACAAATAATAAGGGCACTCAGAGATAGAAGCTGGCCACCAGGAGTGAAAGTGATTGTCACCCTGCCACTCTGTGATTTACTCTAGACGCCTGGGCAAAAATAGAGTTATTTCTTGGCAAAGGGATTTTATTGATCACTGAGGCTCTTTCATTCTCACTCCTCAACATTACAGTGACTGCTCTAATGGCAAAGCAATGTCCTTATGGCAACTCCTATATGGTCCCTCTTGCCTTGGCCTGGGCAAGTAGGAGTTTTAGAAGGATTCTGATTTCTCTCCACTCTGCAGTGTCTTACTTGGCTCGTGCATCTCAAATGCAGGTTCCCACGGTGCTAGTTGATTTGGCTATTCTAAACCACCAGGTTGGCCTATAGTTAAGAATTTGATCATGCTTGTTTTCTTTTCAATTGATTGTAACATGCCCACCTGAGAGGATCCAGTGTATTAAAATCAAGGGGAAAAGTCTGTCCACGCTTTCACTCAAGTGAAATGCCTCTTCTTTCCTTTCCTTTCCTCTCTAAAAATCTGCCTTTCACTCTCGCTCAGAATACAGACAGCTTCACAGTAAGTTGAAAAAACTTTTTGCATTGAACTCATCCCCTTTTCACCACACTCCATTTTGTACCATTTTCTGCCACTTGTACAGATCCCAAAGGGAGGGGAAGAAAATCCATTTTGTTCTGTTTCTTATCCCCTCCTGACAGGTAATGTGTTGGTGTGCTAGTGCAGGGTGAGGTGCTACTTGCCTGCCAGTGGCGTTGAATATCACAGGAGCAAAAGCAATGTTCAGAGTAGGACTCAGCTGGAGCAAATTTGTAGCTCTGCTGGCCTCCCATCATAGTGGGTGGCAGAGAAACTGTTCTTTTTCTAACTGCTTGGGATCTGCAGTGGACCTTGGCTGGAAAGTTCTTCAGAGAGGAAAAATGGATTTTTTAGGCTTTTCCTTACTCCCAGGGCTCTACTTCACTACAGCTCTTCCGACCATGACTCCTTTGTCTGTCAATTCACTGTTCTCCCTGTCATGTGTCTGGTGACCTTTGATGTGAGAGCACATTTCTCATTTGCCTTCTCATGTCCTGTGTCTTCCTCAGACCACTGTGGCAAACTGCATCTCTGTGAATCACGACTACATCTTCTGTGGCTGTGCTGACGGCACTGTGCGGATTTTTAACCCTCTGAACCTCCACTTTGTCACTACTCTGCCGAAGCCACACTTTCTGGGAACTGACATTGCAAGTGTGACCGAGGCCAGGTACTGTGGAGAAGGGTGGAAGGGAGCAAGGGAGGCTTGTGGGTGTTAGAACTGTTCCCCAGTCCTTTGCCATCTGCAGCATGCTCTTTTTATGGATTAAAATTGGCAGCCTGTTGCAGATCTCTCTGAGCTGTTGCAGTCTTGTTCTGTGTGACTGGACTACAGCCCAGATGGTTTCTGGTAGTGCTAAAATCAATCAATTGTATACATGGACCTTTTAAAAAACTGCTACGCTCATGCATCAGTTAAGCAGAAATATTCGTATGAATCTTAAATATGTGTTTGTAGTGCTGATTACAATCTAACAACATTTTAAAATTAATTTATTACTTCCAAAGAAGCTTTAAAACACAAGACTCCTTATGTTCCTAAGCATTCCAGAGCCTCTCTGTGGGCTGCCAGTTGCCTACAGTGAACTGCCCACAACTGTATCAATGACTTGATTTTTCAGTAGAATTTGGGCTATGCTCTTCCAGTCCTCAAACCTTTGCAATTGCTGGAGCAGGGCTTCAGTTGTTTGGTGTGCTGCATGCACATTAGCTTCATTGGTGCTTGAAAATTACCAGTTCTCAACACCCTGGCACTCTGGCTATAATTACCTTGCTCAATATCATTAGCAGCAACGTGGGATGACTGAGTTCCCCTCAGGGCAACAGAGAGCTCCTTTACGTGCCTGGCAGCAGGATTGAACAGAGAACCCCTGTAAAGGAGACACAGGGTTCACATGGCCACATGATCTTGGGCCACACCTGGGCAAAGAGTTGTTTACTGGCTCTGTAGAATTCCTTTCTAAGGTACCATCAGAGAGCCTGCCTAACTAGAAAGGACAGCACCCATCTGCAATTGCCCATCTCACAAGCTGCTGCAAGCAGTACCACGCTGGCCTCTGTGTGGGGTGGGGGTGGAAGGGAAGCAGGTCAGACACATGGCCACTGAAATGAACAATTCTTTTGTCCCTTGTGCTGATGTGCTCCTGTCTTTTGAGTGCAGTATTTATTCTTCTACTTGGCAAGAGCAGTTCCTGCTATTAGTAAATAAAATATAGTACCCACCAAAAGATGATGCTGTCCTTTCCCTTTGTTTTGAGATTATTAGACTTGGATTTCACCACATGATTATGCAGGGGAAATTATGATGATTTCCAGTAATGATCAAGTGTCCTGTTTCATCCTCCTTCAGGGAAAATCAGTCACCTGTCTGTGATGGGACTCTGAGTTGGATGGCAAGGAGAAAGACTTTTGCCATGGGACTTTGAGGCTTCTTTCTGGTTGTTCAAGAGACAGGTCTTCCTGGCCAGCTGGTCTCTACCTATAGATGCCACAGTGTGTTGTGCACCTTGACAGAGCTCTGTGGAGGATCTGAGCTCTCTGTTTGAGCATTGCCCCAACTCCTAGAGAGCACAAGTTAACCAGGGTGTTGTTCTCTCTTTGTGCAGCCATCTTTTCTCCGGTGTGGCTGATGCAAAGTATCCAGACACAATTGCCTTGACCTTTGATCCCACCAACCAGTGGCTTTCCTGTGTATACAATGACCACAGCCTGTATATGTGGGATGTCAAAGACCCAAAGAAAGTGGGCAAGGTCTACTCAGCTTTGTATCACTCTTCCTGTGTGTGGAACATTGAGGTATGTTGTCTGCAGACACAGGATTGGGTTGTGAGTTGCAGCTAAAAAGTCATCACATGAACTGCCAAATTTGGATGCAAACACTTACTGTAGAGGGAAAGAATTGACTCAGATTTTCACCTGTGGTTGGTGTTTGGGCCTGGGAACAGTAGCAAACAGTTCTTTGGCTACACTACAATGGCTGACTGAATGTGTGAGAGGTAGTGTAATACTGGGGAAAAAATCTCACCATTAAAAGGTGAGAGGTGGGAGAAGGAGCAGAATTGGACAAAGCTGAATACAGAGCCTCCTTTTAGAAAATGCACAGGAGTTTATTGCTGACCTCAAAAAAATTGTTTGAGATCTGTGGTAAGCAAGTGCTTCAAAGTCAAAAACATGAAATAAGTGGTAAAATCTGAACTCTGGTCCTTCTTAACAAATTCACCAGAACATGTGGAAATAGCCTCTCAAGTGTTTGTCATCTTCCAGTCTGTCTAGTTGGCTTTCCTTCAGAGGGACAGAGGGAAGGAAAAGACGTATAGGAAATAGTGTAGTTGTTAATACGTTGAAATATGTCCAACAGTGGTCAGGAAAAGGGAAAGTGGAAAGAAAGTGGGAAGAGGTTGAGAATTCTGTTATTATTTATTAATTGCATCTCACCCTTTCCTTTTGAATTATAAACTGGTTATAGTAGATGAAAGTTGCAAACAACAGTGCAAGGTGGTTATTACATGGTCATTGTTTTTGGGATTTGAGGTGCTCTCTTTGAACTATTAGAAACAAAGGATACTGGTTTGTTGCATGCTTCTTAAGGAGGTTTTCTGTGATCAGGGAAGCTCAATGAACATTTGTTTGAAGTCAGTATGAAGCTCTGGTCTGCAAATAGGTTTTCATCAGAACTGTCTGTCTGTCACCTTTAGAAAACAGAGAGGACAACCCTTTTGTCTCATTTTGTTTTGAAACTTGCTACCATTGTCTAGGATGCCAGATGCCAGGCAATATTATTCAGGGGTTGATTTTACTTGCCCTTAGATGTATCCAGAGATGAAGGACAACAATCAGCCCTGTCTCCCCCCTGGTTCTTTTATCACCTGTTCCTCTGACAACACCATTCGCCTGTGGAACACTGAAAGCTCCAACATCCATGGCACAGCCCTGCACCGCAACATCCTCAGCAATGTAAGATCCTAGGTTTGGATCACCTCCTTGTCCTTGGGGTTGCTCTTCTTCATGCACAGATATTCTCAAGTTAAGGCCCAAATTTCTTCAGATCTTCAAGTCAACACAGGTTTCTCTGCAAACTGAGCGCAAATCCGATTAAAGATATAAACCTGAAGAAACATGAAAGGAGTACTGGGTGGAAGGACAGTTTGTCTGAAATGGTCCTGGGGACTATTGCTGTTTTTATAAACCACCCAAAGATTCATCAAGCTTAGTCTCTTCCAAATGGGCCATATGCTTCAGGAGAGCTGGTTCTCTTTTTCTGCATCTCTTTGATGTGTAACCAGTTTTAAGATCTGTTTGAAAAAAGTGCATTAAATGAAGCAGAGGTTTGGGAGAATTGAATGAAAAACAGTTTGCACTCACTTCGTCTATATAAGAGGGAGGAAAATCATACAGAACAGTGATTACATATAGACATTTGCTTCTGTTCTCATCTGAGTTGGAAGATCTGTGCACACAGCAGCCCTGATCTCAGGAATCAGGTGGAAAAAATTCCTTTTTCTGTCAGTCCTCTGAAGACTGACTTTAGATGATCTCTAGAAATCTTTCATATTCTTGCTGTGTGCCCTAATATGTTGTAATCACTAATCCCAGAGCTTGTCAGTAGTGCAGGAGATGCTGTTAGTTTCTAGCCTGAACCTTTTGAAAGGGGTAATTGTGAGACACAGCTGTGAAACTTTATTCCTACAATCTGAAGTGGCTTAGCGCTTGCCCCTAAGGCTAAAAGGTCCAACCAATTACAATTGCTACCAATTTCTGCCAATAAAACATTTATGTTGGCCAGGAGCTCAGTTTCTCAGGCAGATGCTTTGCTTTACTATTTTGTAACTAGTAAATATTTCTGGGTGTATTGTGTCCCCAGGACTTGATGAAAATCATCTATGTAGATGACAACACTCAGGTACTTCTGGACACTGATTACAACTCAGCAGGAAGTGCGGAGAAAGCTGATGCACCAGTGCTGGATACGAAGGTGGGGATACGCACTATCTGTGTGAGTCCCAGCGGGGAGCACCTGGCCTCGGGGGACAGGATAGGCACTCTCAGGTAATCCCATAAAGCTTCTTATGCAGGTTGCAGACTGGTCAGGCGTAAGAATAAAAACCAGGTCTCGCTAATTTTATTAAACATACTGAAATGAGCCATTGTTGTGTCTTAGAATATATGAGTTGCAGTCTCTGAAGGAAATGCTGAAAGTGGAAGCCCATGACTCCGAGATCCTTTGTCTGGAATACTCCAAACCTGACACAGGTAAATGCAATTGAGTTACTTCCCCTTTGCCTATGAATGTAATGTTGAGCAAGTCAGAATGTCCAACTATGGTATGTTAGAATTGTCATGCTGAACTACTCCTGGATTTCAGAGCAGGCTTCTAGTGTTGGGCCAGTTGAGCCAGGCTTTGAAAATGTCTTCTTTTCTTACTTTTCATTGTAATATTTTATGTTGAAACTTGTTTTATTTATTATTACTGTGTGAAATTCAGGGGTGTTACTTTGCCCATCTATGCAGGTAGCTACAGTATAATGTTTTGTCCCTAAGATGACTTGGGAAGCTGTTTTAAAAATTGCTTTTTAAGTCATGATCTTAATCTTGCACTCTTTTTAACTTTCTGGCAGGTTTAAAGCTTTTAGCCTGGGCCAGTCGGGATAGATTGATTCATATCTTGGATGCTGGGAAGGACTATAGCCTGCAGCAAACCCTGGATGAACATTCTTCTTCCATCACTGCAGTGAAGTTTGCAGGTAGTGAATCATGGCCTCCCTCCAAAGCTGGATTTGAGCACTGCTGTTGTCCCCTTATGGCTGTACTTTTAGCTACTTAAATACTGGGCTCGGTCAATTTGAAGCTGCAGCTGGGTTCTTTTTGGTCATCTTTTTTAGTTGCGTTCTTAACAGAAGGTGATACTTGCCTTCTTTTCTGGTTTTGCTTTCATTTCCTCTCCTTCCTCGCCCCTAAGAAAACTTCTCTGGATTGAAGTCCTCAGCATTTCTTTGGAAAATTGTTTTCTGTAGTGATTTACTCCCCCTAACTAATTTCAGAGAGAACTAATTTAGGAGAACTCTGAGCAGTTTTATCAAAAAAAAATCCCAAAACATACCAAAAAAAAGTTTCGGGTAAAGTAAAATTTTGATTGCAAACCACTGTAAGGCTTTGCATTCCTGGTAATGGAGCACATTTTATGCCCAGCATTCAGTTGCTACTGGTGGTCAGCCACCAGTCGGGAAGAGCAGGAGTTGGCTGCTCTGTCAGGGAAAGCCAGTAGCCAGGGGTGACAGGAAGACAGGCAAAGGTAGTGGCCTTTTCCACTGGCTGTGGCAAAGTACCACAGGACCTGAACAGGAACAGATGAAGTCCAGTGGCAGTACCTAGATACAGCCAGTAGTCCAGATCACCAGACAAATCCATAGTGATAAGACCATGGATTCAAGCAGTTCAAGGTCTTGATCAATCTGGAGTGGTCAGGGTCAGCTACAGTTCAGTGCCTGCCAGGCAAGTCAATAGCAGCGAGGCAAGATGGAGTTCAGATCAGGAAGGTGAGTCCATGGGTTGGGTCAGGATTCGGATCAGTGGGGTACTTGTCCAGGTGCAGGTGTGCACTGCTGCAGTGTAGCTCAGCTGGGGTTCAAGGATGAGAACCTCAGCTTCAAAACCACTTCTGAGTGCAGGGTCTCACTGAAGCTTCATAGAAGGGGCTTCCCAAAGCACCTGTGTGGCTTTTTCAAGTTTTTTTTTCTGGAGGAGCTCCAAGGCCAGCAAAAGATTCTCTGAATTCATCTGAATCTGATCTGTCTTGAATGCAGCCAGCTGAACTCCCAGGAGATGAGGGAAGTGGGCTCAAGGCCTGGCAGCTAAGGCCTTGTGCTGGTCTATGAGCCAAGTGCTGGCATGCTCTAAGTGGGTGCAGTTCAAGGGCCCATGTGATGTTGGATACATTGTCGTTACTTGGAGTTTTATCAGTGTTGCTTTCCTGAAGGAGCTGATTGGTTACTGAAGAGTCCTAAGGGAAGAAGGGAAGCCTAACCCTGCAGTAAGAAAGGGCAACAAGAAACGTGTCCAACTCTAAGGTCTGAAAAGTGCCTATTGCCTGTTTTCAGCTTCTACTGAGTGTGACTGTGTCATGTTGCCACAGAGTGCTGTGGCACACAGAGATATGAGCATACTGGTGAGGGAGAAGAGAGAATTGCATCCTAATCTGTTCTATAAAGCCTCTGTGTTAAGGCCTCATGCACTCTGAGCATGAAAGACAAATGCTGTCCCTGAGAAGGGACTTCTGTTTTGCTGCTTAGGAAGGAGTCAGTCTTAGCTAATCAGGACTGGAATAAATGAGCAGTGGAATAAATTGAAACATTTCCTCCACCTTGTATATTTCTGTTTATCTTTTGTCTCCTGCCTTTTTATTCCAGCCAACGATGGGAAAGTACGAATGATAAGCTGTGGGGCAGACAAGAGCATCTATTTCCGCACTGCAC
>VZTZ01022970.1:5617-47018 GCA_013400955.1 Drymodes brunneopygia
GCCGGGGGGCTGGGTTTCCCGCCTCCGGGGGCGCGCGGGCTCCCCTCAGGTGCCTGAGGGAGAGCGGGAATCGGGAAAGGACGGGAAGGACTGACGTGCCTGCTGCTGAATAATTCCTACACTCGGTTAATATCTACGTCTCTCTCTCTCTCTATTTATATATGTTTCACTGCCATATGCAGCAAAACATCGAAGACTTAAGTTTCAAAACGGGATCATCAGCTACAGTAGTTTTAAAAGTGATACTGGGAAACACAGATGGCAAGGGGTCAAAGAGGCATTAAAGCATGGTGTCACTTTTACAGCAGTCAAACCCACATTTTAAATCTTTATTTTTTCTCCCAGTGACATAAATATAATTGTTCAGAACAGGGGTGGGAGGCTTAACAAAAATGCCTTTGGAAGACATAACATGTATAATAGTAATATGCACCAAAATAACAGTGATGAGTTTTCCTGCTGGAAAAACACAACATTAATAATACAACATTATTTTTAATTTACTGTTCTAGTTCAGCAGGAGTTTTGTACCCAGTGGTACTGTTGCCAAGTGCTGAGCACATCCTGTCTTCCGAGAAAACAAGTGATGCCACAGAATAAGGAAACACACAAAGAAAACAGCTCAACAGGCAGCTCCCTGACCTCCATCCTCTGTCAAAATGTGGAGGGTGGAGCACAGCTTTAAAAGTGTAATGAAAGAAATGGTGATTGACTAAGATACTGCCCGTGATAAGGATTGCAAAAGTCAAAGGATTGACATTCATAGTGTACATTTAGATTATCAACTAACAGAATATAAAATAGGTAATTGTTTTAAAAATTTGAGGGTCCTGAATACATATTTAAAATCCCAATTTAACAAATCATTGCCTGTAGTAAGTTACAAGTCATTAAGGTTACTAATTAATTAAAAAACAAAACAAAGCCCTTATTGATTTAACTAAGAAGTATTAATTTTTCAAAGTTTACTATATTCTGAAAGCTGTTCGTTTAAAAAAACTGAGGTTTGGCTTATGATTTCGTTTTAGTTTAGTTCCACCGAGGAAACAGTGGGCACAAGAAAAAAGTATTGAGCACAGACAGAACCACTGTCTTGCTGCTTTTTTCAAGAAATTACATACACATAAAGGCTTTTAAATATTGAATGAGAAAATAATTCAGTTATGTAATTTTGGTTCCTGCTTAGTGTTGTGCATTTACCTATTTCTGCCTAACTGTGCTGCAAATATTTCCGTCTGGAACCCCATTCAGTTTCTGGGTAGTGAACACATTTTAATTTCTGGTTCGTCTCCCTGATTGCAATTTTTTTGTTATTTGTAAAAAGGCTTTTCACACATTACCACATAGTAGTGATGATTTTGTTTGGACCACATGGTTTACTGGTATTGGAAATTTTGTGTCATGGAGCCTGATGTTGAGAGATAGTTTGAATATTTTTAGAAGCATTCATGTTGTGTATTTCAGATCCATCTTGCAAATATATGTTGAAGAATCTGTTAGTAGAATTTATAAAAACAGAGGTTGTGTTAAAAATCTGAAACTATATGGGTGTCTTTCAAAATACTGTCTTTTCAATATTGCTGCATTCTGCAGCAAGGTTTATGTGTTGCAGTGTCTATTACTGATCTAACACTTGTTGCTTATAAGAAAATATATAAGTACCTTTAAACCTGAGTAATCAAGTATTAGAGCATCTACACAGGTAAAAGATGCTGCATTAGTATGTGCCTGATGCATTATTCTGTTTATGGAGGTGAATCCAGGTTAACTTTTTTATGGCAGCAAAATTTCCAAATTCAACTACAATATCAGTTTGGCAGGTTTTGTTTAGGCTTTCTGACATTCATTGTATTTCCTAGAAATGCAAGATCTTAAATGGGTTGAAGTTTAGCTTCAGTGCAAAAATAATTTTAATTTTAAAGAAGAGCCTTCTTTGTTCTTCTTACAGACTTGCCTATGAATTTACATGGTATGAATGAGAAATATATTAATTTATTGATCTATTTTTACATATATCTAGTAATTATGTGATTATATATTCCAGAAATAAATGAATCATAATGATGAAGAAACTATGAAGAAAACCAGTGTAGTGAACCTTGATAAACTTTTAGATGACTTCTCAGAGATAGAAAAGGTAAGTGAAGAAGGTAAAAAATGTTGAGACTGACATCTTTAATTATTGTGTGACATTTTTAAAAGCGTTTTGAGTGAAAATTTCTTTAAGTTGTATCAGCTTATTTTTATGCCTTGTAATACCAACTTTGTTTGGAAAAATGTTTGTACTGACTGTATCTTGGAGTCAGGAGTGGATTCTGTGAAGTCTGAGAAGCTTTTGTTTCTGTGCTAGAATTTTAATCATCCAGAGGCCAAATTGGCTTCTCAGGAAGAGTGTGGAAGATGGTGTTGAAGATTAACTGTATTACATTGCTTTCATAGAATCACAGAATCATTTGGGCTGGAAGGGACCCTAAAGACCATCTAGTTCTGATCCCCTTCTGTAGGAAGGGACTCTAGACCAAGTGGTCTAGTGCTGGGGTGTCCTTTCAGAAATTGTTCCTTGTTCTAGAAAAATGTCATGGCCTTATCAGGAGCATGAGTTCTTACACTCCATATGCATTGAGCTTCTTTTATCTTACATGTGTATCTTTTCTTAAAAGATTGACCCTCTGAGGAAAATCAGTACTGTGTTTCTTTTTAGAATGATGTTGATCAGCTTCCTGCTGATTTCCTGGTCAGAAAATCTGTACTAGAGGTAATATAAAAGGGGCCCCTGAAATAAATTTAGCATTTCTCTTGGAATAAACTTATTATACCACTTCCTATTCCCACACACTCTTCAAGTTGTTGCTCTGCAAAAGCATTGACAGCCTCATATGCAAAGCAGTAGAAAGAGCCTTGCAGAGGATTGATCCAGACTCTGGGCTACAGAATTGAGAGGAAAATGATTTATAACTTATGATGTAAGTCAGTATTCTTAGTTCTGCAGGGTAAACTTGGAATAACACAGTATCTCAGGTTTAGCATCATTCTCGATAAAGGAATTTCCTGAATGGGAAATAATACAGGCTTGCACTGCAGTATTGTGGAATTGTTAGATTTTTTATTCACTTAAAACTCAAAGCTTAAAACACATTAATATAATGTAAGTCTTTCTCCAATTTTCTAGAAAATATCAGAAATTAATGAAGCAAATAACCTACTGATTCATCAGCTGGAAAAATGTAACAGATTGCTAACATTAAGCCAGTCAAAGGAGGAATCAGTAAAAGAGGGTAAGTTATTTTATTCGAAAAGTATGATTTTTGCATATATTTAAGAAGTTATGAGAAATACTTCCATTATTTTCAGCCATAAAAAATAACATAGCAAGGACCTAAGATACTGTGGGAAAAGCAGTAATGCCTAATCTTGATCATGTAATGAAATCCATCTTGTAATAAATATTAATATTCATATTAATTTTATGAGGATTCAGATTGTTCAATGGATGCTAATAAAATGTCATTTACCATTTACAGATGGGAATTATAAGTCTATAATCATAATTAAAAAGTTGCGAAACAAAGGAGGAATTACAGAGAAAGCTATAAAATTAGGATTTGTTTTATTCTAGAATTGTTTTCAGATGAGTATTTGAAATGAGAAATAATGTCTAGTGCTTAGCATGCATTTGTGGTTGCTTATTCTTCTGTAGTTTGTAAAGTAGTTGAAAGGTTGTAGGACTTTAATCTCTGGGAAGTCAGCCTGTTTAAAGTTAGGAAGCAAGGTAGGAATAAGCTTAGGAGGGAGATTGCCAGTTGAGTTTTATTTAAATCTTCACTGGGACTTGGATAATTTACCATAATCAGAAACTGAGTGTTGAAATTGAGCTATTGAATGAGTGGAGTTTGCTTATGATGATAATCTCTTTAGATACACCAAAAAACTCACAGTACAGCATGACAGGGGAGATGGAGACCAGTAGCAGCACATATGGGGAGGCATTTTGTATAAACAATGGTTGATGTTTGTTGGCTTCTTTTTAGGAAAGAGATCTTGATGTCCTCTAAACAGTTCTCTTAAAATATTTGTATTCTCTTAAAATATCAGTAGTTAAGAAGTAAGCACAGTGGTAGGCATGATTATGGGAGAAAAAGAGAAATAAGCATTGTGACTCTGTAGGATCTGTGGTTTTTGTGTCATGTTCTGGTCCACACATCTCAAAACAGGCATAGCAGAACTAGAAAAGGTAACAGAGGAGGAGGCAAGGCTTGGTATTGCCAGGGTGGAGCAAGGTACAAGGAATCAGGAACCACTCCTGTAAAAAATACCATGGATGTAGGGGCTTAACCACACAAGACCCACTCCCACTGTGCCCGTGCAGGGCTGGCCCAGCGCAGACTGCCATGGTCAGCCAGAAGTCTGCATTACCAAACAAGTCTGTACTGATGGAGTGACTCAGGAGGCTGAGTCAGAATGGAGTTCAGAAATGGTAACAAAGGCCAGACATGGCCCAAGGATTTCTGCTTGGTCCCAAGTGATGAGGCAGGTCTGACATCAAGCCAGAAAATGACTCCCTGGGTCATGACTAGGGTCTAGTGTGTGGCTGCCATACAACTGCAGCATGGGCCAAGGGCAAAAGCCTCAGTTTACAAGCAGGTCCCATGGGAAGGAGGGACAGCCATTTCTGAATCTGCTGCCAGCTTTTTTTCAGTGTCATCTATACTCTTTCTAAGATGGCCTTGTGCCCAGCCAAACCCCCAGAAGGTGCATGGGGGAAAATGCACCTGGGGCTTTCACAGGTTTGGCCACAATTTTGGAACATCTGAAGGAAGACTTCAGTTGACTGGGAACTTTTCAGCCAAGACAAAGAATAGACCTGATATGACTCGTAGCTGTAAAACTGTGAATGGCACAGAGAAAGTCCTTGCAGAATAGAATATTCGTTGTCTAATGTAATAAAAAACTAGATGGAAGTAAAACTTGTTTATTGATTTAAAGCTAACCAAAGGAAGAGCTTTTCCACACATTGCAAAATAAAGTTAAATCAATTCCACAAAACCCTCTGCATAACAGAAGTGTACATTAATCAAAAAGATTGGAAAAAAATCACGGAAAGCAACAAATTTCTTAAATATAATGACAGTATCTCTCCCTGTCCCCCTTCATTCTGTGTTTGGAACGTTGAGAGAATGTACTAAGGCTTGCATTTATCTAGCTTTTTTCATCTTTCCTGGATTATGTTGTAGTGTGTATTGTGCAGTGGCATGGTGACCTGGATGGAACTTTGATTTGAGTCAGAGACGCTTGTTTCTCTATTAAGCACAAAAGTCAGACAGTGCAGGACAGTCACTGAGAAACAGAGGAGGCTTCTTTATTGATGAAACCAGAAAGAGGTGGGTTTATATAAAACAGTTTGTAAAAAAGAAAAGGGTAAGGTGGACAAAAAGAAGAAATAAATCTTATGATAGGGTGTATGGGATAAAAGGTAGCAGAGAAAGTGAGAGACAGTTCAGGAAATCATAGCAGCTGGGATAATTGCAACGAGAAAGAGGAATGGACTGAAAACAGATCAAAGTCAGAGGAGAGATCTGAGCTTTGTAAACAGTGTTGCGTCACTTTCATGAGATAAGAGAGAAATTATTTTATGAGATAGTTACACTGATATAACTGAAGAGAACAGCCTCTGGAGCTTCTTTTGAAACACATGATGGAAAAAAAAGTGTGGGTGGCGGAAGTCCAAGTGAAAATACCAGAGCAATCAGACTGAAATATGAACTAATGTTTCAGCAACAGGGATAGTCAGGAAAAAACAAATCTCAACAATATTGAAGTCATAGAAATAGTGCAGATATAGATAGGAAGCAGAATTGCTGGAAGACAAGGATCCTGGTCAATGAGTAAGAGTTGTTGTAGAGATGTTAGTAACATTGACAAAAACAAGTGAAAAGTGGGAACTTGGAACAATATGGGGCATCCAAGAGGTGATTCTGAAAGCTATTTGATGATAATGAAGTAAAATATGAATAAGCTGCCAAAGGGATGGAATGTATTTAGAAATAAAGACAATTACCATGGCTGCTCTGTTAGGTTAAGTCAGAGAGGTTGTGGAGTCTCCCCCACTGGAGCCATTCAAGAACCATCTGGGTGCAGTTCTGTGCCGTGTGCTCTGGGATGGCCCTGCCTGAGCACAGAGGTTGAGCCAGGTGACCCAGTAAGGCCCTTTTCTGTGATTCTGTGATTCTGTACTTACCAGTAAGGTAAACTATTAGGTTAATGTGCTTACCAATTAGGTAAACCCTTCAAATATCAGGGCATGAAATGCTTGTAAGTTTATAGTTTTGAATGGTATTAATTACTGATGCTCAGAAAACAGTTTCAAAAAAACATCTTGGGTGCAAAGTTGAAGTAAACTGTGGCAGATACTGTCACAGGAACCTTCAGGTAAACAGGTAACATATTACTGGAGATGAGCAGAACCTATGAAGAGTGGTGACATTGAGAGTATTTCAAAAGGATGTGAAAAGCTGATGAGGTGATTATGAATTAGCAAGTCTATAAAGTTTATAAACCATTTTTCTTTTTCTTTCTGCAGTTGATAGAAATGGGGTTTGCACCTTTCTTCAATTGACCTGCCATGCTGACCCTTCAAAAGGGGTAACAGCATATGTAGTCTACAGAATCAGAGCACTAAAACTTTTGCATCTAAGAGTTCTTTATAAAAATCTTTTGGAAGGTCAAAGCCCCGTGGGATTAAAAACTACCCTAAACCCTCTTTATTATTGATGGGGTTATGGAGGGGTCCTGTGCAGCACTGGAGAAGGCACAAGGGACCAAATACAGCATTGATGTTTTCAATGTTTACTCTGGCAGTAGTTATCTGAACAGACTGTAGTTGTGAGAATGGCTTTTATAGAGTGATATTGCCAATTGTGGCTTGGAAGAAAGATTTCTCCTAGCCTTATATCCCATGCTGTTTCCCAGAACCCAACTCAGCCACAATTCCTGAAGTATCTTTTGAAGAGTTGGTTCAAAGACAACAGAAATTGCTTGCAGCAGAGGGGCAGGAAGAAAGAGTGCTGTGGAAGGAAAGGCTATTGTTCCACTTACCCTGAAGGGTTTGTGGCTACTAATAGTTGTAGGGTAGAGGAGGTGGAATTTTATCCTGGCTGAAGAACACATTGTTTTAAGAAACAAACAAAAAAATGTAAACATTTCACACCCCAAGAAATCTCCAATAAGCGAGAACCTGAGGACTCCTTGATCTCCTTGTCAAAAGTCTTTCCCTAGAACTGTTTAAGGTAAAAGAAGATTGGAAATTCTGAAGGAAATGCAAAGGAAGAAAGAAA
This sequence comes from Drymodes brunneopygia, assembly GCA_013400955.1. NCBI lineage: Eukaryota > Metazoa > Chordata > Aves > Passeriformes > Petroicidae > Drymodes > Drymodes brunneopygia. Next base: position 12,949 of record VZTZ01022970.1, read on the forward strand.
ACATGTAAAAATCAAGGGAGAGAGCAGTGAAACATATCTAAGATAAAGTGGGAAAAGAAAAGCAGCTTGGCCAGTGTATACACACTCTCTGAGAGGTCATACATTAACTTTACTTACTCTTGATATATTCTTTGCTAAACAAAGATGAGTTTTAAAACAACAGTTTTTGTTTTGTGTGCATTATTGCAGATCCATTTTAGACAGACACAAGTCTGGCATCCCTGTTTTCCCTTGTTTTCCACTCCTAAAGGTTTTCTATGGTGGCTAAATAGACTCCTGTGGTACTACAGTTCTGAATTAAATTTTAATGTAGTTTTCTAAAAGAAAGCAATCACATTTTTGTGTATGAAACACTTAAGGAGGTTCTATTTAGCATCTTCAGGGTTGCGTATTTGTTTATTTCACATTTCTAAGGTGTTAAAAGAAAAAGTGGTTGATGTAATTCTCCTATGAAAAAAATAAATTATAAATGCAGATGAACACTTACACTGTTCAGTCTTTCTGCATACAGGCAATATTACTTACAGGGAAGGAACTACACAGAATCCATAGTAGATGCTGTGACAGTGATCCACAAAGCTGCAAAAATTTAGCAAAATTCTGTTTCTTTTCCTTAATGCAGGCAAGCTAAACTTGTTGGTTCCCAGGAATTTTTTCCAGTCACAACTTTAAGTACATATGAGGTTTGCCAAGATATGTCCTTTAAAGATAAGAAAGATAAGCAGATACTCTTCAGACTGAACAAAAGGGTGGCTTACACTTAAATAGTTGTGATTCTTTTTAAAGATCAGCTGCTGCTCTAGTGCTGACTCATATGTCTTTCCAAATTGTGCATGAATTACAAGCATCTGAGTTTATTTCCATACATTTTCAAATGGGAGGAAATTTGTAGTAGAACTAGTTGGTACAAACGGGCATGTTGATCTAGTCATTCCGACTTTGAATAGGATTTTTCCACAGATGCTTTTGATCCAGCACAGGAACTGAGGAGCAGGCAACGTTTCCGTGCTGCTCGTGCTCCCCCTACTGTTTTTTTTGAAAGCACGGAACGGGAGAAGGGATCTGGCTAACGTACTCGGCTGCATGAAAAGCAGACTTGATGGAAAAAGAGACTGACAGTCAAAAAGGCTGAGCCGAAAACTGAACCTGTTAGCTAGGATCGTAGTTCATCTTCCTTATCCATTATTTCTAATGTAGTCTTTTGTTGTATGATAGACAGTTTTAAATGGGCTTCAGTGTGATGAGACGAGTAACTGTTATTTAGCGAACTTTTATGTGTTGTGGAAATTAAAAGCCTTTTAAGAAATGCAATGGTACTCAGAGAAGAGAAGTTTTAAAAGTAAGCAACCTCAGTTGTAGAGCTCCCACTGTTCTCAGTCTTTGACAATTTTGTGACTTTACTGATAAATTTACAATGAACATAAGAGATAAAAGTAATATTTAATAGAATACAAGTCCTGTATTACAGGAAGTACATATGGTGTTTGAATACTAAAAATACAGTTTAAAACATAAAAATCATGAAATACAAGTGCAAACTGATAAGACCTTGCATGTATAATTCTGTTTTATAAAATGAGATAATGGAGATCCAGCACATATTCTGAACCTGTCAAAGTTTATGTTGAGCCACAAGATGAATGTTACATGTATCAAGAAAGGGATAAAAAAGGAGTGAGAGACTGCAATGAGTGGATACTCTTAGACTTGTTAAAAAGAATATTGGCAAGGAAATACTGTCAGGAAAGTAAGTCTCAGTTTCATTAAATACATCAAATTGCTGGAAGGCTGATATGGAGAACTTCTAGTATTGCCCAGAAAACAAAAAGTTGTGTGTTTTCTGACTAGAAACAAAAATGTAATAGTTTTATGAAATTGTTTGTATTGCTTCAAAAAATTTATTTTAATCTATCATCAAATGAAAAGCTAAAATTAAGCAGTAACCATGTAATAATAATCTGAGTTATTTCTACAGTCAGTAAGAAGACTTAGAGTAATATTTAACCAAAATTATTATAAAATATTTGAGAAAATTTTGTAAACAAAATGTAAATTTGTAAAGACGCTATTCAAAAATACTGTATCTTTTATTTCTTTCAGAATGCAGTACTCTACAGAATGTGATAAAAGGTCTAACACAAACCATTGAAAACCAGTGTAACGTGAAAGGTAAAAAATATTATTATATATATGCTGTACTGTAATTTCCAATGAGCATGCATTTAATTTTTTTGTTTTTATTTACTGATTTTTTCAGAAGAGAAACTTATTGGCAGGAAAACAGAAACAAAAAAAATACCTAAAATCAATCTTGTGCTGTAATAAACATCTGTTTCCATTATCTTACTTAGAAACTGCCTCAGGGAGGTTATTTTTTATCAATAGTTGGGCTTTAAATTCATTTCAGCATAATGCAAGCAATTTTACAAAAGGTGGGAAAGTATCATTCAGCTGTTGGGTCATAGACTGTTCAAGTGTTTATGCAGAGATTTTATCACTTGGATAAACCAAAATGTCTTAGTCCTCAGTATATAATGTCATTAAATGTTATTGCTGTTATGCACATATGCTTGACAACTACTCATTTTTACTTGAAAACAAAATATATAAATATTTTCTATATAGTTATACTACCACTAAGCAGTACATCATGAAGTTAATTTTATAAACATTATGCATGCAATATGCATATATATTAATAAACCTCGTACATTGGAAGTATATGGATTTTTTAATACTCAAACTATTAATAATAAAAAAGCATTATCTATTTTCTCTAAATTCTGTGTTTGCATACTGTTTTCTAGTTTTTGGGAAACAAGTATTTAAAAACTTTCATCTTCCAATTTGAAACTGTTGTAGCCATGATAACAGTCTTTTATTTTCTGAGTCAAAGAACTTTGCATCTAGATTTTCTTGAATCCATCATTTATCTGAAGGCTAAAGACAGTTCTAAGTAGTAATACCAGGCAAATATTATGATTAAACTATGATTTTTCTTGTTAAAGAATCGAGACTGACAGTATGTAGTTTTGTAATGATGATTATAATGTCTACAAAAAAAGTTTCTCAAAGTTCAGCCAAGTCAAAAAATGCAAATAATTTCCTTATTCTGCTTTCATGCTAAAGAAATTGTCAAAATATACTTTTTAGTGTACCAAATAGTTTTTATTTATATAGATGAAAATGATAGACTGAAGGGAACCATTCATATCTTGGAAGATAAATTAAAGACTTGTGAAGAGGTACGTCACAAATTACCATTCTTTAGATAGAGGAATAATACTGCATCTCTATTATGTTGTATATCTTTTTATTTAGGTTTGCTATTGATACTCCTATTGTTAGTCTTCTCTTAACGTTTATCATGTGTAAAAAGAGAAGGGTTGTTCTCATGACAGTATCCATGTGAGAAGGTGTTAGAAGAGCTAAGAGGTTAAAACTACCTTGGTGCTGAGAACTTTGGCTCAATCTAAGATGCACTTGGGGTTTTTTTAGCTGTATTTAGCTTTAAATTCAACTTCACCATTCTAATCCCTTGCACTAAAATGATTTTTTGTGTGGAAATAAGGTTTTCACATTGAAGATGCCTGGTTGTGCTGCCAGGGAATCAGGAATGGTCTGAATTTTGTCTAGTTTATTCAGAAATAAATACTACGAAGATAATAGGTCTCTGCTTCTTATCTGTACCTCATAATAAATTCCATATACTGTCTCTCTACTTCTTATCTAGGACACTCATTTTTGCAAAGAAGGGAGAACCAGCAGCGCTAGTCATAGTTCTCTGTTGTCATAGTTCTCTGTGTGAAGAGTGCAGATCTGTTACCTGTTTAGGATTAGGAATCTCACTGCTGATTTCTTTTGCTTGTGTTTGTACTATGAGTTAAAATTAAATATTTACACCAATAGAGCTGTTATCTTGGCTATTGGAGTAAAAAATGAGTAATGCCTTCTGAAGGATGTGATAAACTATTATTCCACCCATTAAACACATGTATGAGCACAGTGGGACTTCCTGGTGTTCTGAAGGTGCCTGACTGAGTTCCAAATACTCATCTGCAATCATTGGCTGCCATTGTGAGTGCCCTCAGGCATTGCTCTGCTGAGGAGCGATCTTGTCAGAAGGCTACAACAAGAGCTTTGGAGTGAGCACCTCGAAAGTGATGGCTACAGACAATTCCTGGATAAGTCTGGAGTAGTTACTGGAGTAAATTTATAACTGGCATGTTCAAACTTTTAGTGTCAGTGCTACCAGCATCACTTCTGCTGGTATCACTGATGTGTCTACTGCTGCCAGCATGAAGCTGTGGAATCCTTGGTATAAGCAACATTAACAAAACTCATACTTGAATCATGCAATCCTAGAGTCAGAAATGCACAAAGGGGAAACCGTAGTCCCTTAACTAACTGTATCATCATGTCAGATCCAGGTCTTGGGAAAGGAATATTACCTCTCCATTTGCCTGTTCTCTAAGAAGTAAATTTTCAAATTTTATATTAACAGATAGCTGTAGTACAATGAAATCTGCTATGTTTTTCATCTGTGGACTTCAGCCAGACTGTGTAAGAAGTAATTGGGCATTTAAATTTACAAGATTGAGGATAAAACAAGTACTGAATTATAGAGTACTGTATATTTTTGCATTCACAGGAATATAAAGATCAAATTGAGAAACTCATGATAGAAATTAAAAACAAAGAGGAAGACCACAAATTAGAAATAACACAGTTGAATTGCGATATAAGGAAAAAATGTAAGTTCTCTGAAGGCCGAATGCTTTAGCAATGGGTAAGACATGCTGTCACCCGTAGAAGCTATGTTTCATCTAGGATAAATATGAGTTCCACCTCTTAGTGGAAACATGTGAACACTGGAAGTGGGCAGTGTTTAATGGAACTTTATCTTTGCTGAAGGGAGCAGACAGTGGTAATGAAACAATAGTACAGCAACACGGGATGAGCAGAAATTCCCAAATAGAACAAATGCTGGGAATGTGGGCCTAAATATCTGAAGGAATGAAATTTTGGGTTAAGTGTCAAGTGGAACCTTGCTTTGAACTGTAATCTAGACTGCTGTTAGAATGTTCAATCTGTGTTCAGGGGAGTAGGACATTATTTTCACAAATAAATAATACTGCAATGAGAAAAAACTGATTTCTATGTTCATTTTCTCCATTACAGACATAACCTTAAAAAGTAGGATTTTTTTGGTCATCCACATAGGTGAAAAAAATGAGGACAGCTTTTGTAAATTATGATGCTTTTTTAAAAAGACACCGTCTTACTGGGATGGGATGGTCTGGTTTTCATATAGTTTCATTACGGTTTTTGCTTGAATTGTCTTCCAGTGAAATGTTGACCTGGTGTTCAAGGAAGTTTTAGTATTTGGAAAATGATGTTAATTTTTCATCTAAACATCTTCCATAATCATAATATTTGGTGTTACTGTGTTGCTAGTTGAAGTAAAAGAAATGGAGTATAAAGAACAGAGAGAGAAAAAAGAACTGGAAATACTAGAGCTAACTAGACAGCTGAAAATTCAAAATGAAGAGAAGCAGAATGAAATAATTAAACTGCAGATAGAGGTATGCATTACAAAGGTGACTTAAAGATGAACTGGGCATTGGGTAAACTTCAAAGAGACTGTGTAGTGAAAAAATGTTAATTAGTACTTAACAAAGTAATATGATGGAATCTAGAAAACTTAATTATTTATTGTCTTTACAGAGATCAGTGGCTGGGGCTCCCTTCCACAATGGTAACTGACTCCTATTCAGGAATCAAGTTCCACCCACTGTATAGGGAGACTGAAGGTTGCTCAGTTCTTGTTTCAAATTAAATTACTTTGAAATTTTTTTTAGATTTTGAGCTGTTAAAAAATTCAATAATGTTTTCTGCTTAACTTTCTTGATTTTAATTTCTGAATGATGAGAATATATGTATTTTTAAATAAAACTCCAATAAAAATTTCTAATTCTGCAGAGATTTAAGACAGAGCATTCAACATGTATTTCATTGCTCATGTTTTAGACCACTCTCATTACAGAAAGATTTAAGGAAATACTTCAAACCTTTCACACATCAAAAAAGAAATAAGATGTGAAAGTGTCCAGGCTGAGTTATCCTTGGAACATAAGAGAAGAATGATAGTTTTGGAGGTTTTTAGCACCCTCTGTATTTTCTCCTGTAGATATGTGGCTGAGAAGCCTTCAATTTTATTCTTTTTTTCAGAAGTGTCTTTTTTATCTATATGGTTGTAGTTTATCATATTTGTACTACTTTTGCAAAAATCTTGAGGCTTTATTTGAAGAAATATAACTTGTAACTGCATTCTCTTCCAAATAAACATAAGTAGCTTTGTTTTTCTAGAGTTAGTAGAAAGGCTTACTGCAACTACCCTCAGGTAAGAAAATGCAACTAATAAAAAGTGAAAATTACACGACATATTTAATATACCTTTTTTTTCCCCTATTCATTCTTACCATTTTGTCTTTGCCTGATTCTTTCAGTTCAATGCCAAGTTGGCAAGAGCTCAGGATAAAACTACCAAGACATTTTCAGATGCTTCAGTGTTGCCACTAAGTATCTATCGAAGGGTAGGTGGTTCCTAGCCTGTAGCACACGGGTACAGTTTCAGGGTGTTGGAAGCAGGAGTTCCCTGAGGTTTCTCTGTGTGTTCTCTCCCACACACCCCTCCCATCTCTACACAACTGAATTCATAGAATCGTGCAATAATTTAAGATAGAAAAGGCTTTTAAGATCATCACCTCCATCAACTGTCATGGCTCTTGACATATTGATACTGCTGAGGGTAAACAACAACAGAAAGTCACATGTGAGGTGGTTTTACTACAGAATTGTTAACCTGGAAACTTAGGATAGAACTGACACAAGTGACACTGATGTAAACTCTGTGTATGCATTTTTTTTTTGGTAGGCTTAAGACTTTGGGGTGGTAGAAAAACAGGATTCTGGGAAAAATAATTTTTAAATTTTGTGATACAAAATACTGAGGAAAATATTCTTATTAGAATATTTCCCACTCACAATAGCCAAACATATTGTTACGTAATTTTATGTGATATTTAAGAATGAAGCCTTTGCCTGCATTTTTACAGAAGCTGCAGCATCTCCAGGAAGAGAAAAACAAGGAAATTGAAATTCTCCGGAACACAATAAGAGACTTGGAGCAACGTCTTAATAAAGGCCAAGACCTGCCCTTCAAACGGAGGCGATTCTGAGTGAATGACGTGAAGTATTTCAGTGTTTCAAACTGTGCATCTCAAAATAAAAACAAGATATGAAGAAAGTATGTTTTATTGAAAACACTCTTGTCAAATATTCCAAAGGCATGCATTCTGTTTATATTCAGACTTACTCTCTTGCTAATCAGCATTCACAATAAAAAGAGTCAGGTTTTGTAGGAGTAGTAATTTCCCTATTAAACCATCATTAATTATGGTTTATGCTTTCATAGCAGTTTTCTTTTCATGAATATTCTCTTCTTCATCCAGGAATCCTTCAAACAACTGGATTTGCTTCCATTCAGTTAATCAAACATTAGAAATGCTAGGCTATAGACAGAGAAGTTATACAAGTTTAAGTGGTATATAATGTTACTGATTGATACAGATTTATGAAATTCAGCACTGTTATAAACAAAGATAAACATTACACCAGGATTAGACTTGTTTCATCCCACCTTCTTTTTGATTCTGACACCGAGTTGTTAACACTAATTCTCACTTCAGGATGATCTTATTGATTTAGTAGGATTTTACAGGCTGTAGCAGTATATATTAATGTAACTAAGAGCCACCAAAGTTAAGCATATCAATCTGTTACTTGAAAATAAAGCAATTACTGTCTGTATATTATGTTTTTACTGTGAAATTATTCTGTCACATTTCCTAGGAGTAAGTTTTGCTTGTACATGATTTCTATCCCCAGGTTAGAAAAAAAAAACCAAAATCCTCAACTTTCAAATACTTTGTCTTCTTAATAAAAAATGATTAAAATATCTGTCTTGGTTATCTTCTGTTCGTGATTGCAAAACATCAGACAGGAGCCCCTAGGTCATAGTTTATGCTCCTGTCCTCACAAATGCAAGCAGAATGTTAGAAGAGAAACAAGAAAGACAAATTAATCAAGAATGCAGACACCTTCCCAGTGGAACTGAAAAACAAACTGGGTCAATCAAATTCCTTTAAATCATGAAGCTTTTCAATGATGGAATTTAACAGGTATTCTATCATCCTAAGAGCACTGCTCTAAAAATATACTTCTTTGCGATATTTTAACTCCACATACCTGTGAGTATAATTTTGAATTTGGGGCAATAAAAACACTTAATCTGTTCATTTTTCTGCTCTTGCAATTATATGAACTGAGTTATTGGGACTCCCTTTTTTCTGGAAGGTGCTTAGTTTGTTTTTCAGGATCAGTTCCTCGCCTTTTCCTGTCACTGTCAGGTGTCACTAGTTTCACTTGCTCCTGCTGGTGGTGATTGTCAGGCAGCAGAGAGCAGACGTCACTGTCAAGACTCAGTGATGTCCTCTGCTGCCAGCTGCCCATGTCACCTGCAAGAATTTGGTAGTGCTCCACGACACTGTCAAGTGACAGAATTCCCTAGCTCTTCAAACAAAAGGTGTCGACAATGACAGGATCAGCTACTAGAGGTTGAGTCTGATCCTGTCTGCCAATTTCAAGTTAACTGGTTTTTACAGCTGTTTTTCCCTTTCTTTCGTAGTTTTTTATCTTGTGCAATTTCCACCATTTCTTCTGGAGGGACAGTGTCTACAGGCTCCTGACTACCTATCTGCTCATGTCTGTGCCGGCCAAAAACCCTGTGGCGCCAGCTGCTGTGAGGATGATGTCTGTCGCTTTCAGAAGCAGCCTGGTGGTTCTCAGGTTTGGGATCTCGACTGCCCACACGGTGGTGACGGTGGTGGTGGTGGCGGCGGTGCTGGTGTCCGTGTCTGTGCGGGGGAAGATGGGAATGCTGACCTGTCGGCTTGGGTTCTACCTCTGACAGCTCCTCACCTGCTTTTTTAGTGATGTTTTCACATGCACCATCAGCATCAGGGTCCTGCAAAACAGAGGCTTGCATTAAATACAGGACACTGTATTTAATTAAACTAGTTGTAAAAAAATATTAGTTAACATTTTTGCAGAGCATGAAAGCCACTTTTAAGTTATTTGTGCTATTTTGCTGGAGAATGTATGAACATATCAAAAATAGCCTTGTGTTGTCACACCACTGTCAACTACACTTCAGCAATTATTTCAGTAATTGCTAATAACAAGTATTCTTATTCTAGATCCCACATCTGACCTGCTTGTGGTCCACATTTAGCCAGAAAACTGCACATTAGGATCAAAAATTATTATACTCATTGAACTTCCATGATTATGTATGTACATTTCTTGATAATCCTTAAAAGTATTATCTTGAATGATACATTGAAAAAGCTACCCTTCTTTAATAGTAACAATTATTTTTTCACCTTGTATTATCACTTTTTTAAAGTAACTGTTTTTAAAGTAACTTCTTAAAAGTAGACTGTGTTTAAATGCAAACTACAATGAATAGTAATGCAAACCAGCTTGAGTTTGATTCCTGGGTTTTAAAAAAAATACTGGTATTTTATGTACTTACCCATCCCACAAAACTAGACTAGTTAATCGCTCACTACCTCTATATAGCTCTACAAACAGAATTACCCTCCAAGATTGAATTTACATTTCTGACAATTATTTGCATTTCTAACAAGGACAGGAATTCAGATAATCAATCAGTCTATTAGAAATCAAATCAATTCACTTGGAAAAAATGTTTAAAAGCTCTCTGTTAAGATGCATGAAATGTGTAAATTTGAAGTCGTATCTTTTTGGATTAATCACACAGAAATAATTTTTTAAAATACCAATCAAATCCAGTTTTCTACTATACACAGAATGAGACAGGAAAATACCATGTAGGAGCAGTTTCCACACTTGTTTTCGCAGTATGCAATCTTAATAGATTCTTCCACATACTGAAAATGCAGGAAGGAATAGGGCAGACCCAGATGATACACTAGACGGCCGCATCTAAGGAGAGAAAGAACTCTGTGGTTACAAATACAATTAAATTTCTCTTCTTATGATACCTCATTTTACTTGCATCAATCCACCCACAGTGTACAGTCCCATGGGGAGTATTTCTGTTCTGGCTGACAGGTAAATCCAGTATCTTCCTTACAAATGCTGGCCTGCTCACCTGCACTGGCCAGTATGTGAAGCACGATTTCTGGCTGATGTGGCAGCTGCACTGCCGGAAACCTCTCCTTTAGTGCCACTTAAGACTGGCAGAGGTGCACTCGTTGCAGACCCATCGGGATATGAGGAGGGTTGTTTGCATAGTGGTTGCTGCATCCTTACCAAGTGTTTTTAGGCAGCCTGACCGGTATTTTGATTGGGATGGGCACTGCAGTGCATCTGCATTATTGATTTATTGTGCGTGAGGGGATTGTTACGGTGCCTGCTTGCACCATGTCTGCACTTGAGTGTTCTGATATGCACTTGACTACACAACTGGTCTGCTTGAAATGCAGAACCTGTACACAAGGGCAGCTCGTTCAGTGCCAACACAGTCCTCTGGCCTTAGCTCCCCACATGTGGAGTGCACGTGTAGGACTGGCAGCAGGCTAAACTTTCGTGGCTAAGGCACAATAAGGACACAGACTCCTAGAACCATAATGGATCATGGCCAGACTAGTGCTAAAACAATTCATAATGTACATGTATCCTGTGTGTCAACAGCACAAAACTGGTCAACTTTTCAAATGCTCTGGGCAAGGTGTCTGGGCCCTTTCCCAGACCAAATACAGCCTTGTTCTTTTTGTTCACTGTATGATATCAGCCTTCCATACTTGGGCATACTTGCTGCTGTAACATTCAAGACCATCCATTCCATTGCTAGTTTCATCCCACAAACCTAATGTAGCTAATTTGCTTAAATTCATCACATTACAGGAAAATTTCTACTTTCTAACTCTTTATTAAGCTTATTTATGGTTTAGTATGAACTTGGAATGTTCATTACAGTAATGTAACTAGGATGGAGATGTTTCAAGTGTAGGATTTTTCAAGTAACTACCATCACAATTTCAATTGTGATTTGAATTACAGTTACTACTGGTGCTGCCAAAATATACTTGTGGCAGAATCCCATATCAAAAAGCTATTTTCTTCTGAGGTTTTACATTTTACCAAAAGATTAATTTCCTTATGTCTATATGGCATTTTCAACAACTCTCAAATCAAAAAATTTCCATGAGATAAAAGATTCTGCTTTGACATGCATGGATGTAATGAAGTCATCTGAAAATAAAAACACTATAAAACCATGAACATGTTACCAAATTTTACACTCACTTATGTTCATCTAAATCCATGGTACTTATAAAGAAAAAAGATATTTATTCCAAAATTACTTATGTAAAAGCAGACTTTGTTTTCCCAGTACATGCTAGCACGTTAGTTAGTTCAACTTAGAAGCTGATCATGATGTCTTTGTTATTTGCACATCAATGAAATAAAACAGAGATACACAAATCCTTACTCAAAATATATGCAAATATTTTTCCATGTTTCCCTGTAAGCACACACCTGTCATAAATGAGAAAGTCATCCTTGTTTCCATTTAAAGTAGTCCAGACATCCTCTTGCTGCTCATCTTGCTGGTATACAGTAATGTAGTCTGAAACACGTTCTTTTAGTAGGTGAAATTCCCTCCGGGATTGAGCTCCCTGATGGTTAACAACCACATACGAGATGTTGACCAATCCTTCATTCTCCAACTTTACTCGCAGGTCCTCTAAACTAGTGGGAATGTAAAGAAGCAAGACCATAAATCATTAGAGAATCATAAGATTTGACACAAAAGTTAATATGCTCCATCTTGCTTTTATTGCAGCTGTATGATGTGGAATTTCTTCCTTTTCGTTTGTATCTTTCCTATGAAATTGCTCTAGGAAACTTTTATTTTTCTGTTACAGGAAATAGTCTAGAATGTGGAAGATTCTTTAAACTTTTTCTAAAATGTAAGAACCAAACCCTTGAAAGCCAAACACAAAGCCCACTTTTAAGTTTCATGGAGCCACAGCTCTACCACTATGTTTTAAAATCCAATTCTTAATAAACTTGCAAAGTCTATTATGATATGTGAGTTATGCAGCCTCGAGGGGCAAACTAAGGTGTTCTCACTGTGACTAAAATCCAGATCTGAAACTGGTACAATGAATTTTTCAGCCAAAATAATTTCACAATCCCTAAATGAATCAAAGATAAGAGCTTTATGCAATTCCTGTTTGGGTCAGCTCAAAATTATTTTACCACTATTGTTACTGTCATGATAGCTAATTATTTGCAAGGAGTAAGTTCTAGAAAATAGATCACCAATGTCCCAGGTCTTGGATGAAAACCTAACACTGATGGCTTCCTTGAATGCCTCATCAATTTTTTGAAAGGACAGTATTTATCTTAACTTCTGGATTTTTTAAATATATGTAGGATCTCTGAAGACAGGCTGAAAAGCCACATTAAAAGCACGTTTTGATTTATTTTTTTCCCCTACAGATCTTACGTTAAAAATGAGTGATCACAGATGTCTCTGTTTGAGGTGATCTGATGTTAGACAACTGTGATGTTTCTTGGCTTCACCATCTTTGCTACTTTAATCATCTCTTGCTGTTTCTGTCGGGTGTTCCTGTGGTTTGGGCTTCATTAATGTCAGGTTGATCATACTATCATGTTGTAACCATGATCTGGAGAAGATGATCTGTCAGTCAGGAGTAGGTCAAGAGATAAAGAATCTTACCCACTGGCACAGAACCCTTCTGCTGACAATAAGCCTGGTCACTGGGTCACACATGCCAGCTGTGCTGGTGGCATTTGGGGCAGCTACAGTTCATGGAGTGCATCTGTGGCAGAGCACACAGTATTCTCAGCTGGATAACAAAAACCAGGACAAGATTCAGGCTTACCTGGAAGCCTGCCGCAGGCACAGGGATCAGCTAGCCTGGAGGAGAGCCACCACCGTCACTGAGCCTCTGGAGTTCCACATTGGGTCCTCCTCCCCAATACGCCATTCTGGGGGCTCCTGGCAGTTCTGGATCTCTGCCCCTCCTCCTGGGAGGAGACAGAGGGCCAGAACTAGCCCCAGACCTGCCCACATGGTGGGGCTTTACCTGAGAAGAGAGAAAGGAAAAAAAAGTAAGGCCAAAGCATAAATAAAGTTCAGATTCTGAAATTCCCATAAGAAAACACAGCAGCATATTGGCTCCGTTCAGTAAAAAAGCAAACAAACAAACAAACAAAAAGAAACAAATCCCTCTATGAATAAATTTGAGCTCTTTGTTTACTGCTCAATTTCTTCGGTTTTTCATTGGAGTTCTATAATAGAGGCAGGTGGGGTTTTTTTCTTTGTGGTGCTTGGGTTTTGAGGGCTTTTCTTTATTGTGTTTGAACAGCTGCAAAGTAAATATTCAGAATAACTGATAATTTATTTAGTACTACTAATCAGACTAAGCTATTTGTTCCTCTTTGTAATTTCTTTCTGACCATTTTTAGCACTTCAGTGATTTTAAAGTGGCCTTGTTTCTTCTGCTTTGAAATCACTTGTGGTAAGCCTGTTTACGTCAGGAAGAATGTAGAATTTAGAATTTAGAATTCACTCTAGATTCCAGAGTAATTCCACTGTCTTAGAAGTACATGCACCAACAGTGGATTTCAGTACACAGCAAGTACTACAGAACATAGCAGAAAATAATAAAAAATACTTCAAAATTTTTACAAGTCAGTCTGGAGTATTTGGATCCCATTGAGAAAAATCTATGAAGAAGTCAGGCACTAGAAACAAGTTTGCAAAAACTAGAAATGAAAACTGAATTTCAGGATTCCTCAGATCTTACCAAATCTCATATCCATACTTAGTCCAGTTCATGTTTATGAAAATCAAAGCATATAAGAAATTCTATAATTACCTTTTCCTTTCATTTCATTAACATCTCATTTTTGGCTCAAATACCAATTATCAAGAAATATTTAAAATTCTAAATGTATTAAATTATAAAGCTGCTCCCCAACATGTCCTAGGCTGTGGAATTGTGTAACTTCACCATTTACATCAAAGTCTGATAGTGAATACAGAATAGTTTGGAAACAATAAATTCTGATAAATATTACACATTCCATCCATCTTGTCATAGCCTAAAAGAATTAATAATAATTGACCTTTTAAAACAAGAGCCATTTGTTGCTGCATTTGTGAAATCCAGCTGTCCCTGACATTTCTTTCCTGACGTTCTAGGTAAAGTACTTTGAAGACTAAACTGTGGACCAGTATATACCAAGAGAGCCTTTTTCCACTCTTTCCACACATCAGGAAAGCAGCCTGCCTTTATATCCATTATAAACACATGAGATTCTCATGACATTTTGAAATCCTTCCTTGCCTTTACAGCAGCCTTCTGCACCACTGGCATGCAGCACCCAGCAACAGCTGCCTGCCCTGTGAGCTGCAGGAGAGCTACGTCCTGCCGTATACTTCTCTTCATATTTCAACTTTACAGTTGGTTTCCAATGGAAATTTCCACAGTCAGCCTTTTCAGCCAAAGAAACAAGCAAACACTCTGCCAAATCTTAAGTCATGGAGCTCTTTCATAGCAAACCCAGCACACTTACCCTTTCCTCCTCCCCCTTCTTGGCAGCTCTGTCTGGCTCCGCCACAGAAGAAAACAGTGTGGGGAAAAGGGCTGTGGTATTTATATGGCTCTTGTTTATCTCACTTTGCAGATATGGTTCAAAGTTCAGGGAGCTTTTTCTGAACGACCCTGTAAGCAAAGGAAACCCCTTGAGCAAAAGTACCCAAAATATTTCTCCATTAACTAATCCCAAATGGAAACCATTCATTGTCCATAATAGCAAAGTATTTTTACTATCGTGACTTCAAATATCTTGTTATGCATTTTGCCAGTCACCCCAGACAGCTGGAGGTAATGGTACAGTCAGAGGAGGGGGATGGGCC
Source organism: Drymodes brunneopygia (assembly GCA_013400955.1). Lineage (NCBI taxonomy): Eukaryota > Metazoa > Chordata > Aves > Passeriformes > Petroicidae > Drymodes > Drymodes brunneopygia. The sequence goes on from VZTZ01022970.1 coordinate 28,019, forward strand.
GAGGAGTCATTATTTTCTGAACACAGTGGTAACCACAGTGAGGGGGGAAGGTACTTCCCTATTCACAAAAACGCTGAGCTAGCAGGTTTTTTCTCATATGCTTTATCTGACATTTGCCTTAGAGAATGGTGTGCTCCGTCTGAGGGCATGTGCATACAGAGCTTCTTTGGCCCAGCTGCTCTTGATTATATCACTCTGCTTTCAAACTCTTCTCTGTAGAACCTTCCAGTTCTTCAACTTTGCTGAAAGTTAGAACCCAGAACGTCAGACATTTAAATCAATGTAGCTACATGAAAGTCATGAAGCACTAGCTACTGGAAGTAGGTACCTGAGCCTCTGTATTTCACTGTCATGTTTTCTTAAACCCAGTTTTCTTAAACCCAGTTCTTAAACCCAGGTATCTGTGGACATCCAGGTTAAACTGTTTCCCTACTCTCTTTCCTTGGTGAGAGAACTGTTTATGCATGATGTGTTTTACTTCAACAGCAGTTTGCTTTGCTTTGATTTCCTTCAATGTACATGTTACATGTGTTTATGGGGAAATAAATGTCTCAAAATTGGTGTGCCCTCACAGTTCAAGGTGCTGAGGTTGATACTGCTTAGTTCTATGGCCTGAGGCCATCTTCTGCACAGATAAGCATTTTGCTTTAAGATGGGTGTGAGAAAGGGAACTGCTGACGTTGGGGGTTTACACTGTATAAGTCCTATGCACTTCTTTTCCACTACTCAGTGGAAAGAATGAGAAAGATCTGAACTTCTATTCAGTAGTCTTGGAAGATACAATGCAGAAAACAGACAGACTTCATACTAGACCTGAAGTATTTTTAAGAAGCGGGGTGTGCTTTTATTCCTTATATTGTTAGGGAAACATATCTTATGTTCTTTGCTGGGTTGGTACCAAGGCCTCATATCTGCAATACAGCCCTTCACTATTCCAATTGATAGACAATTTGGTCACCTCCTGCTTCAGGGGGTTGATTTTCAGTGCTGATAAAAGTCCTGTAAGGTTGGCTGGAAGAATTTGGTGTGCACCACGTCCACCAATTCTTGCATGAGCACAGAGGCAGCCAAAAAAAAATGAAGCAGGTACAGCTCTATTAACAGGGCTAATAAAAGTAATGCAGCTCATTAGTGACTGAGAGTTGTTCTCTTGCCAATTATAGCAACACAGGTTGAGACAGTCTCAAAGGAAGAGCAATCTATCTCCATTTCCATTTCTTTGTAGAGAGGATATGGACAAGGTTTAATTAACAAGTGCTGAACCTATAAAGGATATGTAATACCACTGAGTGCTGCTGAGACATGCAGCTCACAAGTACTGAAGAATACAGAGTTCAGACAGAGTAAAGTGAGCTGAAGCAGCTATCGTGTAAAACAAGTACCTTGCTGTGGAAAGCACACTGAGTATGGAAATGGACAGTAGTCACTACAGAAAAGTTAATATTTTCTCCCATACAGTATGCAGAGACACCTGATGACCCTCAGTTGCCTTACCTAGAGACAAGAAGCAGCTGTTGCTGGCAATTATCACTGTGATAATAAATACTGTATGTAGTATTATTTATTATATTTACTATAATCCTTATAATATTAAGAATACTTCAACTATGTTCACAGTGATAAGCCATAAGCATCTTACTTTTTAACATTCACCTTACCTGAGATCATTGTTCTGCCTCAATATATATTGAGGAGAAAAATTCTTCTGTCTTAAAGTGAGTGGTAGGAAATATTGTAATCTTGGTTGTGGATTAAGATAGATCTCATTAATTTGGTTTAGAAATGCATAAACTAAATATGCTTAAACTTCAGTCTGAAGCATTACTGTTTCTGAGTGGAAAAAAAAAATCCACTTCCATGGGATATTTTTACTAACATGGATAAAGCTGTTAATAATTGCCAAATTAACAGTCTAGGAGTCAGACCATTCCATTTCTTACAGAAATTCCCTTTTTATTCACAGTCTTCTGTAACCCTTTGTCTATAGCTTCTAAAGAAACAATCATCTTGAATATTAATTTTTGCTTTCCACTGCAAATACTTGCTCAGTTTCTGAGATTGTTCCAATCTCACGGCAGGAGGCAAGTTATGAACTCTAATTTGGACAAGCCCTCAGTTTCAAACAATAATTTTTTTAATGATCATCCTGTTTCTATTCACTTTCTTTCTTCTTTGGGGGGAATAATAGTCCTGATGGAAATTAACAGCTCCCTTCCTTTCTTATTGAACATGAGCTTTCCTCTTTTCTGATATGTTCCAAACTTTTCAAAGCATTGGAGCAGAGAAATATCATTTGTTTTTTGTGTTATCTAGATTGGAATGTACATATTTCTCAGAAAAAAAACCTCAACACAATGCCACAATCCCAAAGGACAAGGAATCGTGGCTGTCAGAAATTACATTCTGGTGAGGCCTGCTGAGGTGATTTGTAACATGCAAATAATGAAAGGATGGGGGCAGAACACAGATTCAGCATGAACCCTGTTGTGAGGCCTTAGGACTTCAGTGCCTGTTTTGGTCTTGTGACTGAAGGATGTCATAAACACAGAACAAAGTCCACTTGCAAATCTTAATTCCCTACTCTGTCTTTTCTGACAACTGTGTCAGCTCATGGTAGTTACTCATACTTTATAGTGGAAAATATTGCAACAGCAGCAGGCTGTTAGAGCTATTTAATGCTTATATAAAGAAATTTCCATTAGTTTATGAGGCCTTAAACTTCAATAAATGCTGTAAAAAAAAGATCACTTAAGTGAAGGGCAAGAAAATACATTGAAGTAAAGTAAATCTATGCTCCTCTCATGTGAGATCCAGAGCAGCATAAGGTAACTAAATGCACGCTTCTCAGAATTCAAAGGAAGGAACTAAAACTGACATTCTCTGATGTATGCCTAAAGATTGTTTCAGTGAACAAAGAAATAGCTGATACATGCAATTGTCTATTTATAAACAAAATGAGACTTAAAGGAGCCCTGATCTAGTAGCAAAATGTTTGGGTTTTCTGCTTGGAAATTCCATTACAATAATGAAGTACCTTGAACCTTTAGTAGCACACTGTAATTAGGAAGGGAAATATTTTATCAGATGTGTCCTCAGTCAAAATCATTGCACAGATTACAAATGCAAAGAGACCCTAGTTGCTGAATATCTACATCTATTCTGAGTTCATTTATCCTGCAATAATTCTATCAGTCCACAAATTCTCCATGTCACCACAGTGAGCTAAAAACCAGTGGTCCTCTCAACATTTGAAGGAAGAACAAATTTGTTGATGATACGCAAGAGGTGGTTAAGAAGATAATAGCTGTAGGAAATCTTCCACATTTTTGTATTTTTACCAGTGTCTTTAGTAATACTTGGCAGTTCTGTGATCCATAGAGGAAAACTGAAAATTCCTTCAGTTTGGTGTGACTCTGCTGAGGCTTCTGGTGCTTGGCATAGTAAACCAAGAAGCAAACGTAGGCATGTAGTCCCCAAAGCAGGGTATCTGTACAGATCTCCCACATGGATCTTATATCCTACACAATGGTCCTCCTTCTGTGGGAATGATGCAGTTGCACCAGGAATTCAGCAGGCAATACCAAGGCTCTCCAAAACAATTTACTGAGTAAACACATAAAATGGTTATGGGTCTGGACCAAAGAATACGAAGAAAGTTAAACAAACCTCTCCATTGTATTGCATTCAGACATTTCGCTTTAAATTATTAGATCAGGCCTTCAAGAGAGTGTAACTGTAATCAAAACCTCAGAAGTGCCATCAGCAATACATAAAATTCCTATTAAACCCTTTATACACAATAAACCTTGTTAGGAGATGTGGAGGAAAATGATTCATCAGCTAAATCCACAGTAGTTCATTCTAGGTTACTAAATTTAAACGCTTCTCACCAGAAATACCTGTACAAGCAAGTTCTTGTTAATGATTTATAGCAGGTCATGCAGGCACAGTTCACTGCACTGAACCCTAGACACAGAATGGAAGTTAAGATGAACACAGGTGACCATATACAGTGAATCTGACGGGAAGTTCCAGTCTGTCCTTTGCTTATCTGTTGTGAAATACATTAAAACTGAAGTGAAAACTGGTCCCAGCTGTTCCAGATAGGTAAAAACTTAAAAAATAAGGGCCTTGTTACCCTTGTAAAATCATGGCTCAGGCTTGCTACTTCAGCTAAGTAGAAGAGGACTATGGGAAAGTGGCTCAGCTGAATTGGAGGTAGAAAAACAAATTATATAACGATTATGTGCTCACGTAGTGGTTTTTATGGTGGTTGGTTGAATTACATCTGTTGTGCTTAAATGGAATGTACCTGATAACAGGCTAACTGCTTTAAAAGGCCTGGTATTTGCAATAAAGAGCTCTCCTTTGTACCTGCATGGGGAATCTGCATCACACGGCTTTGTAACACCCAGCTAATGAATAAGAGATGTTTGTATATAAAAAACTTCTCTTTCAAAAACTGTTGATCTGTGATAAAAAATGGATTATGTGGTTTTGGTTAAAATTCGTTTTGTGGCTCTGTGTTGTTCTCTTTTCCTGAAAATACAGCAGTGGCTGTGAACATTATGGTCTGCAAGAGATGTTAGGAGCATTTATGGGCAGATTCAGATATCTGAGTGCAAGATGGAGGTTGTCTTACATGGAATAGAGTCTGACAAACCAAAGTACTGACAACCTCAAATACATGATATTGACAGCTGATTGCTGATGATACTTCTTTTCAAATAGCAGGGTCAGAGGAGGACACAAAGATGCTGAGAAGGCTAGAGCACCTCAGCAGCAAAGACAGGCTGAAAGAGTTGGGGTTGTTCAGACTGCAGAAGAGAAGGCATCAGGGAGACTGCACTGAGGTGTTTCAGGACCTAAAGGGGGCTGAAAAAAAGAGAGAGAGGGACTTTTTACATGGGCAGGTAGTGACAGGGCAAGGGACAATGGTTTTAAACTGTAAGACAGAAGGCTTAAATTAGATGGTAGCCTGACTTAATGAAAGTGGACTACATGATCTTTATGGTCCCTTCCAACCCAAACCCTGCTACGATTCTGTGATTCTATTACATACTCTAGCATTAAAGCATTTAGCACTTCCAGAAGGTTTCCAAGTTTTTCCTATCTCATGAGAAGTTTGCATTTTTGCTGAAAATTACAATTATTAACTAAAATAAAGTTATTTTTGTGTCTTTTGGATGAAATATGTATAACAGAAGTCCTCAACCTTCTGATATTACAGTCCTATATTTTACTTTCCACAGATGAAGTAGATGAAAGTAACAATAAAGGCGAAGTAAAATTTTGAATACAGAAATTACTTTCGTAGAACATTGAAAACGGGCAGGCAAAGACTAGAGACAATTACATCTGGCAAATATATTAGCCCTACCTTGACATTGGCAGGCTTCCTGTTCTCCTTACAGATTTGTATTCCCAGTCTTTGGAAAAGGCAGAATTAGAGTAGTAGAACTGCAACTGCAGTCCAGAAAAAAGGATGCAGAATGCAATGCACAGGAAATAACTCAGCATTTGAAAGAAAGAGAAGTGAGAGAAGATTTGATGACATTTTTCCTGAGGACACGTTTGGAAGTCACCTGCACAAGCCATCACACTATGACATATCACTGCAAATAGCAGAGACACGGAAAAACCTGCCCTGCAAAATTCAAGCAGCCACTTTTGGTTTTTTTTACAAAATTACCATGATTTCTTAAGTTAACATGTATTTGAATGGACCCCTTGGCTCATCTGAAAACTCGCACTGAACAGGCTTCATATCATATTGTCTAATTAAAGGCAGTAACAGCAACACCCACTTCTGAGTCTCCTTATCCATTTCAAAAGCATTGGTTAAACCTGTGGAACTTGAAAGGTGAGTGAGTCCTGGTCCCATTGAGAAATAGTCATCATAATGCCTCAATAGCTCTCCAGTCAGTAGGGATTTGTGTGGATGCTCATTTGTAAGGACTCATGTGGAACTACAGCACAGATGAGTCCCAGGTTGGCATTTTACTTTGATAAGTCCTCATCTCTACCTGACCTCTAGTTTCATTTTTTAATGTCAGCCTCTTGGCAGCAAGACATTCAAATTATTCTTCATTTATGCCCTGTACTATTTACTAATTATTATTTACATATCAGGCACATAACAGCCTTAAGGACTGTATTTAAGGAGGTGGTTGTATGTCCCATGGAGCCCAGAGTCTGCATCCCACACTTGTCTTTGACCATCGGCATTTTATCCAGTACATTAAACTGAAACTGAAATTCTCTGACCTTTTTCTTGTCAGAAAAAAAAAGAAAAAAAAAGAAAAAAAAGAGGAAAAACAAAGTAGGGGTTTTTTTTCTGCAGATCTTGCATCATAATCCTTGCCAGATTTCCTGTAAGAGCTCAAAAAAAGGAAACAAAATATGACTGTGAAGTGAAAAAAAATTTGTAATGATTTAAGAATCATGGCAGTAAAGTTGCTGAACATTCTCTTCAGCTAACAGGCATTCAGGAGGAGAGACAGACCAGAAAACCAAATGCAAAAGTGATCCCATGACTGCACTAAGTAATAATTAACAATAAATGCTCTTTAATTGTATTCCCCTTTTTGCAAAGGCTTCTTGCTTGTAAATGTTGTTAACTTTTTTTAATTCTTTAACACAGCTGTTTGCCTAGGTAAGTTACAAAATACAAAACTGAAGGACTGTGAGGAATTTCAGTTGTCCTGAAGCCAACGTAGGACTCCAGTCTCCACTGTTGAGGCAAATCATTATGCAGTCAGCAGCTCAGGCACTGTTTGAGACTTAATAGTGTGGATCCTGTGTGAGGCTGGTCTTAAGAACTGAAGTGACACAACAGACAGAAGCTGAGTGGTCTTTCAGTGCTTCAGCATCTGCTCCACCTGTGTGTCTGCAAAGTGAGCGCTCACATTATAATCAGCACACTCCCAGCCAATGTGACACAGAGCACACGTTGTCTTGCATAGACAGAAGATGCACTTGATGGATGGAAGGCTGTGCCAGAAAGAAAAAAGTTCCTGAAGGGAAAACAATATTCCTCTAGATAACAGAAGAATTCTAGGTTGCCGAGTTCTCCAACTTTTTCTTGCTCTTATTCTTATCTTAATTGCATGTGGAATGACTCCCTGATTGTCTCCAGGTTCTGGAGTAAAGTTTATACATTTTATGACCCTATCAGCCATATGTAATTTTGGACAGCAATAGTATGACCCATAGGTCTACATTTTTCTAGGTAGATTACCTGACCTCAAAGAGGAGTAATCTAAAATTATGCTAATATTTCTGCATGTATAATACATGGAAGTGCAGCACTGGTTGTGGGCTAGGTCAAAACTTTTTCTTACAATTTATCCTTAAGCCCTTTCAGACTCTGTAGATTTTCACAGATTGTGAAAGAGAGCGAGAAAAGCCAACACATTTCATGTCCTGATGCGCTCTGTCCACTGCTGCTTATCAGAAAAACCCACAAAACAAAAATATTTTTGCAAATGAGGTTAAAGATTTGGCTCACTTCTGAAGAGGTACTAACTAAATATATGAAATCTGTACTTACAATGTCTGTGTATGTTATTTTTACTCATGCTGCAGAATGCATACCCATACAAAAATTGCACGGTCTATATGTATTCTAACAATAAAAATAGATAACTTTTAAACAGAGGTTTCCTTAAAGAGGTTTCCAAACAAGTACTGACCTAGACAAGTCCTGCTGAATTTATACTGGGAAATGATCTTCCAACACAACCCATTCTATATTTATATCTATGATTCTATACTCGGGGATGATTAAAAGAAAAAAAATAGCTAAGTACTTAACATGTAATTTCTTTAGGCATATTTCTTGTAATCATACAGAGTCCAAACCACTAGGGTTTATGAAACTGAGAGACAGTAAGTTGATGGACTTGCTTCTTCCTCCAGATATTTAAAATCATATCAAAGAAAATACTTAGATAAGAATTAGAATTCAACCACCACCTCTTGCAGTGTTCAGCAGACACTGATCTCCCTGATTTCACTAGTCAGCTGATCTTTCTAGGGTCACAAAAATATGAAACTTGTAAACAGTAGATAAGACCTGGCATGGACCTCATACGTCAGCAGATAATACTGACTAGATATAAATGCACATCCTGTCCTAGCTGGACATTTCCTCTGAAAATAGAAAAATAACGAAGGAACAGGCTGACCCCTTTGTGTCACAGGAGTAAGGTTTAAACATTTTTGACATCAATCCACAATTCAACACATTACAGCTTTCAAGCATTGCATTTTGTAGTTACACTATCATTTTGACTTCCATTAACTCCTTACATCTTCCCTTCGCTCTGGAAATAATAAAGAAATAAGGAGGCTTAACAGAACAGCTCTTTGTCAGAAGTACAATCCATGTTTATTGCCCTTTAAAACTTTTTAAACAGACACTGATATTATTGCCCTTGGCATACCTATCAAAGGGGCTCCACAGAAATGTCTTCCTCTTGCATAACAGCACACATCTGGCTTGCTCTAGGCATGACAGCAAAGCCTTCTCATGCACAGAACAAGCCACTGTGCAAGGGAGACAGACTGAGTCATCTGATACAGAGATTTCTTGCAAATGATTGATAACACTACAGGAATGAGCAGTTGATTTTGTAAGAATTCTTCTAATAGAAGAGACCACAGTAAAGGCCACATTGCAGCCACCTGTATTCTGTACCTGCCAGGTGGACAATCTGATTTTGATGTGGGAGATCTGGGTGTGTTATGAGTGCACTAAGCAGTTTTCAAAACCGTTTCGGGAGCCAGTCAGAACTGTCCAGCAAGCTGTGTGTAAGTCAGAGGTTGCCAGGTGGATGGCCTCACACTAGATGGTCCCTTTTGGCCTTCATTTATTATCTGATTCACTTGCTTTTGGACAATAGTTATCTACTCAGTGCTGCACATAAGCAGGCCTTCTTGATTTCACATCCAGTTTATTAATTCCAGCATTTCTTCAGAGTAAGAGGTGTTTCCTATATTAAAGAAGGGAAAAATATGAATCACAATTTTCTGCTATTAGTTTAGTACTCACTTTTACCTGTTTGCTAGTTCACAGCTTCCCCTAGGATAGGCTCACAACACTCAGCCTGGACAGATGCTCTCAGCCCTGTTCAGTGCTGCTGTGAGAGGCTGGAGCTAGGAAAGAACATCTACACTTCAGTCATTTTCCCAAGCTCAGCTGAATGCTATGTCCAGAAGACTTCGAATGTTATTTTAATTAATACAGAATCCTGTAATATCATTGTGGTGATTCTGGAAAAGGAGAAAAGCACAGGTAATTTTTAGGCATATAAATGGCTAATACAGGTTGAACTAGAGATATTAATAAAGTTCCTTTAGATGTCTGCTTAACATAATCTTCCTTATGTAAATAAAATGCGCTATAAACCAGGTCGTTTTCAGACTTAATAAAACTAAATTGCACTGTTTTGTAACATAGCTCTTGAAAATCCTAGAGGTCGTGCTGAGAAACAACACACCCATCTCTGAGAGAGGAAAAGGAGAACATAAGAGTTATAGTCTTGTCGGTGTAATTTTATATTCAAAAAGCTAATAGGACGAAGTATGAACTGTTCACTTAAAAGCTTCAGCCTAACCTCACAGTATAACTAAATTGGTGAAGCCATAGAAAAAAAGAAATACAGTGGAAAATGCCATGGGGAAAAAAATAAGTGGTCAGAGCAAACCATACATTAATGAAAAACAAGCAAGCAAGCCACCAACACTGGATAGGTAGAAGGTACTGGAATGGAAAGTTTTAATTCTTGTTTTGTATTCTACTATAGTGATAGCTTTAGCAATATTTCTGTTTAGATTATAAATTATTGGAGACACAGTTCTTCCACTAAAAATAGATCTCCACTAGTTTAAAACAAACCTTCATGTATTTTTAAATGCAGGAGGCATCAACATTGCTTACGCACTGTTTTGTACCAGAAAACAAGAATGGGTGTGGCAGGCAGCTCCTAGGTTGCAAATAACTGTCTGAGCAGATCTACTGACAAGAACAATAGTACTGCTATGTGAACAAGGCCATTAAGTAATAAGCACCATGGAAAAGGAATGGAGTTTATAAACAAGTCTGTTTTCAGGAATTAACATTGGCAAGCTCATTAGAGCCACTGCATTAGGCTGCTTCTCTCCTGTAAGCATCAACACAGAGGCCATCAAAGGGACGATCATGCTGTCTGTTCTATCAAGTTAAATTATTATACTGGTTTATTTGGATGAGTACATTGTCATCTGGTGGCAGGACATGAAACCTGGATGACATGGGGCTCCCCTGAAGACTTGCAGTGCAGAAAAGAAACCCGAGTTTCACATCGTCAGCACTCTGACAGGATGGCAGAGGGGCTGGTTGCAGCCAGCGCCATGCACTGGCTGTGTCTTCCCAAGGTGCCTCAGCCAAATAGCCCAGGAGCTCTGTTGGAGCTGCAAGGTGCTGCCTGGGCCTTTCCTTCCTCAGTTGTGGGGACTTGGAGCTGCAGGGGCACAGCTGGGCACCACAGAGTGAGCCTTGCTGGGCAGTATTTCACTTTTGACTTTTCAGCTTTTGACACCACTGCATGATACAGATGACACAGGCATTCCCTGTCTGCAAGAGGAACAGAGTTGAACAAGAAAGATGATCAAGGGTCTGGAGTATCTCTATTATGAGGAGAGGCTGGGGGAGCTGGGCCTGTTCAGTCTCGAGGAGAGGTGACTGAGAGGGGACCTCATCAGTGTCTGTCAGTGTCTGCAGGGAGGGGTCAGAGGAGGGACCGGGCTCTGCTCGGTGGTGCTGAGCAATGGGACAAGAGGCAACGGGCAGTAAGTGATGCACAGGGAGTTCCACCTGAACATGGGGAAGAACTTTACAGCACGGATGAGCAAGTAGTGGAACAGATTATCCAGTGAGGCTGTGGAGTCCAACTTCACAGTCAGTGAAGAACTGTACGGACATAATGCCGTGCCATGTGCTCTGGATGATCCTACTTGAGCAGGGAGGCTGGAACAGATGACCCGCTGCGCCCCCCGCCCGCCTGAACCCTTCTGTCACGCTGAGCCCCTCACACTGCATATGTGAACTACAATTCCCGGGATGCCCCGGGCCGCCGGGCCCCGCCCCTGCCGCGCGCNCGCGCGCGCGCCCTGTCGCGGGTAAGGGGACCGCGGGGCAGGCCGGGAATGCGAGTCGGGATTGGCCGGCGCGCGCCCCGCTTTCCAGCGTGCCGGGCAGCAGGAAGCGGCGGCGGTGGAGCGGGAAGCGGCGCGGCGAGGAGCTGCTCCCGGTGAGTCCCCGGCGGAACCGCCTCCCCACCCCTCTGAGCGCCGCGTCGTCGGGCCGCNGGGGGCGCCTCCTGGCGGCCGCTGTGCCCACGGTCCCGGCGGGAGCAGCACCGACCCCGCGTCCGCGCTGCGGCGCCGAGGGGCGGCATCGGGAGCGGGATCGGGATCGGGACCTGCGCCGTGCCTGAGCGCTGGCTTTGAGGAGAACGTGCGGCAATGTGCATGAGGAGTTCCTGGTTCTGCACTGCCCAGCCGCGGCTCGCCCTTTCCCAAGATGGCGGCGCTGTGGGCACGCCGCATCAGCTCCTCCGGGTCGCCCGAGCTGCCGCGGCCCCGCCCCGCTGCGCTCCTGTGCGATCCCTGTGGGAAACAACCACGGAGTTCCTGGTGTAGCCCAGGACAACAGTAATAATAACAGGGTTTCACTGAGGTGGATTTATAAAAACGGCTCGGCGAATCATATGCACATCACATGAATTGCGTCCAGTGTTACAGGCTCATAAGGTTAAGGCAGTATTTCAATGAGGCTTTCAAGGAAATTGCGTAGACAACTGAAGCGGCCCACTCTGTCCCTCGTCCGTGAGCCCACTCATAAGTGGGAATTTGGATCACTTCTGTCTGTCTTCCTCGGCTGCTTTGTTTTCCCAACTGTACTTTTCACTCCTTCCTCCAAGGCAGTCACGCTCTTATTGAACATGTGCTATTTTGTCAGGCTTTTTTGCGCAGTATGACTGAGGTTTTTAAAATGAGAATACTCAATGAATGCTGCTACTGCATACACAGTAAAATCATATTTTTACTAGTTCTGTGTAAATAATGAACTGCCTAATATAAGATGTAAGTTGCTTACTATGTTTTTTAAGAGTTCTAAGAAAAAAACCTTTTAAAGTATCTTGTGTTTGCTGGCATAACTTGGCCCTATTATTTTGAGGTTTGGGGGAGGGGTTTAAATATTCCTACAATCAGTTTTGAAGTAAGGCAAAAATCATGGCAGGTGAAAATCATGAGAGTTGGAGGTCAAATTTTCATTTGTTTTAAGGAATTATGCTTTTAATTGCAAGTCATCTGCCCTTTTATAATGTGTCAGAAATGGGCAAGAAAAATTAAACTGTGAAGTAGGTAGCTGACACCTTCCCACATGAGACTTTGTGTGAAATACCAGATCATGAAAGAAAGGCAGGAGCTTCTGGCTGTCTGTCTTAGACCCATCATTACAGATCAGGTGAAGAGAATGCAGAGCAGCGTCCACTCCCTTCCATCTCATCTTCCCCTGCAGGCTGGCCACCTCTGCCCCCTTGAAGACCCTGACAGTTGTTTCTGGTGTGAAATACAGAATGTGTAGAATTTTCTTAAAGAAAGATGTTTGCTCTTTGTGCACTGTCAAGCCTCTTAACAAGAAGGAAGATTTAATCCATGAAACAGAGAGGTGCCAACAAGCTCTAAGTAATGTCCTGGTGTTAGAAAAACAAATTACTTGCTGGTAGGATTGCCTTCTTAAGCTTCTGAAGATGTACTTCAGTGATCTCAGACCTGTGGGGAGGTTAACAAAGTCTGGGAAAAGGGGTGTACCACTGATAGTGGCCGCAGAGAATGCAGAATTTAGAGGCTACAGAGACATGTAGCAGAAACCCCAAAATAAGGAAGAAACTAATCAAGCAAACTCAGCTGGAATCAGCTCCAGCTGGGTGACAAGTAATTCTGTCTGGGGGAGATTGTGACCACCAACCCAAGACACTTGCTGACCCAAAAGAAGAGAGAGACTGAGCATGCGGACTAATTGGCATGGGAAGCAAGAAAACCATTTAACCAGTAGAAGAGAGAATGCTGATTAATAAGAGAACTGTGTTACTTGTAACCAATGAACACTAATACTTTTGCTTGCTAAAATGTATAATTAGTAAAAAGTTTTTATAGTTGAGTACTTGATTTGTGGAATTCCACTGGACACCCAGGCTTGCGCAACTCCAAAATAAATAATCAGTGTCACCTCGAGTGTCTAATTATTGGCTTGTTGCACACTAGGTAACGAATCCTACTTTTGTGGACAACATTTCTGTGGTTGGCAACAGAGCAATAGCAGGTAGGGCTGGATTTCCCCAAGTAGTTGCTTCTGCTCTACTTATTTCATTCTCTTGGCAAAACGACTTCTTCATGGGTGACTTTTTCTGAGAGACAAAAAGGAGTGTGTTTTGTGGTGAAAACAGGAACTCCATAATCCTTTTTCTCTGCAGCATTTTAAGTGTAGGCCATGTTGGTGTGGGAGTTGAAGATGAGCATTGCTGCATGGATCTAGTGTAATTTTGCCTCGCGATAATTTGTGAAGTGCTTTTGTTGAAGCACTTGGATGCTCCCCTGAGGTTCTTTTGCATAAGCAACAGACTACTGTCTGCATCTTATCCACAAGCATTGAATTCTACTAAACCTCTCCAGGTCTGAGATCCTCTGCAACTCCCACCCCCAGCTATGTTTATAGTGTTAGTAAGGGAGGAAGGGCTATCAGATTACAGGCATTATTCTACTCTTTCAAAAGGCTGGCAAAGAATATTTCACTTTACAGAGGAAGAAATGTAAGTAGGATGGATTAAGCTTGACAGCAAATGAAGTCCCTGGCAATTGTGATGCACCCAGGTTGAAAATTGGTGCTCTGTTACATCCACATTTAAAGGAAGTAAAGATCTTGTGTTCATGAGCTACAAAATGTGACTTAAATATAAAAGTTTTAAGAACTGTTTGTGAACTAAGTGGATTGGTGGGATTGCAAGAAGTAACTGTATAAAGATTCTGACATTATGCTGCTGTGGTGTTGAATAAGTAGCTGTGGAGATGTTGCATCCCTGCAATACTGTCAGTATTTGCTTTGAGGGTGGTGGGTCCCTGCTGAATCTGTAGGATAAAAAAATACTTTGGCTGTTCTTTCATCTGTCTAAATAAGACAATATTCCACATCATTAACTGCGCCGTTTCCTATCTGTCAGCTAATATTGGGTAAAAAACCTTTAGCGAGGCAGTTTTTCCATTGGTTTTATAGTCTCTGCGAAGTGCTAGTTAGTTTGCATTTGTATAATAACCTGACAGTGCACTGAGTGGCACAGTATTCTTACTCTCAGACCACATTTGTTTTGCAGACCAGGCCTTTTGCCATGGAAGCTGAGGAAACGATGGAATGTATCCAGGAATTCCCTGAACACTATAAAGTTATTTTGGATAGACTGAATGAACAACGTGAGCAGGACCAGTTCACAGATATCACTCTGATTGTTGATGGTATGTACAGGCCTGAGAACCAGTTGGTATACAGAGAATTTTGAAAGCTGTGCTGGGATGCTGTTGGATTTTTCATGGGTCAGGTGCCAGACTGGGCTGTGAAAAAATTCTTGCTTCTGTACCTGTGGTGCAAATTACTTGAAAAGTTTGATCATAGTGATGAATAATTTTGCTTCTGCTTTCCCAAACAAGAGGCTAAATATTTCAGATGGAAGCCCTCTTTGAAACTGCTGTGCTATATTTAATGTGTTAAGGATTCCCAAAACATTGTTAAAATATTTTTCTCTGACTTGAGCTGTCTGACTGCATGCAGAGAACCTTTACAAATTCTGTTTAAATAAAAAAACCTCACATCTTGAAATAATATTTACTTCTTACAGCAGCTTCTCTGGTATCTGTCTACTATTTTAATGTCTACTTAAAAAAGGTAGAAGCACACACTTTCAGTATGTGTTCTAAGGGCATAAGAACTGTTTTTAAAGGATGATGAAGATACAAGTGCTTATTATCTCCTTAGAAAAGCTGTTATATGGTAGATCACTGCTTCGTATGCCAAACATGTCTTAGAATGGATTAAGACCACAGGGAATATAGGCAGTGTCCACTAGGACAGACTTAGCTAAAGGAGTACCGTGTGATCTTTAAAAGGATAGCAGCAACTCACTTGAAGAAAAAGGATCCTACAGAGTCCAGATTAGAAGGAGGTAAGCAAGTGAAGAAAAAAAATTATTCTTCAGGGACAGCCATAGTTTCAGTGACAGTGAATGTTTGCTCCTGCTCTGTCCTGACCAAATCCATATGTTGAACTCAGAGCTGGTTTTGTGTGCAACTGGGTAGTTCTAATTCATGTTGCTTCCTTTATCTCTGTACCATTGAGCACTATGAATGTTCATGACTTCACTGGGGAGAAGAAACACAGACTCTGGAAGACAGAAAGAATAGAGCAGAACCACTTTCGTTCTATGGTTTTTATGCTAGCAGTGGTGATAACATACATTAATCTGTAGAAGCAACAAAAACACGAGAGATACAGAGCTGAGCCCAAGACATACTGAAAAACATTTGCATAGAAATTTCCCATAATTCATTTCTTAAATATCTGAAAAGAGAAACACTGGAGTGAGTGAGTGAGTGAGTGAGTGCGTGAGTGAGCTTCTCCAGCTGGTTGAGTTGCAGAGCTTTAGCAGTGTCAGCAGGGTTCTGTGTGAGAAAGGACGAGCCAGCTGAGTAGTATCCTTTGTTACAAGGAGAAACAGTCAGTATATGCTGCTGGAATAGATGTTTACACTCAGTAATAATGCCTTTTTTTCTGCATCTGCATTTATTCTGCACTATGGAGGGAGGAAGGTGTTACCTTAAACCAAAATTTTTGTCTCTCTGCAGGTCACCATTTCAAAGCTCATAAGGCTGTGCTTGCTGCCTGTAGCCAGTTCTTCTACAAATTCTTCCAAGATTTCACTCAGGAGCCTTTGGTTGAGATTGAAGGTAATCTGACTTGTGCAAATAAAAGCATTCAGAGCTGTGTGCTCAAGCTGGAAATTACTCTGGCATCCTTAGTAGAGGCCAGTGCGTAGAATCATGGAATGTTTGGGGTTGGAGTAATAGAATTCTAAGATCATCTAGGCCCAACCTCCTCTGCCATGGGAAGGGATGCCTCCCACTAGACCTGATTGGTAAAGGCCATGTCCAGCCTGGCACTGAACACTTGAACATGCTTGGTCATATCAGTTAGCTTTCTAGATCTTTGTTCTTGAGTTGTTCTGAGACAGAACATCTGTCTCAGATGTAAACTGTGCCATCACTGGAAATAAAACTTCCCTGAAGAAAAATCAAAATTAGAAAGAACAATATTAAATGTATTGGAAGGGAAAATGTGAGATTATGTGGTGCTTTTTCATTATTTTTTTCCCTTCTTTCCCTTAATACATAGCTAGTGACAGTCAGGCAGACCCTGCATATGCTTTTAGGACTAGCAGCACTACACAAAAGCTTTCCCAGAGAAAAACCATTGTGGTCAGCTGAAAAAGACTGTGGGTGATGGCCAGTGGCAGATGCCTTGGCTGAGATGCAAGAGCATGGCAGACATGGAGCAATACTTACACGGTAGGCAGGGAGGAAATGAAATTCCTGGAGCAGCAGTTCGGCCTCCAGGAATAGTATTTCTGTGTTTAAATCTCTATATTATTGAAACAACTTTTTGTCCATCTTACCATTCCTTCTGTCTTTGTCACAGCAAAACTCCACACTTGTTCCAGACTCATAAGTTTCTCTAGTAGACTTTTTTTATTCCAACATGAGTGAGGTTGGAACTAGGTGATTATTAAGTTCTCTTCCAACCCAAACCATTCATTGGTTCTGTGGAGCCATTTAAGAGTGTGATCTTTATGAAACTGACAGCTACAATTCTGTGATCAAAATGGTATGCAGGCAAGTGTGCAAGATTTACTGGGAAGATGAGGCTGTGGAATTGTTAAAAGTAACTTGTTTCTCTTGCCTGTATACAGGTGTAAGTAACATGGCATTTCGTCACCTAATTGAGTTCACCTATACAGCAAAACTAATGGTGCAAGGTGAGGAAGAAGCAAATGATGTTTGGAAAGCAGCCGAGTATCTACAGATGCTGGAAGCAATCAAAGCACTTGAAATCAGGTAAGCACATAAACCTCTTTTTCTTCCCAGCACTGAAGGAGAGAGTCTCCTCTCTCCTTATTGCAAAAATAAGGCTTTTGCAAGAGCTAGTTGCCAGTATTTTGCAGGGCTGTTCCTTTGCCTGGAACCTTCTTAACTTGTGTAGAACCATATATTCTTCTACTGTAACATACACATCAGAATTACACAGGGTAAAACAAGAAAGTCATATTCGTTGGGCTAGAACTCGACAAGTGGTGTGGCTTGCAAATGTTGTAGGGCTATGACTCTGTGGTAACTGATAGTTGGTCTCTATGCTGTGGGATGGCCTACACCTGATAGACAGCTGGCTGTGCAGTGACAATGTGATTCTGGTAATGAGACAACATTAACAAGTTTGTGCTGGTGTTTTGATTTCGTGCAGCTTTCTGCTGTTTCTGAGATAATGAGCAATGATCTTAAAACCTCTTGCTGCAAAATTAACCTCTCAAAGTTCTTGAATGAATGTAACTGTTTAAAGTCAGTTTTATCTGGGCTTAGTACTCAATCAAATGTTGCTGCAGCTTCTGTTATCCATTACTAGAAGCTGTAATCCATTGCCAAAGTTTAGCTTGAAGAAAGTGGGTGTCAGTCCCATTGTGCTGTTTTTCATCCCCTTTCTTCCATTTTACTTCCATAAAGTGCTCTCATGTTCTCATTG
Organism: Drymodes brunneopygia; assembly: GCA_013400955.1. Taxonomy (NCBI): domain Eukaryota; kingdom Metazoa; phylum Chordata; class Aves; order Passeriformes; family Petroicidae; genus Drymodes; species Drymodes brunneopygia. Next base: position 45,903 of record VZTZ01022970.1, read on the forward strand.
CTTCTGCATGCTACACTGGTTGCTTTTGGTACATGATCCAGGAGCTCCTTGCAGTGTACCTGTTATCTTGTAGACAGCAGAAATCCAGGCTGTATGAAACTGGATTTAGCTACTCTTCCTGTGTGTGAACAGACTAAGGTGCCATTTATAAGCTGTGGCCTGCATCATATTGTTGATTACACATCTCTGACATATGACTTGGAGATGCTAGGCCAAGTCTTGTCTGCTTCCAGAAAGCCTGGAAGCAATAGGGAGTGCATCACATGAAAGGATTCATTATGGTGCAGAGGAAGGTGAAAAGCATAGCTTACACCAGTCAGTCTGTGTGACGGGAAGATAGCCACTTATTTTTGAAACCTGCAGCACAGAAGTGCTGTGGGTAACTTGAAAGCATTGACCCACTCAGCCGTGTCTGTGTTTGAGGTGCCATGCCATCCCTGACATTTCAGAGGAAGGGGGTTGTGTGTGTGTTATGCAGGGAGAACAGCACAGAACTGAGGGTTGTGTTTAAGCTAGAAAATCACACTAGAATACTCCTTTCACATCCTGGTGGCTTTTTTTATGTCAGCTGTTAGCAGAGTGCCTTCCTGAATTATGAGGTATGTTAACCCTTGTGTGTGTAACCATCGTGTGAAGTCACAGCTGAAGTGTTTTCTAACAAGCTCTAAGTACTGCTTGCAGTTGCACACACTCCAGAGCTTAAGAGGTGAATGGCATAGGAGGGACTTGAACCTCATTTCTGAGTAGGCAGGCCAAAGAGTTAGTTATTTAAGTGAAGTTTTCTTTCCAAGTACAGAATTTCACAAATTTTTAGACAACACATTAGGTTAGCTGGCTTCTCTTTTGATAGATACTTTGTATCATTCAAGTAGAGCTATTTAAAATACTTTATCAGCTTTAACGATGTTATTTTACTGCACTAAGGAGTGTAGATTAAGGACAAATTAGCTTCTGACATGCACACAGATTATGGGGTCATCATTCAACTTTGAGAAACAGCTAGCGGGGAGTGTTGGATGCAGAAGCTCATTACTAGGCAGGAGTTGTTATGTCATTGTTAATTGATCTTAATCATGTTTATGCAAATGCTTTTCAGGAACAAAGAAAATTCATCAC
>VZTZ01022973.1:0-11752 GCA_013400955.1 Drymodes brunneopygia
TCAGCAAAAATCTTAAGAGTGTTATGCAAAAGGAAAAAAGTCATAGTAAGAACAATCCACCACAGTATGATTCTGTGACTTTGCTCCCTCTGGATAATCTGTAGTTCTCTTAAAAGCAAAAGTGGTATCAGTTTGCTGGCTCCTCAGGTTTTGGGTTCCTTGCACAGATCTTAATCCATCTCAGATGCTGCCAGGCACTGGACATCTGACTATCAGAAAGGTGAATGCAGTCAGAGCTGCTTTTTGGCTACACCCAAGGCACTGGAACATCACTGACCGATCCTAACACACGATGGCCAAAGAACAATTAGGAAACTGAGCAGTTCAGATTTTTCCCTGTATCAAACAACAAATAGTAGGCAAAGAAAAAAAAAATCACGTGTTTTTCATTCCTAAATCTATTAGTCCAGTCTTGTCTGTTAGGATATGAAAAATTTTCATCACAACCTCATTCCCAACACCTCCTCTACACTCTCCAGGGCCTTGTCCGGAAGTTTCCAAACTCCAGAAGATGGAGAGGCAATGTGGAGGGGCAGTGTGGAGGCCCCTCTGTACAAGGATGCCATCTGGTCTATTCCAAACACATCCCAGCTATTGCTGTTTAGAGAAGCTAAGGCTATCAGAAAGGAAGAATTCCAGTTCAACAGTATCATCAGTGGTCTCTACTGGTACATTACTCTTTTCCACAGTGGGTGAATAATGCTGTACTTCATATCTTGAAGCCAATATCCTGGAAGTTCCATTGCAGGAACATGCCCCTGGTTGTGTGATGCTGGCTGAGCAAGCACAGTTTGGATGGTAAACACCTGGACAGGAACTGGGTTGGCAATGACTAGGGATGTAGTATTCAGTTGCCTCTGGACTCGATTCTACTGGATTATGAAAAGGATAACCGGGCATGCAACAGGTCTGAGGACAGTTCTTCACTTTGAATCCATGGTGAAGGCCTAATTTAGCAATAAGGGGCTTCCCAACATTAACTTCCTTTCTTTCATCCATTGTATCTTCTATTCCTGAATACTCATANTGAAATTGAAGTCACAGAACTGTGTTATTATCCATTCTTTCCCTCCAAAGAACTTACTACACTAACAATACACAACTGCCTCAACACAACTGCAAAGCAAGATAATTAGTGTCAATTATCTGGGCAAACTTGTAATGAATAGTATATACTAACCCTTAGTTTTTGCAGTGAACTCAGCCTGGTGTAGAGGCAGTGTTTGGGAAGGTCCTTTGATACTAAATAGCTTCCAGTTTCCTCAGGAGTACCTTTATTGGCCTCTTTAGGATCTACATCCAAGTCCTGTTGCAAGAAAAAAATGAGAACTTAATTGACAATATAGACTTCATAGATCATAAAATAGTATTTCTTTCAGTTTTAGAAGTTGCAGCACTTTAGACCCATTTTATTATACAAGATGCAGCTTGATATGGGTGGAACAGAAAATTTTCAACTTCAGTGGAGCAAGACATGAGACAGCAGCAGGAAGCACTTACGAGTGGGAAGTCTGTGATGTGGGCTCTGCAAGCTGTGATTTCAGGGGGCCGCTTTACTATCCGTGTATAGATTATCATGACATTGGAGAACTCTGCTGCAAACCCCAACTGAATCTGAACACCACGCTGGAATTCAAAGGACATACTTTCTGGAAGCTCTGCCAGTAAATAACACATTGTTACATCTAAATATAAACTTAGCATATGTATTTTTCTTTGTCAATCATTTAACAAACAAGAATTAAGTGCTTGGTATCACAAGTAAATATCTGCATCTCCGAAAGAGTCTTCCTATATGACAAGTGGTCTTCGAAATGCTTTCCCTGACCCTTTTCCCCAACTATCAAAGAAATACTCCAAAAAGTTTAGGTGAAAAAGGTCTTCTTAAAAGGCTAGGAAGCCTGGAACTCATCTCAGTCTTATTTTATTTTTCTTTTTAGTTGTCTGCATTGAAAACTTCTTTTCATCCTGCACATTTGCCATACAGTTCACCTGGCTATTTTAGGTAATGATTTTAGAATGGGATCAATGACATCTTACAAATGACATTGCTAGACACAGAGTACTGGGAGACTGTCCCAGAAGGTAGAGAACCCGTAAGTCTCCCCTTCAGTGTCTAAGTGGTCTTAAATATACTGAGTATACATGAATTCTACATGTCATCTTGTTCATTACAATCTCATGTAGGGGTAAACCGCAACACAAAAACTTCCAGCTGAACATAGTAATGAAAATGTAGCTATAACCTTAAATTTCTTCCATTTCTATTCAATAGTACATGCTCTCCCTTCTCCCATCATGGCAGTAGGATCATCTAAAAGCAGACTGTACTGTACCATGAGCTTTGGCCCACTGCAGGTTCCGTGCCAGGGACTCTGCAGAAGATGTGCTTTGTTGAACAGGATCAGTTAATGCCCTTTTTTCTGACAAGCTGCTGCGGATCTCCAGGGCTTGCTTGCCTTTGGTAAGGGGACACTTGCCCATATCTAAAAACAAAATGCAGAGAAGTCCTTTCAAATTCAATGCTGCTGCAATTCCAACTGAATTAAGTACCCTCCTGCAATGTGTGGTTGCTGTAGTTATGCCAGAGCCAGCACATCCATCAACAGCTGCATTTCTGCAAGTATTCCTTGCTCAGCTCTTCCTTCCCTGATGGCCAAAGCAGCTCTGCAGAGCCCCGATGGGTTGCATGCGGCCTGGCCAACATTGTCCCCTGTTCCTCAGAGCCAGTCCAAGCAGCATCACAGCTCTGACTGGGTAAGGTCCTAATTAGAGTGACTAATTTCAAGAATGTGAGTAATTCCATTGGAGGAGATTATTCCAAAGTCCTGAGGGCAAGGGGAGTATCTTAGGTTTAGATACAAGGGACCAATATTGATTATTTAACAGCATCGCTAATGATGCACGTGTCAGGACAGAGTACAAAACTTGGCAAGTCTGCAGATGATTAAAAACTGAGAGGAGTGGCTGATAACCCACAAGACTGTATTGCTCTTTAGAGGGTCCTGGACGGGCTGTGGATTTGGGCAGAGAGGAATGTCATGAAGTACAGTAACAGGAAATACCAAGTTCTGTTCCCAGGCAGGAATAATCCCTTGCACAGGTCCACAAATGGCCGGACGCAGCTCTGCACGGAAGGACTTCAGAGACCTGGTGGCCACCAAGCTGACCATGAGCCAGCACTGCACTCTTGTGGCAAAGGCACAGCAGGAACCACGGTGCCAGCGGGCTGCCACATTTTCAATGGGGGCTGTTTCCATGGAACACTTAATGGGAACATTCCTCTGGCAATGTCTGCACAGCACCTGTGTACTCCCTGACACCCAACACCTGGGAATACTCACAGCAGTGCTTGTCATGCTGCCTGACAAGTCAATCTTTCCCTGCACTCTTGAACAGAACACAAGGCTCAGCGACCTGCAGCTGCCCCAGGCTGCTGAACCCAGGGCAGAGCTGGGCTGATGGACCTACACACACCAGTCTGACACTGTTCTGCGCTTAGAGCAGATGTTTGCACAGCAGCACTACGCCTTCCCTCCACCCTTTTCACTTTAGTTTTTCTCCCATCAGCTCAAAAATACAATCACTGAAACAGGCAAATTAACACAGTGCATTGCCGTTTTTACTGCACGTAGAGAACAAATCATTATCATTGCTACAGCACTCTGAGTCAAGTAGGATTCTATTAATTGTTTAAATGAACATGGAAATGACTCGACTACATGTAGCTGGCACCACAGGACAGAAGAGCAGTTTTGTGGATGGACAATTCAAAGCTCCACGCAGGAAGACAGAACAAATAAGGTTCACTGAAGAGGAAAGTATAAAATTGGTTACTATTAAAGAAGCTCAGCATCAGGAATATCGTTAATATGCTGCCCAGTAGCACCTGCTATTTGAACAAAACACACCAAGAAAGAGCTTTAAGTAGTGTAACACATTCACCATGAGAGGAAGGACATGGAAGCAAAGTTGTTTTCAGTAATGCAGGCTGAGGAGACTGTTAATGCAGTAAGCTGGACTTCACCTTCTGCAACCTCATCAAGCAGAACAGTGATCTTCTTGTCTTCTAACAAACGATCCTTCAGGAACTTCATGAAGATTCCATTGGCCAACCCCAGCTGCTGAATTTCAAAAGCTTCTGCTCCTTGGCACCTGTGAGATCATCAGCATCGGACAAGGAAAAAACACTGAAAAACCTGCATGATTAAGAGTAAATTTATATTGGGAATGTAGGAAAGAAACCCTACAATTTGAAAACCAGGTTGTGTCCAAGGCCAGCCTGCTCTTTGTGTTCCCTTACAAGCAGCTGACGGAAGTTTCTCTTAAAATGACATCACAGACTAGACCTGTTTATCAAACTGCTCATATGAGGAGCTTAAATTTATTATAGATGATTTTAGTAAAGCTCCTGAATACTTCTATTCAGCAGTTTTTGCACTTGAAAAGTGAACAAGGTTACTGGCCCACAGCACAGTTCTGAAAAAGATCAGCTATACAATCTCAGTCATTTCTGTGGCACAGAAGAAGAAAAACTTCCTTACGTTGCATATACAAAAACAATGTTTGCCGTAACCTTCAGAGCATCCAAGATAAGAATTGTGTCATCATATTCATTTCTGTAATAAATGGAAACACAAGAAAGTAAAATAATTATTTGAGAACTAATAATGGCAACAAATTCAAAATACAAAAAAAAGCAGAGTTCAGAACCAGTCATTTGTTTCACTCCTACAAGTCTGGAATGAATCCTGACTGCTAAAATAGAAAAGTCAGCACCATCAACACTCCGCCTGAGGGCAGCGTAAAGACAGAGGCACCATGCATTATCCAAAGAATGGCATGCTGTAGTAAGCAGTAGAGTTCAGCTGCAATCTCTGCGAAACAATTCTGATATCCACACATTTTAGGTTATATCAGAAATGGCATGGTTTTTAAATTTTTTTTTTTACCCCCCAAACATGGTGTTTTTAGTATGAGGCTTACGTCAGTGGATTTTTTATTTGGACAGCAGATTGCAAAGCTGAATTGGGTCATGGGCATTTCATTAGCAGAGAAGTTTAGAGGCTCCACAGATACTAAAGCACCAGCAATTTTCTGTTATGAAACACTCCTCAGAGACCAACTGCCAGAAGTGCTGCCTGAAGAGCTGATTTCAAGTGCAAGTTTAATTGATCATAGTAGTTTCTCAACATGGAAAAAACACAGTACTCTATGTAGAAAAATCCCATAAATCATGACCTCTAAATAAAAATACAACATCCTCAGTGTAGAAGAAAAATCCATGGCTCTGAAGAGTTCTAAAATAAGCACTTCACTTGAGCCATTCTGCTAAGTGAATGTGCCTTTGGGACATTCTCCTTCCTCCCAGTAATGAAGAAAATGGATAACGATGCCAGGGGAAAGGGTCCTGTTCCTTCTTTAAGATGCCCAATTTCACTTTTATCTGATCAGTCTGTTTATAACTTTTAAAAAACAACAACAATAAATAAATAAATGTCATTGAAGTCAGGACGCAAGTATGTACCCATGGGAACAAAGTCTAACCATCAGTTTCACATTTCTATCCAAGGCCACAGGCCACAAGTCTGTGGATGAATCCTACTGATGCTAAAAGCACTCAGGTACAGGCTGTGAATTCTCAGAGCCATGAACTTTCCAGTACGGTGAATTCTCAGCCCAAAGACTTCTCATCAGCAGGAGGCCCAGCGTTCTGTTAAGACCCCAGAGAGCTAAGGCCCACTCTCACCATCCAGGAATGCAGGGGATACCTTTTGCGACACATATCCAGCAGGAACACATTGAGTCCCGTCTGCTTCTCCTGCATCCGCCGCAGGACGTTCTGCACGCACAGGCAGTTTGCTGAGCGGTAGGGATTCGGGGCGTCAATAGGAACCATGAAACTGTTCCCATAGTTTTCATAGCCATGGCCAGCATAGTACAACAAACCTGAGTTCAGAACATGTGTGACAGTGAGCAGTGCATCAGACACTTCTGTCCCTTTTAGCAGGTCAAAACCATCTTGCACAGCACTGACTGTGGGCCAGGGAGCTCACTGAAGCCACTCAAAGCCACATGAACATCAACTCCACAATACACAAACACAATAATTGAAAAGAAGCACAAAAATCACACATGCAATAGAATCAGTTAGATATTTGCATCAAACACACCAAGTTAAATAGTCTTAAAATGCTTTAAGTAGTTATGACCTCTAATAGAAAGTCTGTTATGTGTGATGTGTAACTCACAGATAGGAACAAGGAAATGTGCCAACTGTAAAACCTCTTCTCCACATATGCAATTACAAAGCTCTGAACAGCAGTAAGTCTGCAGTTTATAGACAGAAAAAAAATGCTGAAGAGTTTGGTACGACTCCAGAGCACAACCCCATTACCAAACTACCAACAGCTCATGTTCAGTTGATTGCAGCTGTATCTCCTAGTTACAGACTCATGACTCTTCTGGGTCTACTAAACAAACAAACTCTTTGCATGCTTACCTAGCCAGAAATGATTATCCTGCCATCAAGCCCCTCATGTGTCACTACATAAAAGTCTACAACATTTTAAGATTTAGAATCTTCAATAAAACATGCAATATTTTTGTAGAAAAAACCAACCCGATCATGGAATTAAAGAAAGTTTTTCTCAACCCTGAGAAAGGGAACTGCAAGCTAGGGCTTAGATTTTCCTTATATAAATAAAAACATTCAATAATAAAGTCATATAAATTTGCATGAAGATTAGGTGATCTTAGAATCAATAATCTCTACTGCCATAAAATGCAGTTACCAGAGGCTTGTATGATGTAATTAAATTTTCCTATTGAGTATTCCCAGTGCTGGTTTTCCTTAATGATGCAAATTTCATCTTGTGAAAAGAATTTTTATTTACTTAGTCAAAGCAGTCTGTGGGTCAGATCTGAAATTAGTATATAGTGCTCAGCTGAATAAAAGTCAACAGAAATCTGAAAATTTATACTGGCTGGAGATATGATATTCTTATATTGTTACTCTTACTAAAATTTGCTGAGAAATTTAGGTCACTACAACACTGGCACATTCAGAGAAAACCCAAAATAAACCTCACCCTAACATACTAAGATTGTCTACTGTTAATTTATCTCACGGAGGTGGGCATGCTAGATGTTTTCACATTTTCACTACACACAGCTACAAGAAATGAAAATATGAGGGCTACCTGAGCCTGGCGAGCTTCAAGAGAGCTAAAAATGGTATGAAGTGCAACTGCATGACCTTGTGTCAAGCCCTAACTTAAATGGAAAGTCTTTATGTGATTTCCAGAGTTTGGATCTGGACCTAAATCAGGGTTATATTTGAGATTCTATGTATCTGAGCATATATTCTGTAAGTAATTGGACTGACTACATTCCTTTTCTATCCTTGGCAGACAACTGTGCTATGTGCCAAGTACTTGCAACAGTTAATATGTTGAGCTCAAGATCAGAAATAAATCTGCACATACCTGGGGTAAGTTTGGAGGGCCTCAACGGAGACCCTCACACAACAATTTTAAGTAGGCTCAAGTTCCTCAGAGACGTCAGCATTTAAGTGATATCTGCCTCCCTCCCTCAGTCCCTCTCATTTAAAAAGAAAGCAGCCTAAATATTTTTAGCCTTTCAAACACATGGGTCTGTGCTTTTACCCTGTGTGGAATACAATGTTAATTGCAAGCTACATTTAGAACAGCACAGACTAAGACAGCAGAGGAGACAATCATCATCACTTTGTTTACTACTCCTGCCCTTAAGGACCAGCATCTGAAATGCTACTTTCCTGGCAGTAAGCCAGAATTACACAACCTAGTAGGCATCAGGTTTATATGTAGCAGAGACTAAACAGCAGTAGTCACTATGCCTCTTCTATTTGAAGCTACGCTCACTAGAAAAGGCAGTAAATCATTACCTATTAGTGCACTGACAGCATCTTTTATAGGCTTTAAGCCATTAATAGCCGCTATGCAGAAAGAACAAAGTGATCATTTAAAAGGAAGTATTTACTGCCAAAGACCACTGAAAAACCGTTCTACTTACCTTTTATATCAACTGGCTGGAAAAGTACAACTGCAAAAATATGCCATGTAAGAGCTTTCATATGGTGCTGCTGAAAAATTCATTAAGGCCTTTCAGTACTTGATTTTCTACATACATTCCACAATTATAGAGAAAAATTGAGAAGGTGCAAAAATCTCAAAGCTCACCCAAATAGATAAGCCCATCTATTTCCCAGGGAATAAAAAAAGCAAACTGCTCTCAAAAGCCTCATGTTTCTGCCAGACTGAGGCTTCGTGTCAGGCAGGTTTTGGCTCAGATATAAATGCCCAAATGTCAGAGCAGGCAGTTCTGCACAGACAGAGCATCAGGTACACATCCGTAAAAAAAGTCATGCTAAGAAATAAGCTGACCTTGTGTTCCAAAAAGGGATCAAGTAATGTTTTCTCATATGGACTTTTACTACAGGAATTCTGCAATCTATTAAATAGGGGACTTGTGAAAACTTTTTGCTCTCCATCCTAAATAATTTTTGGAGTTTTTTATACAATCTTAGCAAATACAATCTTAGAAAAATGACAAAATAGTGGCAGTCAGCGAAAAATCTAAGAACTTTTCTAACACTCCAAACCAGGTCACTCTTGGCCTTTTCCATGTAAGACTTCTGCTCCATGCATCAATTTCATCATGCTCTCCCCCACTTCTGTCTTGTGTTTTGTCCCCCAAAATCAAATCAGGCAAACAAAGTACTGTCAATACTATCAAACAAAATAAAAGCCTGCACTGCAGATTTAGGTGTGGTTAAGAAGAAAGTTCAAGCATTTGATCTGTTCTAAAAGTAAAGGAACAATCATCTTTTCACCAAAGTCAGAGGATATGCTGGTGGGTGCCTTTAACTTATTCTTCTCATTCTACATACATCATATTTACCCTGAGGTTCATTTAGCAGAGGCAAATACCAGATGTTTGCTACTTGATACATATAAAACTGACCTACTTCAGAAGGGATTTTACGTGTTCTTACCATAAACTCCTTCGTCCAGGAGAAGTAAAAATTCATCCACTGCATTTCGCATCTCAGACTCAGTAAGATCCAGCAAAGAAACAACTTTGAAATCCAGCTGCCTTAGCAAACTGGTCAATTCATAGACATCTACCATTGGAGCCTTAAGCTGGGGATGATTCCAGTAGCTCATGTTTCCTATTAACAGAGCCACTTTGTCTGTGGCTGCCAAGACATACAGAGAAAAAAAAAAACACGTCAAATTTATATATTCCATGAATTCAACACCTTTAAATTTAAGGTTTTCCACAGTGAAAAGAGTATCCAATCTCACTTCAGGCACAATATTTTATGTGATTTTACAAGTCATCCCACATCAACAACACAGCTCAACTCTCTTTTCAGCCTGAAGAAAAAAATATACCCACAGGAGAGGGGAGCACTTAACAGTCCCCCTCACACTGATGAACCTGAAAAGAGCCATAAAATTCTGACAGAGGCTAGCAGCCTTTCCACCTGGTTTAGAATCGACAGGACAACATGCCTGAGCACTCAAGTCTACCATGCAAATTTAAGAATGGGATAAAAAAACCTAGCAACTGTTCTTCATAGCATANCTTGTCTGTGGCTGCCAAGACACACAGAGAAAAAAAGCATGTCACATTTATATATTCCATGGATTCAACACCTTTAAATGTAAGGTTTTCCATAGTGAAAAGAGTATCCAATCTCACTTCAGGCACAATATTTTATGTGATTTTACAAGTCATCCCACATCAACAACACAGCTCAACTCTCTTTTCAGTCTGAAGAAAAAAACGTACCCACATGAGAGGGGAGCACTTACACTCCCCCTCACACTGATGAACCTGAAGGAGCCATAAAATTCTGACAGAGGCCAGCAGCCTTTCCACCTGGTTTAGAATCAACAGGACAACATGCCTGACCACTCAAGTCTACAGTGCAAATTTTAATGGGATTAAAAATCTAGCAACTATTCTTCATAGCACATGTGCTATCCATTTCTTTATGAGCTTCAGCTCAGCATCAAAGCATCCACATGATGGAACAAGGGAGCTGAGCTTGCAAGGACAGCATTTCCTCAGCAGACAGGATAGCAATCCTTTCTATCACATCATCCCAATAGCACTGCCTCCAAGTGCTCAGAGGAATGGAGCATCACACTGGCTAAGGCCTGGCCACAGGAATCTGAAGCAGTAAGCTGAAACAGATGAGAAGCTGCAGATGCTTCACAGGGTCACTAAAAATACTGGTGCCCTCAGCAGTTTACTCCTGAAAGGGCAAATGTCGCACAGCTGGCTACGACAGAAACATGCAGGCTTCAGAGCAGCAGTTGACCCACCAGGCAGGACCACCCAAAAAGGCCTGCCCTTCTTTATTCTCCCATTTATATATGTTTCTTAAGACAATCATGGATTGGTGAAAGAGGTTAACACCTCTATAAGTTTACAGGATAAAGACATGGTCAATCATCTTTCTCCGCCCCAGGGGAAAAGAATGAAAAACAATCTACAAGTTCAAAACAATCTTGGTCAGTTAGGAAAACCAGGACTATGTTTATAGAAAATGCATGAAAACTTCTACTACAAAATTACAAACATGGAACACTGCAAAAAGCAGGGCGACAGGCAAGCAAGCATTCTAAAAGGACTACACAAATACCCACAGCTCTCTCCCTGGAGCTCTCTATTTGCCCCATAGGTCTTGCACTGGCTGTGTCAGTAGTAGCAATACTCAGAAGCAGCAAAATCTGCTTCCTAGATGTCAAATACATACAGTCATTTCAGTACAAAACAACTTACCCTCAGGTCTGTGACTTGGCTCTTCTTGTGGGTCAGCTTGAAATAGGAGAAAAGAACAGCATGTCACTGACTACAGGAAATGAATTGCATATTCCCCACAGCCATAGGCTACTGGCACTGCTTTGTCTAACACTTTACTAGTTTAATGCAAGAAAAAGCCCTCTTTTTGTTTTGGTGGCATTTGGAGGTGTTTTGTTGATATTGTTGTTGTTTAGCTGATTTCCTTCACCCTCTTCCAGCGAACACAGCCTGACAGAAAGTGAATAGCTAGTTCTATAAATTAAGAAAGAGTAGATGCTGAATCTCACAAACTGCACACTGGCATTTTCAGTGACATCTGAACAGTTCAGCCTCTCCAAACAAAATGCAGACATGCAAGGTGGGAGGATGCTTAGCAGGGATTCCTGTCTGGATATGAAAATTCTTTTATTCTGTGCTTCACAGAGGGGTGGCAGAGCCAATGCTGTGCCAAGAGAAACAGTAAGCAGTGCCAAAGCGGTATACGTGGACAATATCACACAGTATGACAGAAGCTCTTCAGTGATTGAAACTGAGGCTGGGCAAACAAACATATTTGATGTTTAACCCAGGAAACTATCTATGGGAGTTGAGATTTTGGGAAAACTGTATCAGGGATAATCCCTTCTGGAGCAATACTACGAATCTACACTTCTATAATAAACACAGGCTTCAAATCATATTGGCTAACTCCAGCATCACTGTAAGAAATATCCATTCAATGTATCATGAGCGATAGCCAGACACCTCATATCTTTTTCACCTTAATTATCTGACAAAGCAGCAAGGTGCTAAAACTGAGAGGCCCAAGAAACCACAGACAAGAAAGGTAATTCCCTTTGGATCGGTGTAAGTACATGTGCAGCTTTGGATGATTTTACAAACAGCACCCCTA